>CM067369.1:131478185-131647185 GCA_034401795.1 Chaetoderma sp. LZ-2023a
GCCTGATCTTCATCGGGTGGTTGTTGAACGATTTGAACTTTGCAGCTTGGATCAGTGCTTTTCATTCCCATCCTTTGCTAAGTGGGGGGATTCCTGCTGTCTGCTCCATTTTTTCTATTGTTGTTGATCTCATTCCACCAGTGATGATGCGCAGTGCCTGGTTTTGTACTCTGTCGAGGTTCTGTTGATGAGATTTAGCTTCTGTCATCCATGAGCTGGATCCATACTCAAGGTGTGGTCGTACGGCACCTAGGTAGATGGTCTTGAGGATCCTTTCATTGGCACCTCACTTTGTTCTTGGCAGCTTCCTCATGATGTTTAGCTTTCTTCTGGCCTTTGCCTCTGCATTCTGGATGTGCTCCTTCCATGTTAATCTTCTGTCATAGGTGACTCCCAGGTATGTCAGCTGGTCCTCGTACTCGAGTGGAGTACCGCCCAGTGTCAGATTGCCAACCTTGGTTTTGGTGGACAGTGAGAATAGAATGGCTGATGATTTTTCTTTGTTGATGGTAATACACCAGCGATTGGCCCAAGCTGTAATTCTGCCCAAGGCGAGCTGCATTCTGTACATGGCAGTCGGTGTGTACTCCTCGGTGCACCAGAGTCCTCGGTCATCTGCACAGATGGATGCTTGAATCCCATTGGGCAGCTCTGCTACAATGTCATTAATGAAGAGTATGAACAAAGTTGGTGATAATACTCCACCTTGTGGCACCCCTTGTCTCAGCAATACATTCTGTCCAGATTGTCCACCCACCAGCACCCTAGCTCTGCGATTGTGTAGGTATGACTTGGTCCATCGGAACATGTTGCCACCGATGCCTGTGCGCCAGAGCTTCACAAGGAGGCCATCCTTCCACACCTTATCAAATGCCTTCTGCAGATCGATAAAGGCAGCTAGCATCACCTTCTTGGCTTGAAAAGTGTCCTCTATGACCTGTGCAAGATGTGTTGTTTGATCTTCTGTGCTCCTGTATCTTCAAGTCAAATTATTTTTAAAATATTCAATAGCTTACATGCACAGCTGTCTTGAAAATGAGGCGCTGGACATTCAAGGGTTAAATGGTTTATTATTATGAGTTTAACCCTATCAGGGCAAAGCCGGCCAAAACCCACCTCGATAGTGGTCTTGATGAATGCTCATTTGCACCAAGAGAAGACGATGTTTGGCTCTGTAAATTTTCAAAAATAATCTCATGGCCTGCAAATGGACAATCAATAAGCAAATATTTTGATTTTCTTGAACAAATTTATCCATTAAAGGGTTAACTGTGTATTGAGTGTTAATGACTGAAAGATAGAACTTGATAAATGGTTGAGAATCGACTGATGCATACAGTGTTAATGATGGGAAAACAGTTCAACATAAATAGAATCAATCAGCCCAACAAATTATTTTCTGAACAAAATCCCACCTTGGTAATAAAAGGCGAATAAATTGGTAACCTAGGCAACAAGCGCCAAACAAACGTATCGCCATGACAATCCCTGGATTCCATGACAAAACATTGTGTAGAATGGCTCAATAATCACAGAGATTATTTATTCAATAAATATCCCAAGGGCTATAACGCTCACCTGGCTGATTAAGGGTTATAAACTTAAAATATCTCCATTAAAAAAAAATTGGTCAAAATGGCCTAGGAAAAATAAACACTATCAATGAGATCACCAAATAATCTAGTGATTTCAGAAAAATGGTCACAGAGTATCTGTCTGTGTGACAAATTTCTGAATTTCTGACCGCAAAAGCACTAGTTTATAATTTTTATATAAGTTAAGATACACAACTAATTAACGAAGCTTTACAACTCTTGTTGGTGATAAATCAGTTCATGCAGTAATTACCCCTTACGGCTTACCACTCAAGCTGGCCAAAACAACTTCTGCTGTGGTCTTGAGAAATGTCCAGTCACAGAACAGAAGCCTATTCTTGAAAATTTAGCACTGGAATGACTGGCTTGATAAGCCAGCTTGGTTATCGAGACAATCTTTCCAGTGGTAGATTTTCAAAAATAGTCTTCTCCTGGTCTGCAAATGGACATTTCTCAAGATCACTGCAGAAGTTCAGTTTCAGCCAGCTTGAGTGGCAAAGGAGTAATTACCGCATGAACGTATTTGTCATTTTACTCAAACAAAACTCAATAACCGAGCCAGTCATGCCAGCGGTAAATTTTCAAAAAATACGATCCTCTTGGCCTGCAAATGGACATTCAATAATCAAATATTTTTATATTCTTGACCAAATTTTGCCATTAACCCCTTACCAGTCATATCTGCCAAAAACGGCTTCTGCAATGGTCTTGAGAAATGTCCATTTGCAGACCAAGATAAGACGATTTTTTTTAATTTACCACTGGATTGACTGGCTCAATAACCGAGCCTGTTATTCCAATTGTAAATTTACAAAAATAGTGTTCTCTTGGTCTGCAAATGGACATTTCTTATGAGAAATTTTTAAAAATTTGAGAGGTTAGGGTCAACCCTTTAATGGTCATACCGGCCAAAACTGGCCTCTGCTATTGTCTTGTGGAATGTCCATTTACAGGACAAGAGAATACAATTTTTGAAAATTTATCACTGGAATGACTGGCTCGATAAGCGATCCAGTCATTCGTGATAAATTTAAAAAAATTGTATTCTCTTCGCCTGTAAATGGACATTCAATAAGAAAAGAACCAAATTTGACCAGTAAAGGGTTAAATGATTCGATAGTAGCGTCTACTGGTAACATAGTGTTCTCATTAAATTTCCATTTTTCTGTAACTCTAATGCACATCAATAGGATATTTTATCAACAATTCACAGAAATTCACAGATGAGTACAGTATGGCTCAGAAATAACTTAAAATATTTCCAAAACAAAAATTAAACGTACTGTTTAATATCTATAAACATAATTGTATAGGAATATATTGGTGCCTTAATTCAACAGAACAAATTTCTTACTAACTAACATATTTTTGTTTTTATTTTGGAAGCGGTTTAACTTATTTCTGAGCTGTACTGTATGAGAGACATACCCCAGTGTATATGTATTGCTGTGATGTGTCCTCTTCTGTATCCATCTCTCAGCTTTCCCATTGTTCTATCTCATATGATCCAACAAGAATGTTTTAATTTCAAACACCTATCTGTCCAGTGTAAAAACTCCAGCCACATATATATGTCAATGGTATGAGTTTGATTTACAACACTTGAACGATTAATAAAAACCACAGTTGGTCATAAAAAGGACACCTGTTTCCACGCTTCGCCACATGATTCTGAGACAAATTGCATTGTAATCCATTCTCTTTGTCAAAAAATGGTATAAATGATTCTGGTTTATTTTTCAATCTTAACTCCTCACATTAATTCATAATGCTGTTAGCTTCTGATGTGTTTACCCGTGTGATTGTTTTATTATAATCATATTCGTTCCCATGACATTACGCATTAACTGACTGCCCGCTGACTTTCTGCAGGCTATATTTTCATGTGGTTTAATTCTGGATATGGTAAATATTTTGAAAAGAATTTGACGGAAAGTTGTTGGTGGCTAGGCCACCAACAACTTTCAGTCAAATTCTTTTCAAAATATTCAGCCAGTCCAGAGGTACTGCCCATTGTCAAAATTATTACCCGTTGGCTAGCAGCAATCAAAGTTAAAACTGTTATGTGATGTCATACTAATTACTATTAGTATGACATCACATTTCAATTCTTTACTACAATCTTGATATGCCATCACGCAAAATGTGTCAATTTGTTGACACAAAATGGTGGTAGTTCCTCAGGTTCGCTGGTCTCTACAGTGGAACCATACCAGTCTAATCAGAGATTAACCGGCATAGCGATATAAATGTTAAACCATGGAAATTCCTTAATCATTTCATAATCATTTCATATGATAACTGTGTTGATTTGTGCATTATATATGGTTGATTGTATAAATTTATCTGTACAACGAATCGCCGCTCACGCACACACTCACACCCTTACCCACGCACGCATGGAAGCAGACAATTTTATGATTTTTCCACACGTTGATAAATAGAGGATCTCGAATAAGGTCCCATTTAATATCACTATTATCAACCAATTTGAAAGTTATCACATCACATGCGCTTTAGTGAGTGAAACAGAAATGTTCTGATGAGGTTGATAATAGTAATATTAAATGAGACGAGTTTGACATTCTATAATGATATAAATTGAAATTTTGGACACTATACCGAAAAATATTGTACTTGTAATTTGAACTATGAGCAAAACATGCACTAATAAAAGAGTATTTATATAACTAGCAAACACGCACCGAGAAATATATCTTATATACTATGGAATGCCACATACATGCATGGCATGTATCATTAGCGATCAACTCAGGCTTAGTGATATCCAATGCCGCGAGCGTGACCGTATTCTGATTGGTTAATATAAAATTACTTTCCCATGCTAAAAACAAATGAATATAACCCATAATCAATCTGATGTCAAAATTTTTAATTTTCAAATTAAATTAAAGGATGAACTGGTGTTTATTTTTCAACAAATTTGGTGGAAGATTACGTCCACCAAAATTGTTGAAAAATGTACACCAGTTTCTTTGCTACATGTAATTGACAGGGTAAAAGATGGAATATTAACATCAGAGTGGTAAGGGTTAATATGGAATGGGCGAAGTCTTTGTTTATATGATAAACAATTTTATTAACCCTTTAATCGTCAAATAATATTTTCTTATGGAATGGCCATTTATAGGTCGAGAGAATATAATTTTTTTAAATTTATCACTGGAATGACTGGCTTGGTTATCGAGCGAATAATTCCAGTGGTAAATTTTCAAAAATTGCATTCTCTTGACTTGTAAATAGACATTCCACATCTTGACCATAGCGTAGGCTGGTTTTGGCCGGTATGGCCACTAAAGGGTTAAACAATTAGATTTATAACACTAAACAGAGTCCTGAGTGACTTCTACACAGCGTGAATACTTAAGCGGTTTCTATGAATATTCATACATTAATCATTGATAGATCATATAACAATAAGTAGCTCCATCATCGAAGAATTGTCAGAAAATCTTTATATTAATCTCCTTTTAAATGAAGATAAAGCAAATTATGGAAATAACGAGAACGCAAACGCGCGATTTGTCTCGTTCCATTAGTTGTTTTTCATGTAATGAGAGTTGATACATAAGGATAACAATAACAATTTGTTGATCTAATATGCGCCCCACCACCAACACTCCCCCCAATGTCATACACACTCTGATTGACAATTACAAATTGCGCAAGGACAATGAAAAACCATAACCAAAATATAACCTACAACGTCCCAAATAGCAATAGAAAAAATTCACATGATTTATATCGTGATTAATTGTAGATTGTATTACACCAAGCGCCACTGCTAAGTTTCAAAATCTGAATAAAAAGCGTGTATTAAAAATATTCAACAGAATGGTTATTAAAAATTGTAAATTGAAACTAATTTGATTGGGACCTAGCTGTTGCTTCCAGTCAAATTAATTTGAAAAATATTCAACATCTTACCTCTATATAGTTATGTTGAAGTTGGAATTCTGGGAATTTATTGTTCAACATGTTTAAAATTGATTCAAACCTGCGCACCGTGTGGGTGGAGGCTATCTAGAACTGGGCATAGCATCTATAGGTAGAAATGATTCCCTCTATTAATGATTAACTGTCCACCTGCTGAATTTCTGCAGACTATACATTTTTCATGAGGTTTAACTCTGGATCTGCTGCATATTTTGAAAACAATTTGACTGAAAGTTGTCGGTGGCTAAGCCAACAACAACTTTCAGTCCAATTATTTTCAAAATATTCAGCAGATCCAGAGTTATTGCCCACTGAGATTATTGTCCAGAGGCTTACAGCAGTCAGAGTTAATGAAGGTATTAAGCATATTAGGATATATTGAACACACTAGTAATCGGATAGTCTTGTATTTTTCTTGTCAATGACATATTCATTATATGCTGAACTATTTTTTGTCTCACCACAATTTGATTAACGTTTATTTAACATCTTGTCAGATTTCAGTCAAGCTTAACAGAGGCATTCAAAACAATACAGAAATGCAATCTACATCGTTTGCCGCATCAATTTTGGGATTGTTTCCTATTATTCCATGGTTTTTCACTTGGCATATTAGTATTGCTTTTTGAAACCTAACAGGTGTTTGAATCAATGCTCTGGAGGGAGATGCTGACTCACACCATCAGTGCACTCTGTTTATACTAAGCAATTAGTGACCCCGTAACCTAGATAGTTGATCAACTGACCTCACACTCAAAGCAACCAGAAACAATCATAATATAAAGGCCACATACGTGGATCGCAACGTTCTCACATTTCAGAGTCATGGCCAAAGACAGTATTCTGGTTTGTTACACTTCGTGAAACCATGACCTAGATACTGGATGCTTTGACACGAATCTCATAGAACTTCTAGTCACCTATAACATGAATAGATGTGCCATAGTTGGTGGTTCTACCTACTCGTGTTCCAGATTTATGGCTAAAAATGTGTATTGCGAGACGTACTTAGTGACCCAGAGAGACAGATATTTGACCGCTGGACCTCAAACTTATTTTTGGCCTAGCCATCTACAATATGAGTATTTATGCCAAATTGTGTGATTCTCCCTCTTTGGACTACAAAGATATCACGCGGACAAACAGACAGACAGAGTGATGGACAGATGGACAGACAGACCATAATACTCACATTGGCCCGGTTTTAGACTTAGAAATGTGTAATATTTGTGTGGTTAAAGTTTTGGTTATATATTGATATAGTCCAGATTCTGCGTGTTCCTTTTAACAATATGCCCAACTATTCAGAAGCTGCTTTCATATTTCAATCTTTTAGAACTAATATCATCATCATGAGGAAATATTCTCCATACATATATCTGGCAGAAATATAATCAATGGAGATGTGCTACGAGCCAAGAAGAACTACATGTACAAATACCTAATGTCTTCAAGACTGACATTGTGTTCCTCATGAGAACTTTATAATATCTGAATATTCACAGATGTGGATTGTGATGAAGGCCATCTGATGTAGCGCACTTCCACCCTTTAACACTCAAATTTGCTCCAGAAAATCTAATTTTTCTCAGAAAATATCCATTTGGTGGCCCAGAGATTATTTTATAAAATTACTACTGAGTGACTGGCTCGCTTATCAAGCCAGTCACTCCAGTAGTAAATTTTCAAAAATAGTCTTCTAATAAGTTGTTTTTAGGCTAGTTTCAGTGTTAAAGGGTTCAGTGTTAAAGGGTTAAACGCTCAACACATCCCACACTTAGCTATTCAGGTCATACAATTAGCCCCTTCAAGCTAAAAAACCAAATCTATGTTGAATATTTTGAAACTAATTTGACTTGGGTCTGTAACAGGTTTCTGTTTTATTAGTTTAAAAATATTCAACAGCTTACCTAACAGAGTATTATAGTTATATTTAAATTGCATTTCTGGGAATCCGCAGTTCAATGGGCTATGGATACATGGTCTCAGTTTGGATGAGTTTGGAGGACCATAGCGCATATTAAATCTTTTCAAAATTATGGCAGATATATGCTTTCAAACTGATCCAAAGTTAGAGCCACGGGTTTAATCCTTTCACGGCGAAGATACCCAAAAACCAGTATCTGCAGTGATCTTAAGGATAATGTCCATCTGTAGGTCATGAGAATACTGTTTTTGAAAATTTACCACTAGAATGACTGGCTCGATAATGGAGCCAGTCATTCTAGTGGTAAATTTTCAAAAAATCCCTTCTCTTGTCCTGCAAGTGAACATTCAATAAGTAAACATTTGGATTTTCATGAACAAATTTAGCCGTTAAATGTTTACTGAACATAAAGCTATTGTAATCTTCGATCTCATCAAGTCAGCGTTATCTCTTATATAATCACTATAGAGCTTACATTGGCCGATCCAAAAGGGGCAAAATTTACTTTTCAAACAATTACAATAGAGGGATTCGATCTGTCACTCAAGTCTGATGTCATAATCAAATACGTTACGCGTTAGCTGACATTACAATCAAAATAACTTGGCTCTGTCGCGAATATAAATAAGCCTGCCACAAAAGTGTACAAATTATGTCCAGAGTTTCTGATAATGATCCTTTTGGGGGTGTTTAGATACACAAAATGTAACTTGGGACCCCCAAAAGTTGTGGCAGTAGGTCCCATTGGTCATCTGAAAGTCGTGTACGATTTCTAAATGCTTAATTAGTCTTGTAGGGGTTGTTTTTTTTTGCACAAACATAACCACAAAATCTAACAATGGACGCCCCCTCCCCCCCCCCACCCCACCCCCATAATTCAGTTATACTGGGAGCCTATAGTACTGTCTAATCTTAGCATTAATGAGAAAAACTGCATGGGCATCCCAAATTTCAATTTGGGACCCCCAGATTTCAGGTTGGGATCCCTAGATTTGCAGCTGTGGGGTCCCTGGGACCTCCAAAATTTAGACGCTATGATAAACACTGATTATGTCTGTGATGAATTTCATCATAAACATACTGCTAACAATTTGAAAATAGTTTGCCCGAGAGCTACTGTTGCCTTAGGCAACCCCCGGCCCCCCCACCCCCACCCCCATCAAGATGGGCAGGGCATAGCTAAAACCGGATTTCTCCCTTCTCAAATAGAACAGCAAAGAAGAGCACAGTCTGAATAGTAATACTATCACATAACGAGACAATAATTAACACTTTAATGGCCAAGTCACCGCAGTTATGAGAAATAGCCATTTGCAGGTTAAGAGTAGACTACCTTTTTAATAGTTACCACTGGAATGACTGGATTGATAACGGAACCAGTCAAAAACAGTCATGAAAGGGTTAACATCCGATAAAATAGATCTGATTTTGCAGCTAATATTGAAACAATAAAGCATCATGTTTACAGCAGTTTTACGAGAGCATGCACACGACACATCCGAGTTTATACATATAGCACGAGTAAAAACCATTCTAGTACATCTACACACGGTCTGTATTATATATGTGTCTCAATTCCTGGAACACTTCCGTCAAATAGTCCACACCTTGAAGCGCTCTGATGAAGTATATGCTGTGATAAGCATTGAAGCCTGGGGGACACGCACTGGTTATTGATCTAGATTCAGCTGCAATTTCATAGCATTAACAATGTGGACACATCCTGCTACACGTTGTCATATTAGTATGGAAGTTAACGGCTAGTGGACTGATCAACAGGCTGCTATAATAAGTAGAGTACATGAAGACAACGCGATCATCAAATTATCCCAGTCAAAACAAAGTACAAGTCATATTAAGTTATTTCTCATCACCACAATTCCACCAGGAAATAAAAGAAATCCAATACAGACAATAGCTATGAAGCGTGGGTGACTGCATACTTGCACGTGCTTGCACGCATGCATTGCACACGCATATAGAGCCGCGCACGCGCGCAGTCTAATCACTTCATAAATCCAGTTACTGAAATGAAGCGACAACATATTTGCTTGAATCAGATGCCTAGATACACAACAGGGCGGAATCCTGCTTGTCTCCCTGGTTACTTATAGTGAACAGGAACTAGACAAGGGTTGGTATCCAAGGTGACAGAAAGTGAAGATGCCTAAAAGCAGAATCCAGTAATATGTTACTGGTAGTAGAAAATCTGGTGGGCTTATGATCTCATCAACAGTTATTAGTTCTGCTGTAACCCTCAAGTCGGACAAAAACGGCTTATACAGTGGTCCTGAGAAATTTCCATTTGCAGACCAAGAAGACAATTTTTGAAAATTTACCACTGGAATGACTGGCTCGATAAACAAGCCAGTCGTTCAAATGGTAAATTTTCAAAATTATCTTCTCTTAGTCTGCAAACTGACGTTTTCTATGAGAAAATTGAAATTTTTCTTGAACAAATTTGAGGGGTAAAGGGTTAAGTACAACTAGAGTTTAGTCATACATTGCAGACAATGTCTCCCACTCTGATCATATTTCCCGTTAACCGTTTCACCGACAAATGCCTCAAAAACTTTATACTTTACGATCTAATAAACCTATTCTATTGAAGATTTTGACATTGATTTGACTGGAAGCCGTTACTGGTTACATTGATAAACGCTTGAGTTTTGACACACCAGTATCCTATGATGTGTTCATATACACAATGTACCAAGTTTGATCAGTGATTAACACTCAAACCGGCAAAAATGGCGCATGCAATGGTCCTCAGAAATGTCCATTTGCAGACTAAGAGAATATTTAAACAAATTTATCACTGGAATGACTGGCTCGATAACCGAGTCAATCATTCCAGTGATAAATTTTCAAAAATAATCTCTTGGTCTGCAAATGGAAATTTTCTATGAAAAAAATTGAAATTTTCGTGAAACGATTTCCGTGTTAAAGGGTTAAAAGAAAGTTTTGAACGCAGAGTCCAGACAAGAAGTTTTTGTGGTGTTCAGAGAGGCATGAAAATGTGATACAGCATTACACCAAGATTATATGGAAGTCCAAACTAGAATTTTCTATGATGCTGAGCAAGCTTTAAAAAACTAACCTATTTTTGATACGCGACGCACCACTACAAAAACATGCAGGCATACGTAACACTTTTATTTGCCATCAACAGCTCCCAATCAAATTAATTTCAGAACATTAAACAAATTGTTTATTAAATTTCAAATTAATTAAAGACATACAATTCATACACTTTCGTAACAGACCTGATTGATTGCTACTTTTGTTACTTACAAGTATTGTTTCCCTTAAATGACAAGTGACATATTTGATTATGACGTCAAATACTTGATTGACAGATAAGATCCCTCTGATCGACCATAGTTGGTGTAATGTTATAAATACATGTAGGGAACGAGACCATATTTGTTGACTCATTCTAGAAATCCACTATTCTCTCTTTCCCACCACCTGCAAATCCCAACCCATTGGCTCCTAGTCAGTAATACCCAAATTCATTGTTTTTTTAGTGCAAAAACTCTGACCACAGCTTGCCAAGTATTGATTAATCCGTGCATGACTTAAGTCAAAGCAAAATTATCCCTTAACCCTTGCCTGATGTCAAAATTAAAGATTTTCAAATTAAATTAAAAGATAAACTGGCATTCTTTTTCAAACAAATTCCGTGGAAGATGTTGCTGTCTTTCGTCCACCAAAATTGTTGAAAAATATTTACTACCGTAGTTTCTTTGCTATTGACACAGTCAAAATTAGAATTTTGACATCAGAGTGGTAATAGTTAAACCTTTAAAGCTCAAAGTAGTAAATAAAGGCCTCTGCAGTGGTAAGGAGAAATGTCTATTTGCAGAGCAAAAGATTTAAAAAAATTTACTACTGAAGTGACTAGTATGAAAACCGAGCCACTCATTCAAGTGACAAATTACAAAAAAAGCTTCCTTTGATCTGAAAATGGTAATTTTCTGAGAAAATTAAAACAAATTTTAATTAAATTTGAAAGTTAAAGGGTTAGTTTTAATAGGTGTCATACTGGGTCATATGTCTCGATTGATCGATTAGTCAGGTAAGTTTCTATTACACCATTCATGACTAGTTTTGATCAATGCTGACGAGCTGTTACAAGATACCTAGTCAGAATTGTGCATTATATCTCGTCGAAGACTTGTTTTGGAGTCCTGCAAAGGGCCTGTTACTTGCCACCTGGAATTATTTGCCACTCACAAATGAACAAAGCGAGATGTCCACTGGAAAAATTTACCAATCTAATTTCTGTGAAGGTTTAGCCAAGTTTTATTAAAATTGGCCCAGTGATCTTTTATATTTTTTCAGAAAATCCAAGATGGCCTCCAAACACACTAAATTTTGATTGATCCACGGTGGCATTGGTTTATTTCATGTATCAACTTTCAATGGACAAACTTGAATGGCTTTTAGTCCCTAATCATATCCCTCAAATGTCAACCATGATACGTTTAGTGGTACTGGAGAATAAGTCGCTTTCAGGAAAACTAGGTCAGCCAAGATGGCCGCTAACCCATTTGGCCAATCAAGTTCCCTCGAACAAACTTAGTTCAGCTGTTGCCCTTGATGATGCTTCATGAGTTTTGATTCGATTCCCCAAGCAGTTTTGGAGAAGATTTTTAATGATGTTTCTAAAAATCGGCCAAAATGCAAGATTGCCACTGGCCAAATTTGCCCGATTGCCTTCGTTTGAACCAACTTGGATCTCTATACCATAAAGATGCTTCCTGCCAAATACAAGAGGCCAAGGGGCCTGTATCGCTCACCTGAAACATAAGCATTTCAATTAGAAAAGCCCTCGGCTATAAGTATTATACCAGAATTATAACAGGAATACACCGGCCATGTTTCTTTATGTATCAACTTCCCTTGATCAAATTTTAATGGCCCTTAGTCCATAATCATGTCTCGGAAATTTCTGTCTGATTCGTTCGGCGGTTCTGTAGAAGTAATTTTTGCACAATATAGGTCATCCAAGATGGCCGCCAAACTATTCGGCCAATCAAGTTCCCTTAAACAAACTTGGATCAGCTCTTGCCCTAGATGATATATCACAAGTTTTGAATCGATCCCCCAAGCCGTTCCCAAAAAGATTTTTAAAGACATTTCTAAAAGTCGACCAAAATCCAAGATGGATTGGCTGAACGCCTTCATTTGAACAAACTTGGATCTCTATGCCCTAAGGATACTTTCTGATACATACACTTGAAATCGTCCCAGTGGTTCTTGAGAAGAAATTAAAATTTCCCATTGCTTTAGTATGGGCGCCTTTGGCGGGAAAATAATCCAAGATGACCGCCAAACTGTTTATCCAACAATTTCGAAAATGGCAAATTTGAAATCAGCATGACCAAAAACATCAAAAAATCTATTTTGAATTCAAAAGCCATCAAATAAAAATTCCAATATTGCTGCCAAACACGCTACATATTGACTGGTCCATGGTGGCCATGTTTTATAACATATCAACTTCTCTTGAACAAAGTTTAATGGACCCTATTTCCTAATCATATCTGCCAAATTTTGGTCCGATCCGTTCAGCGGTTCTGCAGAACTAAGAAGTCGCTTTCGCGAAAAGTAGGTCATGCAAGATAGCCACCAAACTATTTGGCCAATCAAGTTCCCTTGAACAAACTTGGCTCAGCTCTTGTGCTAAATTATATTTCATCAGTTTTGAATCGATCCCCCAAGCAGTTTCGGAGAAGATTTTTAAAGCCATTAAAAAAAAATTGGCCAATCGACGTCCTTTGAACAAACGTAGATCTCTATGCCCTAAGGATGCTTTGTGCCAAACATAGTTGAAGTCAGCCCAACAGTTTGTGAGAGCTTGCTTAAAGAAAAAGTTTACGGATGTTGGATGGACAGCTAGATAGACGGACGACAGATGGTCGGCATGGTACAAGCTCACTTGGTCATTCTGGCCAGATGAGCTAACAATGGATAGATCCATTTCTAGCTATGCCCCACCCATTTTTAGCTATGCCCCGCCCGTGATTTGCGTGTGTTGGGATTGATTTATATGCACTGAATCCTGAATTCCCAGAATATTACCATTTCATGGTAACTATACAGCTAACCTTTTGAGTATTTTGAAACTAATTTGACTTACTAGATTCAAAATCGTCAACAGAACGTTTATTCAATAGTAAAGACACAGAATTCGTACAACTGACAGACTTTTAAAAGTTTACGCCGTACTTAGCTATGTCATACGTCATTCATTACATATTTGATTGTGTTGTCAGTCTACATGTGATGTAATTCATTGTGACATCATATACTTGATTGGCAGATTGGATTCATCCAATTCCATTCACAGTTTATCAATAAAATGGTGTCTGAGCAAGTTCGCTTTGAAGATTCAAATGGCTATGACTTATTTAATAACACATTGCCAGTCTTCTAGATATGTCATAGAGCAATTCAATCTGTCAGTCAAGCATATGACCTCATAATCAAATACGTCACGGGTAGGCTGACATCACACTTAAAATGTATTGACTGGCATAAAATTAGTTTCAAAATAATCAGCAGCTTACTTGTAGTTTTTTGTAGGTTCGTGGAGTTCAGCGTTCAAGCGATCCCAAACGTGGTAAAGTGTGGGCGGAGCTTAGCTAGAGATGGGTGGGGGATAGCTAAAACTGGATTCATCCATCACAAATGGAGTTTTAATGCATAATCTCAAAGACAATCATTGTACTATAATTAATGTTATAATGAGAATCCATTTCAAATAGACATTTTGATTGCAGTATTTGACAAAATTGCCATTCTGATTGACAGCGCGTTGTTGCGGCATGATGAAATGTGCATCGCTTTAACCCTTTAACACTCATATCGGCCAAAAACAGCTTCTACAGTGATCTTGAGAAATATCCATTTGCAGACCGAAAGAAGGCTATTCTTGAAAATATAACACTGGAATAACTGGCTTGATAAACGAGCCAGTCATTCCAGTGGTAAATTTTCAAAAATAGTCTTCTCATGGTCTGCAAATGGACATTTTATGAGAAAATTGAAATTTTGTTTATCGCTATAAGGCCTCACTACTAACAATTCTGAGCAAACAAAATAAAGTTAGAAATGCAGCATCTTATGACCTTGGAATGAAAATTATTCTTTCATTGAAATTTATCAGTGTTAGTGTGTGCGCGTGCGTGCGTGCGTGCGTGCGTGCGTGCGTGCGTGCGTGCGTGCGTGCGTGCATGCATGGTAACACATTGTTTTCAATTTGTCAATAACACATGACTTCATTACACTGGGGGGAGAAGAGCAAAGGCAAAATGATGTGAGTTTGCTTGTGCCATAGCCAATCCAGACATTCCAGTTGTAACTTTTCACAAATTGTTAACTTTTAACTTGCAAAGGGTCTTTCAATAATTAAATATGTTAATTTATTGACCAACTTTTACCACTAAAGGGTGTAAATAGAATTGCTTATTAACTGTCTCTGCTGAATTTTTTGCAGACTACATTTTCCATTGGATTTAACTCTGGATATGCTGATTATTTTCATAACAATTTGACTGAAAGAACTGTCAGTCAAATTATTTTGAAAATATTCAACAATTCCAGATTTATTTCTCATTGAAATCATTGTCTGGTGACCTGCAACAACCAGAGAGGTAACCCTTTAACGGTCAAATTTTGTCACAAACATTTCAATTTTCTCAGTAAATGTCCATTTGAAGGCCAAGACAAGACTGTTTTTGAAAATTGACCACTGGAATGACTGGCTCGTTACTGCCGAGACAACTTCAAAAGCCGGTTGTGGCTGGCTTGACCATTAAAGGGTCAAACCTACTCCATATTCTGAAAACTCTGTTGTACATATCAGACAGTAATAACTTTTTGCTATAATGATCTCAATGAGTAATTACCATATGCGCGTTAAGCTATAGAATATTGTAAACATCTTCTAGCGTAGCCAGAATCAAATATGATATTGCAATCAATACTAATACCTATAAATAGTAAAAACCCTAAGAGAAACTGTGTCAATAATTGCTCTTATCCATCGCCCTATAACATATATATATATATATAATCTCCAGTCTACAGATATACGTATACTGTATTTTTCCACAACTACGTATACCTTCATGCGTTGACACTTAAACGGCCTTCCGCAGTCGGCTTGAGAAATGTCAATTTGCAGAGCAAGAGAAGTCTATTTTTGAAAATTTATGACTGGAATAATTGGCTCGATAATCGAGCCAATTATTCCAGTGATAAATTTTCTAAAATGATCTCTTGGTCGGCAAATGGACATTTTCGATGCAAGATTGTAAATGGGCAAGGTAAAAAGATCTGCTTAACCCTTTAATAGTCAAGATAGGTTTAAAAAAAATACAAATTTCTACTTAATGGAGGGCCATTTCCAGGCTAAGAGAAGGCTACTTTTCAAAATTCTTTCCAGTAGTAAATTTTCTTGGCCTACAAATAGAGATTTCCCAAGACTATTGAAGAGGTCGGTTTTGGCAGGCTTCTCATTAACCATATAACACTTAAATTTGTTCAAGAAAATTTCAATTTTCTCATAGACAATGTCCATTTTGCAGACTAAGAGGAGACTATTTTTGAAAATTCACCACTGGAATGACTGGCTCGGTTATTGAGCCAGTCATTAGCGGTAAATTTTCAAACATTTTCTTCTCTTAGTCTGCGAATGGATATTTGTCAAGACCACTGCAGAAACTATTTTTTGATGATATGAGTGTTAAAGGATCAGAGCTTTTTTCAGGAATTGCTACTACTCCGCAATCAATCGCGTAATTCCAAACGAGAAATCCTCACATTCCAAGGATAATAAGCACACTACGACTACTTCACAAGCATTAAGTCCTGCGAAATCATATTTCATATTCTGCACCGAATATGTGAGAGCAGTATTGAATTCAAAATTAATCTCATGCAATTTGTCCGCGATAGATCATCGCCGAACAATAAAAACAATCAGAAAGGAATTGATCTCACCACAGATCAGCCGCAGTCAATCAGTGGTACATTGATTGGCCAGATACCAATGTCACGACTATGCATATTAGCCATCATACATTTTGCCTTGATCGCCGGCGTCGTAGTGGCAGCGCCGGGCTCTCCATAATCTCCGCTTTTCACAGCTTTATTTAGTATTATAACGAGGGATGCACAGGACAAGCTTAAAACAATTCTTGCGACTGCAATGTACATATGTGCATATGATCTGCATATGATCTGCTCTGCAATAATAAGGGCTCTTCATTCCACATTGCTCTATTTATGATTAAATCCCTGAAAAACAAGAACTGTTTCTGCTTTCATTGATGCTACTTAACACCATTGAATGAGGAAAAATAGAAAATCATGATCGGTCTGTCACCACAACAGCAACTATAAGAATAGACCAAGCCCAAGAAAATATGAGCAAACGCAATAAATAGACAACACAATGAATGAATCTAGTTTTAGCTATGCCATGCCCAGCAGCTAAGCACCACACACACGTTTTGCCCATGATGAGGTTCAATCGATCCCTGCACTTCCTGAATCTCAATTTCCAGAAAACTATACAGGTAAGCTGTTGAATATTTTGAAACTAATTTGACTTGGTTTATTAAATAGTAGACATACATTTCATACGTGATGGCGTATTAAACGTTTGATGTACTAAAATCGTGTCATGCATGTAGTTATTGATTATGATGACATCCTACATGTGACACAGTTAATCATGGCGTCATATGATTGAGCGATAAACTGGATTCCTCTTTTAGTGTTTCATGTAAAAAGTATAATAACAGGTTTCAAAGGTCATACCTATTAAAACTAACTTCATTCATTTTCAACAAACTTTCGCACATTTATTGTGCGTCGTTAGGTCAACAAGTCGAATATTTTGAGGGTTTATATATCAGAATTAATACGGATCAACGACAAGAGTCAATCATGTTATGAAGAAATACTGGAGAAACTATTTCTATTGATATTAGTCGTCTATCTATAGCTAAATAGAAGAGAAAATCTTAGGTTTATATTTTATCATTTAAGCACACTGTATGTGTCTGCTAAGGTAAATACGAGTTCTTAGGTGCGGGTAGCAGCTCAATAAACCACTGTGCCCCTTAGTGATTGAGTGAGCCATCCAGCCAGCCAGTTAGTCAGTCACAAAATTATCATCACAAATTATGTGCTTGAAAGACACATTTGTCAATAGCTCCAGTTCTACTGGAGAGATCTTGAGAAAACTGGGGTAGAGATTGCTCATGTGGGACCCAAAAAATTGGACTGCTTTTGGGGTCAAAGGGTCAAATATCTACATCACGGCACACCAGCAGGTTCCGAGATTCTATCAACCATGTTGTAGTAAAATGGATGGAACATTGTGCTGTAAATGAAGAAATTTCCATGATTTCCAAGGATATGTTTGTTCTGTTGTATTGAAACATTGGTTCTGGACACAGAGTTAACCACTATTCAGACTATGGTAATACACTTGCAAAATATTTTCGTCATTTTGATTTGCTTTGCTGTATAATTGTATCTCAGAATGGTGTCTCCATATTAGAATTGCTATCTCTTGTATACATGCCAATACACCATCTATATATTTCCAAAAATTGTTGGCCTCGATCCGAGGATTATTCATTATTTAGGTTACCTTTCGGGAGGTAGAAACTGTTTGAGTGTAGCTTTCGTGACGATCACAGTCACATCTTCAGGACTAACTGGCAGTCGCTGGCTACGCTACTCAGGTCAGTTCTTATGGAGTCACATGACACCATCAAACAGGAAGTTTGTCAAATTGCTTTGCCCAAGCAGGAGTTTGCAGGTGTATTATGGGAAAGAGCACTGTTGCCTGATTATGCACTCTTATTAAGAGTAAATAAAGGGAGATAATCTCATTAAGAATATAGTGCCAGGACCAGGATTGCCTCCCCTGGCATCTGTGGATCTCATCTTTTGCTATTATTACGCTGAAGCGATATCATTCAGTGATTTTAACCATCTGACTGCTGAGTCTTTACAGATGACCTATTCCAGGGGTTGTATCTGTGGACCTGCTAAAAATTTTGAAAACAATTTGACTGAAAGTTGTTGGTGGCTAAGTCCCAAATAACAGTAAAATTGTTTTCAAAATATCTGGCAGGTCCATAGTTATTGCACATTGGAATTACTGTCTGGTGACCTGCACCAGAGTGACAGTTAAACAGGACAGCATAAATAAGAGTCATAAAACTCTGGCATTTGCCATCGAGTCAAACTCATTTTCATAATGCGATATTGGATGCCCCTCATTTTCCCAGGTTTGATCTAAATCTGTGTAGAAATAATCAAATGTGCCCCATTGGAAAAGATGCATAGATGTACGCATGGAGGGCAAGACAGACAGTCAGCTAGATGGTAATCGCCATAGTTCATCTGACTGTCAACTCAGCTGTGCCAAAAATCTGGTGTACATTTTGAAAACGATATTGCTGAAAGATGGTGCTGTCTTACACAGCGTAAGATTTAACATTTAACATTGTTTTCAAAATGGCACCCAATTATCCTACAAAAGGCAATGGAAATTTAGAATGTGAGATTACACTAGCTTTGGACATCAAAATGTTAAAACCCTTTAACACTCATATCAGCCAAAAATGGCTTCTACAGAGGTATTGGGAAATGCCCATTTGCAGAATAAGAGAAGACTATTTTTGAAACTCTACCACTGGATGACTGCCTTGATAAATGAGGCAGTAATTCCAGCGTTAAATTTTCAAAAATAGTCTTCTCTTGGTCTGCAAATGGACATTTTCTATGAGATGTTCTTGAACAAATTTGAGGGTTAAAGGGTTAATCCCTACTTTCTCTCATTGACTTAGTTTATTTCATATATGAATATTGGTATTACTTAACTCTGACAAGTTATGTTGTTAACTCACTGAGTATACTTTCAATACTATTTAACCATTTCACCGACCAATCCCTGCAAAAGTATTTTCTTTACGATATAAAACTTTTGAGATTGCCAGCAATGCCCTCCTGTCAAATTAATTTCAAACTACTCAACAGTTTTCCTGCATGGTTGCCTTGAAAATGAGATATAGGGAATTGATTGGTTGACGGATTAATAAAATAAATTCTGGAAATTACCAGCTGTTAATTAAATTAGATCTTTATACCAAATTTAACTAGATATGATATACTAGGCAGATAGTATTTATATGTTAACCCTTTCACCGATGAATTCCCAGTATATCATTTTCAAGTCAACCATACCGGCATTCATGTGGTAAATTTTCAAAAATAGTCTTCGCTTTACCAGCAAATGGACATTCAATAAGGAAATATATTTATTTTCTTTGATCAAATTTGACCACTAAAGGGTTAACAGAATAAGTTTCATATCATAAGAATTTACTATTTCAGGGATTTGTCTGTGAAAGGGTTAAAACTGAAGAGTACACATATTCATAAATTTTCATGATAAAGCCGGCCAAGACTGACCTCTGCAGTAGTCTTGAGGAATATCCATTAGCAGACCAAGAAATTTTTTTAATTTACCACTCACTGGAATGACTTACTCGATAACCGAGCCAGCCATTCCAGTGGTAATTTTCAAAAATAATCTCTTGGCCTGCTAATGGATATTCAATAAGCAAATATTTAGACTTTCGCGATCAAATCTAGCCATGAAAGTGCGAAAGAACATATTAATCCTTTCTTAACTCAAATTTGATTTTAAAAATTCAATTTTCTCATAGAAAATGTCAATTTGCAGACCAAAAGAGGGTATTTAAAAAAATGTATTGTTGGAATGACTGGTTAGTTTAATGAGCCAGTCAGTCATTCCAGTGATAACTTTTCAAAAATATTCTTCTCTTAGTCTGCAAAACGCACATTTCCCATGACCGCTGCAGTATCCTTTTTTGGACGGCTTTAGTGTTAAAGGGTTAACCCTTACCACTCTGATGTCAAAATTTGAAATTTTCAAATTAAATTAAAAGATGAACTGGTGTTCATTTTTCAACAAATTTGGTGGAAGATGGTGCTGTCGTAGATAGCAACAATGTCCACCAAAATTGTTGAAAAATGAACACCCGTTTCCTTTCTATTGACACAGTAAAAAATAGAATATTGACATCAGAGTGGTAATGGTTAAGCACTTACAAGCCTGAAAATAATTAGAGCTTAATTAGCTTCCAGTCAAGTGTATGAAGATCACAGGACAAATGTTGTGCTGCTAATTAACCATTTAACTCTCACCAACTAGAGACGACAAATCCTTTACTATCAAGGGATATTCTGTTCCGATATATTTGTCTTGAAGTGGACCTTTCCAGCTTTAGCTAAGCCCTGCCCATCTGTAGCTAAGCGCCACCCACACCATGCTCATGTTGGGATCAATCGATCCATGAACTCACCGACTATCAATTTCCAGAAAATAATACAGGTAAGCTGTTGAATATTTGGAAACTAATTTGTTAGAGTGCTGTTGCTGCCTAAGGGAGGAACAGTGCCCAGTCAAATTAGTTTCAAAACATTAAACGGAATGTTTATTAAATAGTTGACATACATGCGCAATTGATACATCAACGCTTAGTCCATCTTCAATTAAGCGTTCACGACGTAATTATCTACATCATTCATGACGTCATTTAGTATGATGTCATCCTACATGTCACGTAGTTGATTATGACATCATAGGATGGATGGATAAACTGGAAAGGTCCAATGAGACACTGGAAAATAGGGATGCATTCTCCCTATGCCCTGTCCATTTCTAGTAGTTCCCATTTTTTACAAGTGTTGGAATCGATTTCAAACCAAACTTTGATACGTGAATTCCCCGAATCTAGCTTTCAAGGAAGATGTTGAATATTTTGAAACTCTCAGTCAAATTACTTACAAAATATTCTACAGAATGTTTATTAAATTGTAAATTCAACAGTGACATACAATTTATTTAACACTTTTGTGCACTTTCGTGATGGAGTCACAAAATTTTGATCAGGAATATCAGCGAACAAGTGACATATTTTATTATGATGTCAAATACTTGAGCAACAGATTGGATCCCTCCATTTCATGGGTTACATGCTTAAGCTTAATTAACAAACGAGAATATTCACCAAACTAGCAGTCCATACCCCACGTCTGCGTCATCGGCGATGTCCATGTTGTCGCGGTCCAATCTTATACACCTTAACACTCAAATTTATTCAAGAAAGTTCAAATTTTCTCATAGAAAATGTCCATTTGCAGACCAAGAGAAAACTATTTTTGAAAATTTTACCACTGGAATGACTGGTTTGTTTATCGAGCCAGTCATTCCAATGGTAAATTTTCAAAAAAAGCCTTCTCTTAGTCTACAAATGGACATTTCTCAAGATTACCATAGTAGCCATTTTGGCTGATATGAGTGTTAAAGGGTTAAGTTTTATGCTTAGCTCTACTTATTACGTTATTAGGATTGCTTCACCGTATTTCGACAAAACTGACACATGCTGAGAGACTGCAGTAGAATGACAAAACTGGGGTGCTTTTCAAGTTAGGTTTTTGGTTAGGTTTTCCACTTAGCTTTAGATATTGCTTTATGGAATATATCTCATGAATTGTTAATCATATTGTAACCAAAATGGGACACATTTTTACCTATATAAGGCAGTACAATGACAGTGATGTCACAAAATCAAAGGCCAGGGTCATTATAATCTTTAACAAATCTCTGGGGGGTTTTCAAGTTAGGTTTTAGGTTTGAAGTTCTGTCGCGCAAATGCATATTATCTTATCTCAGTGTTGTTTCATCCTATTGTGATTAAACTTGGACATGCTTGCCTATATTATGCTGATTCAAACAAGGGGTAAATGAGTAGTTAGCATTTTAACTGATTTTGGTATAATTTTTAGAAAATGCAAGATGGGCGGCGGAAAAATTGACCAATCAAAATTCTGTGTAAAGTTCTGAAATGTATCAGCCTAGTATCGTTCCAGCTAAGTCCGGTTGAAATTGCCTAAGCAGTTAATGAGGAGTAGAGTTTAATAACGACATACTGGCCGTGTCCATCCGTGGTGGGCGTGTTGGTCCAGGGGAGAAGCGTCCCTTATCCAGCTTGGTTTATGCCCATAGGCTCCATTGTGTGGAGCTGGTGTATCCAATGACATTCCTTCTATTTTCAACATGGGGTGGAGTTTTCATTGTCTGGGTCTGATGAGAGTACCTGGATAATTCTAAACTGCATGTCAGTTCTAGAATGTCCATGTTTATTGAAATGTCTGGATACAGGTGTGTCGCATCGTTCATTCCTGTGGAGGTTTGATATCGATGAGATGTTCTTGGATTCTGATTTCGAAGGTGTGTAGAGTTTCTCCTACATACTGTTTCTTACATTTGTTGCAAGTTAGTAGGTAGACGATGTTCTTCGTCTGGCGACGATGTTCTTCGTCTGGCAGTTGCCTATAATCTTGGACCTGTATTTTAGGCCTGTGTGTGAGCTAGAGACGAATCTGTTTTTTTGCATCCATTTGCAGATGTTACAGTTCTTGGTGGTGCATCGCTTTTAGAGGGTTTCTGTGTTGTGTGGGGCGTTATCTGATGGAAGTTTAGCCCTGACAATCATAGCTTTGGATTGTTTTGTTTCTTCTATTAACCCAAGAGAGGAGGCTCTGGGAAAGCCTTTCTGCATTTGCTGCTGGCTTCCAGAATTGGCCAGAACTTCTTGATGGTTTTCTTCAGAAAAATGCCAGTTCGTGTGAACTCGCAGACGAAAATGGGCCTCTGTAGAGTGTTTGTGGCGGTTGTCTTTGGTGGTGGGTGGAGGATGCTGTGTCTGTCCTTTGATCTGGCTTTTGCCATGGATTCGTTGAGAACTTTGATAGGGTAAACCCTTGCTTCAAAGTATCCTTGTAGAATGATACTATTTTTGTCGTAGTCTTGTATTTGACTACAGATGCGTCTCAACCTGAGGAATTGTCCATATGGGGATGAATCCTTGCAGGAGGAGGGGTGTGCTGAATCATAGTGGAGGTAGCCGTGGGTGTCTGTTGGTTTTGTGTAGAGGTCGAAAATGATGTCATGTTCTTCTGTTTGTTTGACCATGGTGTCAAGGAAAGAAACATGTGTTTTTGAAGACTCCATTGTGAATTTGATGCTATGGTGCTCTGCATTCATGTATATGACAAATTCATCTAGGGCGGGTTTGCCATGTTCCCAAAACATGAATATGTCATCTATGTATCTGACACAGAAGGCTGGCTTGTGGGGAGCTGCTTGTAGGAGTTTTTCTTCTAAATCCGCCACAAAGATGCATGCAAAGGTGCATGCAGCTTTGCTTCCCATGGCAGTGCCTCCAACTTGTAGGTAATGTTCGCCATTAACTCAAAATTATTGCATTCTAAGACAAGTTTTAGGAGGTTGAGAAGACCTCTGATTGATAGATCACCTGGTACTCCATACTTGTGGCAGAATCTGGCTACTGCTCTGAGTCCCTCATTGTTGGGGATGTTTGTGTATAGTGATGTGACGTCCATGGTCACCAGAAGAGTGCCGGGCTTTGTATTGCCAAAGGCTTCAATCTGGTTTATGAAATCTGTGGTGACTTTCACATACGATTTGATATTAGTGACGTGCACTTTGATGTGTTCATCCACGAAACTGCTTATCAGCTCTGTCGGGCAGCCTATACCACTGATGATAGGTCTGCCGGGAACTAGGCCATTTTGCTTCTTTTTGTGCACTTTGGGTAGTAGGTAGAATCCGGCAGTTTTTGGAGGGTTTGGAATTAATCTACTGGCGGTTGTAGCATCAATTTCCTTGTCCCTGACTAGTTGGTCTAGTCATTTTTCAACCAGTTTTGTGTGTTTATATGTTAGATCTTGTTCAACCTTTGTATAGAACCGTTCATCCACTAGCTGGCGATTTGCTTCTGCTATGTAATCTGTTGTGTTTTGGATGACGGTTGCTTGCCCTTTGTCAGCTTTTTTACCACTAGAGCTGACTGTTCCTGCTCGCTCAGATTGCTGGTATTAGTTCTGTGGTGAACGTGTCTACTAAATTCTTACCTGATTGCTTTGAAAAAAGCTTGAAATGGCGCATCCAAGGTTGGAGGTGGCATTGAAGTCTTTTTGGCGGCAAATTTTCTGATTATGACGTCTTGGAATGTTGGTAGAGCCGGTGCTATGGGAGGGAATGTCGCACCCGGTTCCCTGTTGTAGGAGTGCGTGTGGGGTGTGTGGGTGGGTGGGGGGGTGTGGGTGTGTGAAGAAGTGTTTCAGGGCGCATGCGTCTGAAAAAGGCCTGTAAATCAGTATAGAGGCTGCCCATGTTTGGTTCTGAAACCGTAGGACTGAATCCTAAACCTTTATCAAGAAGACTGATGGTTGCCATGGTTAGTGAGGAATTTGATTGGTTAAAGACAAACGAGGATGAGTACGTTTCTGAGTCTTCAATGACTGCATTGTTGTTGTAGTTACAGACAGGCAGAAGCGGTTGTGAAAGATAAGTATTATATGTACGCTTATAATATTGAGAAAGAGTTTGCTTTCTTAGGACAGTGGAGTAGTCATCTGCACGCCTCTGTCAGATTTTGACTGCCTGGAGCAGATTCTCAAGTGCTCTTGCGCTCTTGATTCTGTCGGCCTGCTACTGTTGGTGTCCCGATTGTTCCTCCGGTCAGTTATTTGGCCCTGGCCTTCTGGAGGGTTGTCGGTTGTTTCCCCTGGACTGTCTCTTCTGTTGGCGGTCCCTGTTTCCTCTTTGGTGTTTTGCGTCTCGGACTTGGAGACTGGTGCAAACGGCTGTGTCTGACTGTGGTGGCTGCTATGGCCAGTTCTGCCTCTCTGGTGGTAGAGGGATCACAGCCTCGTTCGAGAGCGGTTTTGAAACCGCTCATGATCTGGTATTGGTCTACCAGTTTCCTGCTCGTGCGGTCGAACAGGGACTGGGTTAATGACATTTCAAATTCCTGATGCGGTTCAGCCATTGTTTTTTGAAATCGTCATTCTCCCTCTCTGGGTTCCATGTTACCCTGGTGAAGAGCATGCTAGGAGGTGAGTGGTCCTTCAGGGACTCCTCCAACCTCTCTAGTTGGAATTCTAGCTTAGTCAAACGGCAGGCTGCATTGCGCCATAGCCTGTATGCTCCCAGATGTTGGTCTGCGATCACCGGTTTCTGGTACTTGGTGGTGCTGCCGTCAGCCTGGTCCCTGGTGGATTGCTGATGGTGTGCTATCTTCTTCAACCCTTCTTCTTTTCTGTGCTCTGACAGCTTGTGGCCTTTGAGGATCCACTGCTGAAGAGCGAGCCACTCCTACGGTTGCTGGTGGTGCTGACCGTGATGGTTTGATGGTGGTGTTCAGGTCTGTTTTGGACCTGGCAAGTAGAGTGTCCGAATCCACTGAGTTTAGGCTCAGTGCGGACAAACGAAGGTATTGTAACAATCTCCGTTTCTCGTGGCAATGGTTTGCTGGATGAATCCATTGTTCAAAAGACAGTAAATAACAATTTAGTCAGTAATATGAGCTACTAGAAGGTATTTAGCCTGACGCTTGGTCACGATGTGAGACCAAAAGTCTGAATGATCTGGACTGAAATTTTTTTCATCCCTTTTATACCCTTTTCTGGGCGAGCCTGTGGATTGGGGTCGAACTTGACCATATATGGACAGAGAAAAACTAGATTGCCGGTTCTGCCATTTGAAATTTTAGGAGGTTTGGCGGTGTGGTCCAACAATTTTTACTGGTTGACCTATATTTTGCTGGTTGGGGTCGAGTTCACCGGTTGTGACTTTTTTTACGGGTTGGACCTTTTTGGTGGTTGTGTCCGTATCTTGGTGGTTGTGTATCAACACACGTGTCTATGCGGGCCATTTTTGGCGGTTGTGGTAAGTTTTACTGGTTGTCCGTTTTTGGCGTTTTTTAAAAACTTTTTGGTGGTTTAAGTTTTTAACCGGTTGTAAGTCATTTTGGTGACAAATTTCTAAGGGTTTTTGTAGGTCAAGTTCGTAGAGAGAGTGATCCTTTGGAGGAGTTTCGTGCCTATTTGTGTGGGTAATGATCATATGTAGTCATCACTGTTTTTGATTCAGACTTCATGGCGTTTTCCAGAAGACCGGGGCCAAATTACCAGCAACAGGCAACTGACCGGAGGAACAATCGGGACACCAACAGTAGCAGGTCGACAGAATCAAGGAGCGCAAGAGCACTTGAGAATCTGCTCCAGGCAGTCAAAAATCTGACAGAGGCGTGCAGATGACTACTCCACTGTCCTAAGAAAGCACTCTCTTTCTCAATATTATAAGCTTACATATAATACTTATTTTTCACAACCGCTTGTGCCTGTCTGTAACTACAACAACAATGCAGTCATTAAAGACTCAGAAATGTACTCATCCTCGTTTGTCTTTAACCAATCAAATTCCCCACTAACCATGGCAACCGTCAGTCTTCTTGATAAAGGTTTAGGATTCAGTCCTACGGTTTCAGAACCAAATAAGGGCAGCCTCTATACTGATTTACAGCCTTTTTCAGACGCATGCGCCTGAAACACTTCTTCACCCCCACCCACACTCCTACAACAGGGAACCGGTGCGACATTCCCTCCCATAGCACCGGCTCTACCAACATTCCAAGACGTCATAATCAGAAAATTTGCAGCCAAAAAAACTTCAATGCCACCTCCAACCTTGGATGCGCCATTTGAAGCTTTTTTCAAAGCAATCAGGTACGAATTTAGTAGACACGTTCACCACAGAACTAATACCAGCAATCTGAGCGAGCAGGAACAGTCAGCTCTAGTGGTAAAAAAAGCTGACAAAGGGCAAGCAACCGTCATCAAAAACACAACAGATTACATAGCAGAAGCAAATCGCCAGCTAGTGGATGAACGGTTCTATACAAAGGTTGAACAAGATCTAACATATAAACACACAAAACTGGTTGAAAAATGACTAGACCAACCAGTCAGGGACAAGGAAATTGATGCTACAACCGCCAGTAGATTAATTCCAAACCCTCCAATAACTGCCAGATTCCACCTACTACCCAAAGTGCACAAAAAGAAGCAAAATGGCCTAGTTCCGGGCAGACCTATCATCAGTGGTATAGGCTGGCCGACGGAGCTGATAAGCAGTTTCGTGGATGAACACATCAAAGTGCACGTCACTAAGATCAAATCGTATGTGAAAGACACCACAGATTTCATAAACCAGATTGAAGCCTTTGGCAAATACAAAGCCCGGCACTCTTCTGGTGACCATGGATGTCACATCATTATACACAAACACCCCCAACAACGAGGGACTCAGAGCAGTAGCCAGATTCTGCCACAAGTATGGAGTACCAGGTGATCTATCAATCAGAGAACACACGTGTCATGCGAACTTGTCTTAGAATGCAATAACTTTGAGTTTAACGGCGAACATTACCTACAAGTTGGAGGCACCGCCATGGGAAGCAAAGCTGCATGCACCTTTGCATGCATCTTTATGGCTGATTTAGAAGAAAAACTCCTACAAGCGGCTCCCCACAAGCCAGCCTTCTATGTCAGATACATAGATGACATATTCATGTTTTGGGAACATGGCAAACCCGCCCATACATGAATGCAGAGCACCATAGCATCAAATTCACAATGGAGTCTTCAAAAACACATGTTTCTTTCCTTGACACCATGGTCAAACAAACAGAAGAACATGACAGCATTTTCGACCTCTACACAAAACCAACAGACACCCACGGCTACCTCCACTACGATTCAGCACACCCCTCCTCCTGCAAGGATTCGTCCCCATATGGACAATTCCTCAGGTTGAGACGCATCTGTAGTCAAATACAAGACTACGACAAAAATAGTATCATTCTACAAGGATACTTTGAAGCAAGGGGTTTACCCTATCAAAGTTCTCAACGAATCCATGGCAAAAGCCAGATCAAAGGACAGACACAGCATCCTCGACCCACCACCAAAGACAACCGCCACAAACACTCTACAGAGGCCCATTTTTGTCTGCGAGTTCACACGAACTGGCAATTTCTGAAGAAACATCAGGAAGTTCTGGCCAATTCTGGAAGCCAGCAGCAAATGCAGAAAGCTTTCCCAGAGCCTTCTCTCTTGGGTTATAGAAGAAACAAAACAATCAAAGCTATGATTGTCAGGGCTAAACTTCCATCAGATAACGCCCCCACACAAGACAGAAACCCTCTAAAAGCATGCACCACCAAGAACTGTAACATCTGCAAATGGATGCAAAAAAACCAGATTCTTCTCTAGCTGACACACAGGCCTAACATACAGATCCAAGATCATAGGCAACTGCCAGACGAGGAACATCGTCTACCTACTAAATTGCAACAAATGTAAGAAACAGTATGTAGGTAAACTCTACGCACCTTCAAAATCAGAATCCAAGAACATTTCAGATCGATAACACACCTGTGTCCAGACATTTCAATAAACATGGACATTCTAGAACTGACATGCAGTTTAGAATTATCCAGGTACTCTCATCAGACCCAGACAATGAAAACTCCACCCCATGGAGAAAACAGAAGAAATGTCATTGGATACACCAACTCCACACAATGGAGCCTATGGGCATAAACCAAGCCGGATAAGGGACGCTTCTCCCCTGGACCAACACGCCCACCACGGACGGACACGGCCAGTATGTCGTTATTAAACTTTAATTCCTAAAGTGTCCCCAAGAATCCATCTTTTCAGTTAGATAATATGTATCCACACAATTTTTGGCGATGTCATCACCATCGCCATAGACGTCACACACTGACGTCATACCCATTGTCATCACTGCGCATCTTTTTAAGATGCTTCTAAATATGGCACTTTTACGTGGATTTCAGCACAAAGCTTTCTCCCCATCTTTAGATTTAAATAAAATTTAATTTAATTGCACCATATAAAAGAACAACAAAGACGCATACTCACCAAGTTGTCGTGCTTCTCTATTTTATTCCTCCTTTATTTATCTTTATAAATACAAATTTTCAAAACATAAGTAAATTTTTCATAACTTCAAATATCTAACCAGTTTTGATTTTGATTTTGTGTAACCGTGATCTTTATTTCCCCACCGAAATCTCCAAAACATGTAGGACAGCCAGGGCTTTCCGATATACTCCTTGTCACTCAATCCGAAACACCCACACTATAGTCGCCATATCAGAAAAAAGTGGAGCCCAAAAATGCCCACTTCCAGTTGACAAAACTTCGCCTCTGATGAGTTCCACTCAAGGAACGAAACGCCATGAAGTCTGAATCAAAAACAGTGATGACAACATATGATCATTACCCACACAAATAGCCACGAAACTCTCCTTCAAAGGATCACTCTCTCTACGAACTTGATCTACAGAAACCCTTCGACATTTGTCACCAAAATGACTTACAACCGGTAAAAAACTTAAACCACCAGGTTTTTTTTAAACGCCAAAAACGGACACAACTGGTAAAACTTCCACAACCGGTAAAAATTACCACAACCGTCAAAAATAGCCCAACCACCAAAAAATGGCAGAACCGCCAAAACCCACAACCGATAAAAAATACACAACCGCCAAAATACAGACACAACCGCCAAAAAGGTCCAACCGGTAAAAAAGTCACAACCGGTAAACTCGACCCCAACCGGCAAAATATAGGTCAACTGGTAAAAATTGTTGGACCACACCGCCAAACCTCCAAAAAATTTAAATGGCAGAACCGGCAATCTGGTTTTTCTCTGTCCATATATGGTCAAGTTCGACCCAATCCACAGGCTCGCCCAGAAAGGGTATAAAAGGGACGAAAAATTTCAGTCCAGATCATTCAGACATTTGGTCTCACATCGCGACCAAGCGTCAGGCTAAATACCTTCTAGTAGCTCATATTACTGACTACGTTGTTATTTACTACTACAGTTAATGAGGAGTAGCATGTTAAACGATTTGACACTTGAAAATTCAAGATGGCCACCCAAAAAATTGATCAATCAAAATTCTGTACATAAATTCTGAAGGAGACGAGTCTAGGGTTCTCTCAACCGAGTTTGCTTGAAAATGGTCAATTGGTTAATGAGGTGAAGGCTTTTAACATATCTGCATAAATTTTCAGGAAATCCAAGAAGGCCACCAGAAATATTGGCCAATCAGAATTCTCGTTAGAAGTGTTGAAGCCTACCAGCATAGAATTGGTCCATCCAAGTTTTGTTGAAGAAAAAATGGACCCATCAAAATTCTGAATAGAAGTTCTGGAGCCTACCACCATATGATCGTTCCAGCCAAATTTGGTTGAAATCGGTCAAAGCATAAATGAGAAGCGAATTGACGGCTGCCATGGCATAAGCTCACTTAGACCTTCGGGCCAGTGGAGCTAACAATGATATTCAGGTCAAGTCAAAGGTCAAGGTCATTGTGACATTTTTCAAACCTCTTAAGATATGTATTGTCTTATATCTCAGGATTGTTTCACCAATTAGGGGCTAAACTTGGACACATGTTTACATATTTCATGCATATTCAACACAATAACATTGAGGTCGAAAGCCAAGGTCACTCTGACTCAAAATTTGTTTTCTATGTTTAACTCCTCGGCTTAATCAATGAAAAATCAGACAGACAAATGAATGCAGAATCAGACAGGCAAATGAAAGCAGAATCAGACAGACAGATGATTGAAGAATCAGACATATAAATGAATGAAGAATCACAGACAAATGAATGCAGAATCAGACAGGCAAATGAAAGCAGAATCAGACAGACAGATGATTGAAGAATCAGACATATAAATGAATGAAGAATCACAGACAAATGAATGAAGAATCAGACAGATAAATGAATGCAGAATCAGACAGACAAAGGAATAAAGAATCAGACAGACAAATGTCTTTTGTGACTGGATTTCAGCATACTGAACATGACATCAGTGGTACAATTAATGGATATTGGCAAGTGTTGGCACTTTAGGTTTCTTGAAATTTTTAGCATTAACCATTTAACCCTCAAATTTGTTCAAAAGATTTTTTTAATTTTCTCATAAAATGTCCATTTGCAGAACAAGAAGCCGATTTTTTTAATTTTCCCACAGGAATGACTGGCTCGGTTATCGAGCCAGTCATTCCAGTGGTAAATTTTCAAAATTAGTCTTCTCTTGGGCTGCAAATGGACATTTCTCAAGGCCACTGCAGAAGCCATTTTTGGTTGATATGAGTGCTAAAGGGTTAAGAATTCAATTAGTACATGTTCGGCATGTTAGACCTTTGAACGCAATAGGCAGGTAGCAAAGATCATGATCACGCTTCACATTATTGGAACCAACCTTGCCTTCAGGAGGTGAACATCATAAGATGTAAGCCGAAACGTGGAGACAAAACAAAAACTTAACCAAGATTGGATGCTATCAAATGAGCTTGACCTTTGACCTCACAACCTCAATATAATTTTGTTGTGTCCACTTTTACTCCCAAGAGGGTGAACCAATCGCGAAATTAAGTCGATACACACAGCTAAAAACTTAAGTGAGATTGAACGCTGACAGATAGATGGATTAATCAAGTCAGTCGCTATACTATTATTTGACAATAATAAACAATCAGACAGATCAAAAACAGCCTTCGCAGAGGTATTGAGAAAAGTACATTAATTGTAGATCAAAAGAAGACTATTTCTAAAGATATATCACCGGAATGCTAGATAATCAAGCCAACCATTTCAGTGATAATGGGGGTGTGGTGGTTTTTTTAAAGATAAGTCTTCTAGTCTGAAAATGAACATCTATTAAAGATTTAAATTTTAATGACAAAATTTGACAATTAAAGAGTTCAGTAGCCAGGGATGTCCACAGTTGAAATTTGGCAGAATGAAATCCTAATCTGTAAATCTTGTTACAAAATAATCAAATATAAAGTTTGATGAAACTGCATATGGAGGGTGGATAATGGATCATAATAGTTATAGATTGATAGTTTAGATGATACATGAAATGATTATAACCGTTTAACACTCATATCAGACAAAAATGCCATCTACAGTGTGCTAGAGAAATGTAAATTTGCAGACCAAGTGAAGACTATTTTTGAGATTTTACCACTGGAATGACTGGCTCGGTTATCGATAAAATGAGAAAATCGATAACTGAGCCAGCCATTCCAAATTGTAAACTTTCAAAAACAGTCTTTTCTTGGTCTGCAAATTGACATTTTCTATGAGAAAATTGAAATTTTTAAAAACAAATTTGAGTGTTAACCGTTTATCACTCATATCAGCCAAAAATGGCTTCTGTAGTGGTCTTGAGAAATGTCCATTTGCAGACCAAGTGAAGACTATTTTTGAAACTTTATCTCTGGAATGACTGGCTCAGTTATTGATAAAATGAGCAAATCGAAAAAAAAGTTAAATGGTTAAAGGTCTCTGGTTAGACACATACATCAATTAACTTTCCCAGAACATCTCCTCTGAGTGAACACAAATAATAGCTGATACACAGGTAATACTGTGTTTGTGTAATGAATCCTGTCAGTAGATGAACTGTTGACAAATTACTAGAGCATTGAATAGAGTTCTGCATGTTTATCCTCTTTGTCCCACTGTCATCAGGATGATGATTGATAGACAGTCATTAGTCATGATACAAATCCCTACATCTTTTAGCCAATCAAGCATAATGCACAGAGGGCCAGGGTAATCTTACAGAGGAGAAAACATAAATGGAAGTGAGAGAGATAGTTGGATGGAGAGAACTCACCCTATTTGTATGCATTGTGCTGATATAGAATTGATTGTACTGTGTCTAAGCTCAATGACAATGATTAAAGTCAGTTATTTATTCAGTGCACTAAAGAAACGTATCAATAAAACGGAGGGTGCATGCTGAGAATTCGCTTTCTGTGAATGTACAAGACGATAAGTGATCTAGCAATCAGTGTATGCGCAGTAAACCCAATACTAACTCTTTATTGGTCAAGATTGGTCAAGAAAATTTACATTTTTGCTCAGTGAATGGCCATTTGCTGACCAAGCGAAAATGAGTGTTGACAATTTAACACTGGAAGTTTGGTTATCGGGACAGGAATTCCAGTCATTAATTTTTTTTTTAAATGTATCTTGGCTTGCAAATGGCCATTCATCAGGACCATGTTAGAGGCCGGTTTTAGCCAGCTTGACCATTAAAGGGTTCCAGTTTTAGCCCATCTCTAGCTAAGCTCCACCCACAGCTCGCACGTGTTGTGATCGATTGATCCCTGAACTCCCTGACTATCAATTTCCAGAAAACTATACAGGCAAGTTGTTAAATATTTTGAAATTAATTTTACTGTGTGCTGTTGCTGCCTATGGCAAACACAGCGCCCAGTTAAATTAGTTTCAAAATATTCAACAGCATGTTTATTAAATGGTAAAGACATATAATTCGTACAATGTGTTGGACTATTAAGCGCTAAAGACAGACAAAATCAAGTATTTCATGCCATAATTAATTATGACGTCATCCTACACATTACTTAGTTATTATGACATCAGATGATGGATGGATTAATTGGAAAGGTCCATTCCCATGGCAAATGATTTCAATGTATTTGGTCTAAACATCTTAAAACAAGAGGCCGAAAGGGCTTGTATCGCTCACCTGGGACATTGGCATTTCAAGTAGAAAAGGCCACCGCCATTTCAATTAAAAAGGGCATGTTCTACAAGTAGAGATGTATATGTTTTGCAAGAAATTCAACAGTTCTGGACAGAAAACAATGGTTAATGAGTAGTCTTTGATGCGATTTCCTGGACATTTTCAGGATAATCCAGCATCCAAAGGTGTACACAGACAAACTGGGTCTTGCCTTCTTTCATAAACAGATACTCATTCTTCAGTTGTTCTGCACCTATCAGGTTCTTGAAAGGCTTCTTTTTCCAATTTATAGAGTCCACATGTCATATTCGCATTTAAGTCATGCCATCTTACCCCATTCCCAGTGGTTTGGTCATGTGGAGTGCTCCAGCATAGATGGCAGGGCTGTACCAAGGTAGCGCATACAGAGCGCAATAGATAGAGCGAGAGAGGGCATCTCCATGTGACAAACTGATCGAGGTTTCACATCCTACAGACTGCACATTTTCTCTCTGTACTCGCAGCTTGGCAACTTGTCTTACTGGTCATAGTTCATCACCATTACATCCAGCTAGGTGTAATATATCCAGGATCTCTGACTTTAATGGTGTTGATGGCCTGTGACATGTTAACAGCAATCTTGCGAAAGTACCAGTACTTAAATATGACAAATCACACAAAGCAATCAGGGTGCCAATACAATGTCTGCACAGCTGCGTCTACTAAGCAGATATTTTCAAAAATTACAGCTAGAAGAACGGGCTGAGTTACCAACACATGCAGTTATCGCAGTAGCACGCATTCAAAAATATTCTTCTATTGGTCTACATATCTTAATTTCATTGCACACAACATTTTGTCTGACGTTTCCATTAAAGGAATATTCTGGCATGTGGTCATTTGATGGTCAACAAAACTCCCTCCCTCTCTCTTTCAAAACTCTCTCTCCAAGTGCCTCTGACTATATCTTGTGTCAGAGAAATAGACTGTGATGACATATCACTTAGTTATGGCACTCTTAGTCTGATATCCATGCATTACCAATTCTGTTCTGAGAACACAACATCTGCCAAGAGTGTCAGTCAATAAGAGTCGCGACTCATTCCACCCCCATCAGAGATGACGGGAATGAGACAGATGGATCTTCAGACAATGACAGTCTACATTAAAACGAGACAAGCATGTCTGCAAAATCAACTAATTGAATGACTGTATGCAATCAGACAAGTTAACATACATAAGACATGCGCTGATATTAAGAATAGTATGCGGTGGTGGTTGAACAGTGTACCTCCACAATTGAAAGAACTGCAAGCATTATGAAAATTTCCTATCTATGAGTGGCAAAATTATTAGTTGCGGCTCACATTGAGTTAGAAGTCTAGACGAATGTGCATTGGTTATATTCTTTACATTTCTGCCAATGCTGCCTCCACCTCAGCGATAGCATGTTGTAAGAATAGCATAACAGGCTTTTTTGTAATTAAAAAAATGTTGTTGTACCCTTATGGGCCAAAGCTGTAGAATAATTTCATTATGCGCAATATGCAGTCTTGTGTCTGCGTGTGTGTGTGCGTATGTGTGCTTGCGCTAGTGCGTCTGTGTTGGACATGGATAATTTTTCAGCATCCTGTGTCAGTATAAATTCAATAACCCTTTATTTCATCAATGCTTATATGAATTCATGTTTTTAACTTTTATGATTTTTTATCCAAATATTTACACACACACACACACACACACACACACACACACACACACACACACACACACACACACACACACACACACACACACACACACACACACACACACACACACACACACACACACACACACACACACACACACACACACACACACACACACACACACACACACACACACACACACACACACACACACACACACACACACACACACACACACACACACACACACACACACACACACACACACACACACACACACACACACACACACACACACACACACACACATACACATACACATACACACATACACACATACACACACACACACACACACACACACACACAACACAACACACACACACACACACACACACACACACACCTTACAACACCAACGCACAGGTGAAATATACTTCTTATAAAATGTACATCTTCACTATATACTGTCTACAAATTGTAATCATAGCTTTGAACCACTAGACATGATAACCCCTCCTTACCGGTTAAAGAAATCATTATGGAAACCCATGATGTGAACTGCTAAACATTATGTTTAATAACTAAAAGCTATATCTTTATTTCCGGTGATCTTGACCGTGTGAGTTTTTTGTGCAAAAAAAACAACCAACAACCAACAACCAAATATACTATAATGCACAGTCAATGGCCATATCCTCACTGGTTTTTCAAAATGCATGGAGATAGTTAACAAAATCACTGAAACAAGATTTGATTTCAAAATATTCAACAAAATATGCTATACATCGTAAAAAATTTAGTTTTTTAGGGATTTGCTATTGAAAGGTGTAAGTAAATAATTTTAAAATAACCTAGTGCATAATGGCTGATCTACACTTTGATCTTAGCTCACTCAGGAAGAGGGGGGGGGGGGGGTGACATAGCTAGCCCTTTAACCATTTACTGGTCATGCCGGCCAACACTGGCTGCTGAAGTGGTCTTGTGGAATGGATATTTGCAGGGCAAGAGAAGACTAATTTTTTTAATTTACCACAGGAATGACTGGCTCGGTAACCGAGTCAGTCATTCTAGTGGTGAATTTTCAGTCTTCTCTTGCCCTGCAAATGGACATTCAAAAGAAAAATATTAAAACTTTCTCGATCAAATTTGACAATTAAAGGATTAACAATCAAGAATGGTCAAGGAACTATCATTTTGGTCAGCGAATGTCCATTTACAAATCAAGAGAAGATTATATACATGTACGTTATATACATGTCTTCCAGTGGTATACTGCCAAACATACTCTTCTCTTGGTCTGCAAATGGACATTTGCCAAGAAAACTACAGAAGCCATTTTCGGCCGGCTTAAGCGCTAAACGGTTAATAATCAGTGCCCCCGTTGGCTACGAGTCTCCTACTTCGGGTGCCAACATTTTAAAATAAAACTGTCGCTGTGAGCCCCAAAGGTGGTCAATAGTTGATATATGTCATCCTAATAATCATCTGTAACATTTCCTAAATACCAGTGCTGATGTTCTAACTACTATAATTGCCGATTATTGATAAATTGTTTGCTGAAAATCATTGACCTCTTAGGCAGCAAGATAAATTTTTAATTCTTTGTAGTATATCCAACAAGTTTTATTATTAGCAAAATGAAACCAGTTTTTCGGAATTCAGCGTACAAAGCATCAGCCTTTCATCCAGCAAATCCAAGCATTTCCATTTTAAAATAATCATAGAGAAAGGTGTTGAAGGTTTTGAAACTGATTGGACTGAAAAGTATTGTTTCCCTAGGCATCAATATCTTCCAGTCAAATTAGTTTCAATATATTCACCAGCATTCTCCTTACATGATATAAGATGTCGGATCTGGCCGGAAGCATTCATAGTGTTGAAGATGGATCAGTCTAGCATATAATCGTGTAAGCATTAAATAATATATAACATTCCATGGTCTATTCCTAAGCGATTATTCGGCGATCAGACTTAATCCATCTTCATTATCTCATATGCGAGTGTGATCAAATTCTTTGTTACTAGTTGTCTGAGTTAACGCAGGGTGCTTCAGACAGACAACACTCATATATTTGCCAATTGATGAAATCGCATCTGTTATTCCTAGATGCAGATACTTTAAAGGGACATTATAAGTTTCAAGCACACAGTCAATATAGAAGTACATATAATGTTATGTGTTTTCAGGATAGCTTCACATTATTAGCATCACAGAGATCGCATACAGTTCAAATAATAAGGCCTGGTACTCATATTAATCAGATTTATGAAATGTTAGTTGTGACTCCCGACTAGTATAAGTCAGTCAATCGGCCTAGCTGTTTATCAAATATTTTACAAATATTTGACAAAACTCTAATCATACATACACGCTTACCAATATTACAAATTCGTGTTGACATTTTATACCAGTCATTATATGTAATTTTCATATCTAATTGTAGTTAGAAATCACATAATGGTTCTATGTGTATTGAGTAGTTACAAAGAAAGTACTCCTGAACATAGCTGTAACTAGCAGCAACCATAAGTCAGTATGTCAGCTAGATGGTAAAATTTCTGCCATTTTTTCCAATGCTACAATGCTAGTGATATCATGCTTATTAAGCTGATGGAAACCACACCAATACTAAGAAGAATTAATAACCAGGTGGAGCTTTCATGATGTTTTGATCCACGAAGACGCACTACGAAAATTATACTCCTAGAAGAGTCAGAATAAGGGATGTAATCCAGCATGAAATGAATGCACATAAACAAACGATTACATAACTTCAGGGATGCTATATCAAAGATTAACCCTTTCATGATGAAGACGACCAAAGCCGGCCTCTGCAGTGGTTTTGAGGCATGTTCATTTGCAAGTCAAGAGAATACTATTTTTGAAAATTTACCACTGGAATGGCTGCCTCAGTAACCGAGCCAGCCATTCAAGAGGTAAATTTTCAAAACTAGTATTTTCGTGGTCTGCAAATGGACATTCAATAAGGAAATATTTTGATTTTCCTGACCAACTTACGTCATTAAAGGGCTAAAGAAATCTTGAAGCAATAAGACTAAGGAAATTGTTAGGAAAATCCAGTGACGATAGATAGTGTTCTTCGAAGCCGCCATTTTCATTTGATATTTGAAGTCGCCATTATTTGGGATTCTATTGTTCTCATTGTTGCACAATACTCAATATAAAAGCATTCCCAGAATGCTATAAATGCTAGTCATTGGCAGTGGTGGCATGGAAGAAGACAATCATCACTAAATGTTCACTGAATTTAAAATACATTTCCTGGTCTTATTGTTTCAGGATAAGTGTTTGTTAGATCATTTGATCCACAGATAGCGGACGGAGTATTAACTCTGGTGTTTTAAATTGAATCAAATTCATTTTCGCAATGCAGATATTATATGCCGATATGAATATTTAGAGGTTTGATCTAAATTTGTCCACAAATAAAGAAACATGCGACAATTGATGGATGGACAGAAGAATGGATGGATGGACAGACAGTCTGATGAAGGGTCACCACTATATATCATCAGAGCTAACAAAAAAGCTACAGAGTTTTGATAAATAAAAATGTACTTACCGTAATCATCATTGCTATAGATATTGACATCACTTTCCTCTTCCGCTTGATTGAATCCATTAAACAACTGCACGTTGACGGTATCAGTAAAGCCATTCTCTACAGGCACGCTAGTATTGGTATCATATGCTGTTCCCATTACATCATTCAGAGATGGACTGGCTTGCACTATAAGAAAACAACACAACAGTACATAAGGGATAGCATGGTAACAATTGTGAGTATTTTACAAATAACACAACAATGTAAAGAAAATGTGATCAATGGATGAATCCAGTTTATCAATCAATCCTACATGTGCATGTATAACGTTACAAGCAACAACAACGTCAATTACATCATGAATGATGCAATTTACTCTGTCATAAATGGGAAAGGGAAATTCCAGTGCAAATCGGGAATAAGTCAACCAAAAATATACCATTATTCAAAATAGTTGCCGCAGGAAAATATAACATATACTGTTTCATTGTGAGCTAGTTCCCACAGCATTCTAGGGTGCAAGCTCAACTGCCTTATTTACATTTAGTTTCAGAAGTCGTTTCTTGACACCCTCTACACTGGTGTATATCTGTCAGATTTCCTACTTGATGGAAGGCGCAGGGTCATATATGGTGGAAGTATCTTCATGCACAAAAACACTTTGAAAGTAATTGTTTAATGCGTTTGGCCTTCTCCTTATCTGTGGACATAGTGGTTCCATCCACTAGAAGATCAGATATGCCACTTCTTATTTTTGTTCTACTTTGTACATATTTGTAGAAGGCCTTAAGATTTGACTCGGCTGGCTGGACTATTTTCTTCTCAAACTCCTTCATAGCCTTACATGCCTGGTTTCGCACTATACAGTAATTGTTGTAGTCACTATCCTTCCTGGATCTCAAAATCTTTGACGCATTTTACACATTTAAACTACCTTTAGCAAAGAGAACCTGTGCCGGAGGGTATAATTATTGTATGAGCATGCACAGTTTATAATTGCTTTCAAAATGTAAGATTTATATGTAACAAAAATCAATCAAAGTTCTATTAAATATGACAATGTAAAAGCTGGTTGCTTTATTTTCGTTAATTAGACTTGATTAACCAATTAAAAAAGAAAAATTAATACACCGCCTGACGTTGTTAGTAATTGAAACTGCTAACTCCACAAATAATACAAATCATAAATCTGCAGTGAATGAAAGAAAATTATATATAGCGATTCAAGGGATTAACTAGCTAGTTTTCTAAATAATAAAGGCATTACTTCGCTATTTGTGTGGCAATATAAGTCAAGTTCTACTGGAGGGATCTTTAGCAAACTTAAGTGGGGGCTGACATTGGGGTCATGAAGAAGCTTTTTGATTGTTCCGGGAATGGGTCTCAAAAGGATAGCGGTCAGGAGGTGAAAGGTCAACATCACCAAAAATGGCAGACGGTCTAGATTCTATGGACCGCTTAAAGTGGTCAATGTGTGTGTGTGTGTGTGTGTGTGTGTGTGTGTGTGTGTGTGTGTGTGGGGGGGGGGGGAGGGGGGAGTAAACAATGCTGTATCACAATTATCTACTTCGTATATCGTGTAAATATTGAACAGCAATCGCAACCATTTTGTCTCCTCAAGCGATACTGTGTGATGTCATGTACCGTATTTATTCTAATTTAACCGCCGGGCGGTTAGCAGTCGCGGCGTAAGGGGGCGGCTTAATTAGGGAGGAAAATTCACCGTATGTCGCCGTTATTTTGCCCGGTACCAGTTAGGTGGATCAGATATAAATGTATAATGCTCACATATTGATTACATATATTTGGACAGTACAATCCGAGTTCTCGAGTCCATTAAATTAGGTCTGTAAAACGCAGACGATTCTTCCGAATATTAATCAGCTTCCGCTATAGGCCGAGTTTATGCAGTGTTTCTCATAGCTACTCGAAGATACCTTCCTATGTATGTGGATTGTGAAGTATCTACCCGGGTACTAATATTAGTGCCTTGGCGCTACTCGAGTAATGACCTTAAGTTGTCCTAATAAGCGGAAGCTGATACATCACGTGATACAAAATATTTCTCGTTTCTCGCGTCGCCATTTTATCAAAATCTGGATTACATTTGATGAAATAAACGATGTTTAATAAAGTATTAGCACTATTTAGGCGGTCCCAATTAATAATTTCACTCCCGCGATTATGGATATATATGCACTATACATTAAGCATATGCGAAAACGGTATGAAATATTTAGTGTGGAAATGTGTTGAATTTTCGTGCTAATCTTTTATTTTTATTTGTCTTCGGTCTGTATTTTCGGGAATTTGGAGCTTAGTTTTTTTTCTTAACAAGTCTCAAAAACAAGGGGGCGGTATAATTGGGAGGGGCGGTTAAATTAGAATAAATACGGTAAGTGACAATGCATTACATTCTTTATTATATAATACAAATGACATTGAATATTTTGCAACTAATGTGACTGCAGTATGGCAGCATCAACTTCCAGTCAAATTAGTTTCAAAATATTCAGCAGCTTGCCTGTATGATTGCTTTTATGCCACATTGCCAAACTATAGCCGACACCTCTATGACTGAGCGTATATACAGACAGACACGCTTGGTTGAAAAGTAAGTCATGACCGCCATCATAGACTGTAGAAATGTATCAACATTTCGCTACTAAAGCCTGAATATCTTTCGTTGTCAGCATGATAAAACACTAAAATGACATGGAAGTATTATGAGTGGCAAAGGCTATCCCTTGAGTGGTTAGCATAAGATTTAAGGTGTGTTTTCCTTTAAATTTGTAAAAAAAAAAAAATGTGTTCCCAAATTATTGCGACTTGTCACTGGTCTGCTGGCGTATTCAACATTTATGTAAATCTGTACATTAAAGTGATTAAGCTATTACTGTATATAGAACTGAGTGGGCAATTGACTTTCTTTGACATTTGTGTAGCAAACTGCAGAACGGTCTGACCAGTAGATTGCTAAAGGATGGATATTCTGAATGTCAATCGATTGACTATTAAATTGAAGGTAATTTCACATATTTACCCTGTATAGTAATCCAATTTTTAAGCTATCCAATCTATATCATAAACCATTACATCCTGAACTCTAAGAAATGCTTTTCTCAGAGCTAATTAGAAAACAAGCTGAATATGTTTTGAAAATTTGGCTAAAGATAATTACGGCATTTGGCGAAGAGTTGGCCGCAATGAATTTCAGTCAAACTGTTGAAAAATAATGAGCAGAATTTGAATGATTTGTGACATGTGTATTAATGTGCTAGCAAAGATCTAAAACCCTCAGCAGCATCATCCACATGCCACCCATAGCCATGTAATGGTCAAATTGGTTTTAAAAAATACAAGTTTCTCATAGAAAATGCCCATTTGCAGACCAAGAGCGGTTATCGAGTAAGGCATTCCAATGGTAAATTAAAAAAAACAACTTTTCACTCGATCAGCAAATGGGCATCTCTCAAGTCTGCTGCAAAGGCTGATTTTGGCTGGTTTGGCAATAAAAAGGGTTAAAGGGTATACTGTAAGTCAATCAAGACGTGGCTCAACTCCAGTCAGGCCAAATCCCATTACAGGAAAATTACATCCAGTTCATCAGGACACTCACAAACTGCTCGAGGTCTCGACTGGCATCCTTCACCTCCATCTAATCCAAAATGGACATTGGCCACAGAGATATTAGGCCACAGAATTTAATAAACGCTGCAGTTTCTTGATTGAAAGTTTGAGACTATAATGAAGCAGTGTGAGAAATATGAGCATTGAGGGAAGTTTCTGTATATCGTCCTATAGAGAAGATTGCAGACCATGGTGAATGACTATCCCGCATACACAGCAATAGAGGAATCCCGTCTGTCGGTCAAGTATTGGCGTCATAATCAATTATATCACATATAGATTGATGTCACAATCCACAATCATAACTGACAGCAATAATCTGTCATAAACCTGGAATAGTTCATCAAGTTGTACGAATTGTATGTCTTTACTATTTAATAACCATTCTGTTGAATATCTTGAAACTAATTTTACTGTGCGCTGTTGCTGCCATAGGCAGCAATGTTGATGCCATAGGCAGCAACAGTACCTAGTCAAATTAGTTTCAATATATTAAACAGCTTACCTGTCTAGATTTCTGGAAATTGAGGTTTAGGGATCGATTAATCACAAAATGTACAAAGCATGGGTGGAGCTGAGCTAGAAATTGTCACGGCATAGCTAAAACTGGATTCATCCATTTTGGAGGGCGTCAACTCAAGATCTATAGTTACAGTTTTTGCTTGTTTGCTTATCTCGATAATGATAAAAATGTAAATGTTTGGAAAACATTAGCAATATAGTTAATTAAGTTATGTATGATTTTAATTGCTGCTACAGATTTTAACGTATTCCGGCATCAATATTAGGCGTCAGTGTGTGCTGGCCGAGGTCATCATTAAAACAAGTGATTGATCCCTTCTCTTAAACTCTGAATCACAGATAAAACATTTGTTTGAAATCGTCACTCATTATTTGACTGCTGAGATTAATATCGTAGGCAACTTTGGTTTATTCAAAACAAAGGTCACACTTGACCCTGGATCTATGTACCATAATGGGTCAACTATCAATGGCTGCCTCTGGTTTGACTGAATTTCACCTGTGCAAACATTTCTTCGTTTCTGTATGCTGGGTTACAGAAACATGTCTTTTAAAGGAAAGGAAAAGGAAAACAAGAGGCCCAAGTGGCCTGCATCACTCACCTGGAACATAGGCATTTAAACTAGAAACGTGACTGGCCACAAGTAGAGGTTCTGTCGTTGTTTTTGCGAAAACTATGTCAATCAAGGTGGCTATTAAACAAATTTGGATTAGCTTTTGCCCTAGATGATGTTGAATTGATTCCCCATGCGGTTTCGGAGATTTTTAGACATTTCTAAAAATTTGCCAAAATCCAAGATGGCCACCAGCCAAATTGGCCGATCGGCTTCATTTGAACAAACTTGAATCTCTATATGCTAAGGATGCTACATATAATTGAAACCGGCCCAGTAGTTCTCGAAGACATTTTAAATTTCTCATTGCTTTAGTATGGGAGCTTTTAGCGGGAAAATGATCCAAGATGGCTGACAAACCATTTATCCGACAGTTTCGAAAATTGCACATTTGAGATCGAATAACCAAAAACATATATAAAACCAATTTCAGCCTCAAAATCCATCAAATAAAGAAATCTAATATGGCTGCCAAACACACTATATTTTGATTGGCCTACGGCGGCCATGTTTTTTGATGGATCAACTTCCCGTGAACAAACTTTAATGGCCCTTAAACCCTAATTATATCTGCCACATTTTGGCCCGATCCCTTCAGCGGTTCTGGAGAATAAGTAACTTTCGCTAAATCTCGGTAAACCAAGATGGCCACCGAACAATGGGACCAATCAAGTTCCCTTGAACAAACTTGGTTCAGCTTTTGCCCTAGATCATATTTCATGGGGTTTGCTTCAACCCACCCAGCAGTTTTGGAGAAGACATTTATAAAAATCGGCCAAAATCCAAGATGGTCGGCAGCCAAATTGGCCGATCGGCTTCGTTTGAACAAACTTGAATCTCTACAGTGTAAGGATGCTTCCTACCGAATATAATTCAAATTGGGCCATTAGTTCTCGAGAAAAAGGCATTTAAAATTTTCAATTGCTTTAGTATGGAAGCTTTTGCCGGGAGAATGATCCAAGATGGCTGCCAAACCGTTTATCCGACAGTTTCGAAAATTGTAAATTGAGATCAGAATACCCAAAAACATATATATAATATCAATTACAGCCTCAAAACCCATCAAATAAAAAAATCCAATATGGCTGCCAAACACGCTATATTTTTGCGCCTATGTTTTTTTGATGGATCAACTTCTCTTCAACAAATTTTAATGACCCTTAGTCCCTAATCATATCTGCCAAATCTTCACTAAAACTAGATCAACCAAGATGGTGGCCAGATCATCTGATCAATCAAGTTCCCTTGAACAAACTTGGTTCAGCTCTTGCCCTAGATCATATTTCATAAGGTTTGCATCAATCCCCCAAGCAGTTTCGAAGAAGATTTTTAAAGATGTTTCCTAAAATCGGCCAAAATCCAAGATGGGCACCGGCCAAATTGCCAGATCGGCTTCGTTTGAACAAACTTGGATCCATATGGCCGAAGTCGTTCTTGAGAAGAAGTCGTTTAAAGGAAAGATTGACGGACGGACGACTGATGACGGATGGACGACGGATGGTCGCCATGGCATAAGCTCACTTGACCTCTCAGGCCAGGTGAGCTAATAACAAATGATATTTATTGGTAATTTTATACAATATTAAATAAACTACCACCAGTAAAAAATGGAAATGAATCAGAATTATTTGAGAAAAAGCATTTACTAAATATAGGAGCACTTAACTTGGAATCAATTAGTGACGTCACTGGTGCTTCACACTCTGCAGTGTTAACTGTGTGTGCAGATATTGCACACTCGAATATAAGAAAAGCACATGTGAATACAGTTTTGTAAGCAGTATGAATAGTATATTCTCTGTAGGGGCTGATAGAGAGTTATTATGTCGCTACTGTTAATTCACTACTGATCCTCTTCAAAACATTGTATTTGAAAGTCACTGTTTGCACTAGATGCAACAAGTTTCGGTCAATGATTTCAAAATAGACAGCTGGTTTCCAAGGTCGCAACATGATGCCTACAGAATATTTTGAAATTCGTAATTGAATGTTACTATGTAGCTCCTGTCCCTGGAAACAACGGCTGTCAGTCAAATTATTTTAGGATTAGACAGTGTTTTACCTGTAGGAAGTAGTGGCTAATCACCTTTAACTGAGTTTATATGACCGGCTGTAGCAGTTATTATTATTTATATGCTCAGCATAAACTAGAGAGCATAGGACCAACTGCTTCACCTATAGGTTGATTATTATATAAATCTATCATTCAAGAGAATCTGTTAGTTCCCTGATCCTTTCCTTTAAACAAATTTGACAAGAGTATCATGAATAGGTACCTCCAATCTGAAGTACAATAAACTATATACGTTTGACATGACATGAACAACTTTTGAGATGTAAGTTACTGGCAGATTTGAATTGATTATAAACATTGATCATTGACATTTAATAATTATATTCTCTTATTGAATGTTTAAAAAATATAGGAACAAGAGGCATAAAGAACACAAAGAGCTCACCTGCAGCCAAAGGCGTAATCAGTAATTGACCATTCATTAGCAAATGACTTAACCAGTAAAGGGATATTCTAATGTATCAAATTGGTTTATAAAAAATGAGGATTTAGTGGAAGTGAGGAAAGAAAGCGCTCTGCAGTACAAGGGTTAATACACGTCTAAGTATTCACAAGTAAACTGGTAAAAGGTGATAAGCCATGATGCTGAGGTATAGCTGATACTCGTCTTCGGTTGGAGGAAGAAAGTCAGGTGACTGACACTAATGCAGTGCCTCCTATTCATAGGCCATAGGGTCCCGGTATGGTCCCTAAGCATGCACATGCTCAGTGATTGCTCTCAGCTGGATCAAGTAGGGTACCATTTAGGACATTGTGGTGAAGGGTACTCTTGGACGGGTACAAACATTTGAAGGCTAATTGGCTTAAGTGTGCCAGGGTGTTGCACAAGTGTGTGCATATACAGTTGGTTCAATTCTGGTATAAACATGCAGCGGGAGAGGAGTTTCCAAACCCATTCTGACTTTATGGCATTTCGCTCCATATGGAAAGCTAATCAGAGGATTTACATACATGTTTGCATGTGTGGGTTTATAGATAGAGACACCATAAGGTTTTTAGGCGATATATTTTTCTCAATCTGTGGAATGAAGAAACAGGAAGAGTCCATTTGATAGAGTTCTTAGGAGCGGGGTGACATCTTCTATGCCTGTGGTGCTCTGGGATCTATCTGAGGACCTCTTTTTTGGGTCCTAGGTGGCCATGGATTGGTTTAGGAAGACATTGATAAAACACTCATGGTACCTTACTTGCACGTTAATGAGGTATCGCTTCCTCGTGTTGATCGGATGCTCACTTGTTACCGAATGCTCACTTCTCTTCCGTGTCTAAGCCATTATGTGACCCGTGTGCACAGAATTCCAAGCCATGGATATTATCGAGTATTGTCGAGTATTGTCGAGTATTAACGAAACCAGTCACATTTCCGATGTACCGCATTGTACAAAATGTTCCTAACAATAACTCAATATTTAACAGACATGTATAGGTAACTACAGGCTAATGCTGTTTGTAGCCCTGACATCATAGTGGTGTTACATCATTGTAATTTGCAGATGTCATTCAATGATGTGGTTAATATGCGCTGGAAAGAACTTTGTTGAAGAGTTTATGTCGGAGGGAGTGTTTGTGTGTGAAAGATGGGAAGGGTGACAGCCTACCAGCTATTGACTCTTTAATCACATGGCTGGTGCCTAGGGGACCAATCCCGCTTGATTGTCATGCGATCAAGTGGCTGACGAGCAATCGGTGGAAACATAGGCAATCTACTTCACGCCTCATTGCTGCTCTCCACCCAGGAGTATAAATGGGTACCAGTGTAAAACTGGGGATGTTACAAATAATAGACACAAATATACACCAGCCTAGATATGGCGTGAATGGGACTTGGAATCGGGGACTCGATAGACACCAATCAAACCAATAATTTCTCTGAGGGACTTGCCCCCATGATAGCCAAAAATTACATGTAACTGCCAACAAAACAAATCACAAATGAACAAACGATCAATCAATCAATTAATTAATTAATTATTTAATTAATTAATCAATCATTAAATTAATTAATTAATACATGCCAAGGGCCTGTGCCGCTCACCTGGACGATTAGCATTTGAACCATTTGCATTTAAATAGACATAATGGATAATTTTCAAAAAATCTAAGATGACCACATAAGGTATTGACGAATCAAAATTCTCGTTTGATATGTTGAAGCCTACTGTATAATAGGATAATTCCTCTCATGTTTTGTTGGAATCGGGCCATTATTTAAGGAGTAGCGTTTTAAATGATTCTGGAAAATTTTCAAAACATCCAAGATGGCCATCAAAAAATCGACCAACCAAAATTCTGAATATATTTTCTAGAGCCTACTACTGTAGAATCATTCCAGCCAACTTTGTTTAAAATCCACCAACCAGTTAAGGATGAGATGCATTTTGACAATTTCTAGTCAATTTTCCATAAACCCCATGATTTTCACCCTAAAACTTGACAAGCAAAATTCTTAATAAATCTGGAGCCTACCATTACAGGCTCATACTAGCCAAATTGTGTTGAAATCTGCCAAGCAGTTAATGAGCAGAAGCGTAAAATGTAAGGGTTTCACACAAAAAATTGAAGGAATCAAAATTCTGAATAGAAGTTCTGGAGCCTACCTCAACAGGGTCTGTTCAAACAACTAGGATTGAAATCTGTCAAGCCATTTATGATGAGGAGTGTCTTAACGATTTCCAGTAAATCTTTCACAAAATCTAAGATTTTAGCACAAAAAAATTGACCAATCAAAATTATGTATAAATGAGCTAAAAATAAACAAGTAGCAAATTTATTACTCGAGTAATTGCACTGGACTGGATATTCATATAGACAGACATAATCATCTCATCTGTTAGAGCTCCCAAACCTTATTTTTGCCAGCTAGACATAGTGTTGGTTTGAAGTTGGGGTTGGGGGGGGTGGTAAATAGATGATCCCACAGACCACATCATAAACAAATTTCCACCATAGTTAGATTTCTACATACTCTACTGAGCACATGAATTGGATGATCCCACAGACCTCATCCAATGGATCTTGCACCACAGTTAGATTTTAACACGCTCTACCGGGTGGAACTGTAAGATGATCCCACAGACCGCATCCAATGGATTTTGGTCCATAAGTGGATATTTTTCTTACGCTAAGCTAAGTTGAGGAACCTTAGGTAAAGAAATAAGTTTGAGCTGATGAGTCTGCCCCTTTTAGGCCAAACTAAAATTGTGTAATATATTATGATTATAATGTTGTGTTAATAAATGTGTAATATTTATGTGATTGCCTTCTGTTGGTTTGTCTAGCATAACAGGTGTTTGTATAGTAATTATCACACAACGGGTGTTTGCATAGTAATTATCACACAACAGGTGTTTGCATAGTAATTATCACACAACAGGTGTTTGCATAGTAATTATCACACAATGCTTACTGAGAGGATTCGTCTCACATTTTTCCACAGACCATCAGTGAGCCCGAGTGTATTAACTCTTTCACATTTATGCACACACAAAGTACAAGCACATGCATTTTAATAATACATTTCCAGGTCTTTATAGAAGACTTGCAATATTCGTTAAGACCGGGTATGTGCAATGGAACAGGGTTGAATCAGTTTTCTTTTCCATCTGTTATTGTGTATCATAATTTAGGACCCAAAGTTGCTCGGTTGATCAAAGAATTCATTTTATTCAGTGTTATTCAAGGTGATAATGTGTGTAATGTGTGTGAAACAGCAAAGCAGACATATCATGGTGCAGGTAATGTAATGCGCCTGTAATATTTGATCTTTTTTTAAATGTCTCATTGTCACTGGCTAGGGCTAGAGACAACTGGACATTGAAGCAATGGCAATAGGACTCAGATCTTCTATTCAGAAATTTGATTGGCCAATTCTTCTGCTAATTATCTTGTATTTTCTGAAAGAGTTGTATAAAATATAGATCGGAGTACATATATTGATACTATGCCACTGTGGTACGTAATACAATTTATAACTTCACATCAACTGCTTCACAAAATACCATCACTCGAGCATAAGCAGTTTATCATGATTCATAGTGTGGAGAATTACCTTTTAATACATGTGCTTCCTAATCTGAAGGCATTAACCATTGCGCAACAATATTATTTTGAAGTCACTGTGGTATGTCAAAATTTGACATCTATTAGCATGACCCAGGGGTCAATTAAAAAATCTGAAATTTTCTCAAGTTAAAACTATGTCGCAGTAATTATAAAATTCAACACATAAGCTGTTACATAGTTATATTTTAGCTTAGAATCTCTTTAGTTTTATTGGTTAAATATAACTTAAAGATAAGCCCCTCTAAGCATCAACATGATTTAAGGATGGCGACCATTTTGATGCCCGAAAACCGCACTGCGAGGACAGATATGCATTGCATAGAATAACCACTGATCCAATTTATAAAAAAAACCATTGGAAGGCATAAATAATTGTTATATTTTTCATGCATAGCAAGATTTCTTTAAAGCAATATGTATTTTTCCATTATCACCCTATCAAACACAGTTACTACCGTACCGTAGTACTCATATATATATATATATATATATATATATATATATATCCTATCATTGCCAGCGCCAAAGTGCTTATGTATGATTTTTTTTCTTATTCATACAGCTACAAACATAAGAAACCTACTCGGGTATGAATGAGTGTTGGCGCTACTCGATTAACGACCTAAACTCGTCCTTAGCTGATTATATTTTCACGACACCATTTTATGTCCATTTTATGCGAAATTAGGATTTATTTTGATGTAATAAACGCTGTTCACATCAACTGTTTATTATAGCGTACGCAATATTTAGGCGTCCCATTTAATAATGTCACTACTGTGATGATGGATATGAGGCATACGTTAATCATAGTCGCAGTCTAAGAGAAGTAGTAAAGATTTGGACTTAAAACAATTTACAGCCTTTTCCTATTAGAATCTGGGATTGCAAATAGGCGATTTTTGCAGTAATTTATTTCAGTTATATTACCATATATATATATATATATATATATATATATATATATATATATATATATATATGAGGCCCAAGGGCCTGAGGCGCTCACCTAGACCATTAGCATTTGAACCATTTGCATTTAAAGACATTGAAATCGGTCAAGCGGTTAATGAGGTGTAGGCTTTTAACTGATTTACCAAAACTTTTGGAAAATCCAAGATGGCCACCCAAAAACTGACCAATTAAAATTTTGTAAACTAGATCTGAAGCCTGCCCCCATAGGGTACTTCCATCCAAGTCTGGCTGAAATCGCCCAAGCAGTTAATGATGAGAAGCGATATCCGGTAAATTTGCATAAAATTCAAGATTTCACACAAAAATTTACCATTCAAATCAGGATACAAGTTCTGAAATCTACACCCATATAGGGTCCTTCCAGACACACTAGGTTGAAATCCACCAAGAAGTTAATGAGGAGTAGCGTTTTTACAATTTCGGGTAACTTTTTTACAAAATCTAAGATTTTCACCCAAAATATTAACCAATAAAAATTCTGAATAGAACTTTCAGTCGACCTTGAGAGGGTGACTCTAGCCAAATTTGATTGAAATATGTCAAGCAACTAAGGGGAAGCAGTGTTTTAACAATTTCTGGTAAATTTTTCATAAAATTTAAGATTTTCACCCAAAAAAGTTGATCAATCAAAATTCTGAACAGAATTTCTAGATCCTACCACCATAGAATCCATAGTGAAATTTGGTTGAAATATGTCAAGCAGCTAAGGAGTAGAAATTTGAAAATATCCGGTACATTTTTAATAAAATTTTGATGTACCAAAATTCTGAATGGAAATTCTAGGGCCTATGGCCATAGGATCCGTTTAGCCTAATTTGGTTAAAACCCGTCAAGATGGTAAGAAGCAATTTGGCAATTTTCAGTACAATTTAAATAAAATCTAAGATTTCACCCCAAAAATTTGATGAATCAAAATTCTGTATGAAAATTCTAGAGCCCATTACCACAGGATCCTTTCCACCAAATTTGCTTGAAATCCCTCAGAATGTTAAGGAGAAGCAATTTGACAATTTCTGGTACAATTTTCATAAAATCTAAGACTCACCAAAAAGGCCGATGAATCAAAATTCTGAATGGAAGTTCTGGAGCCTACGACCATAGTGTCTTTTCAACCAAATTTGGTTGAAATCGCTCATAATGATAATGAGAAGAAGTATTTTGAAAATATCCGGTACATTTTTAATAAAATCTAAGATTTTGACCCAAAAAAATTGATGAATCAACTGTCGGCTGGTTAGCATGTGGAAATTGAAGCCGCGCGTTGCCAGTGCACCAATAAAATAAAAATACATATACTGACAGAGCCGTGATGGCGTGAGAGTACAATAGGCTTAAAAGCCAAGGATTGAATAGTGGCAGGTGCATCCACAGGTAGTTCCATATGAATCATCAGTGTGTCAGTATATCAGACACGTGAAAGATGGTCTGCTAACCCAAGATTCTATCTTGGCGCGGTGGTCCAGCGGAAAGATGTCTGGTTGCTGATTCCATGCTGAGTTGCAGTATGGCGGTTCGATCCCCGACTGGGGAGATGGTGATCAACAAATTAAACTAATAGGTGCATGACTGTCGACCGGTTAGCATGTGGAAATTGAAGCCGCGCCGCGTTGCCAGTGTGTCAATAAAATAAAATACATATACTGCCAGAGCCGTGATGGAGTCAGAGTATAATAGGCGTAAAAGCCTAGGATTGAATAGTGGCAGATGCATCCACAGATTGTCCCATATGAATCATCAGAGTGTCAGTATATCGGACATGTGAAAGCTGGTCTACTAACCCAAGATTCCATCTTGGCGCGGTGGTCCAGGGGAAAGATGTCTGGTTGCTGATGCCATGCGGAGTTGCAGTATGGCGGTTTGATCCCCGACCGGGGAGATGGTGATCAACAAATTAAACTAATGGGTGCATGACTGTCGGCGGGTTAGCGTGTGGAAATTGAAGCCGACCGTTGCCAGTACGTCAATAAAATAAAATACATATATATATATATATATATATAGATATATATATATATATATAGATATATATACTGAGCCAAAAAAGTTTAGCAACAGTAAAGTTTGGTTTGTTGTATTAAAGTTGTGCGTCCAATTATAACCAAATTTGCAGGCATGTTTCACCAATGTAATGTCTCGCTGATCATGAAGAAACGCAAATCATTTCTTGCATTTCTCGGCCGCAAGCTTACTGCATGTGAAAATGCATTTTTCATGCATTGGCCCACATTGGCGGGTAGCGAAAGCAAAAATTCACCATATTGCAAAAGCAGATAACGAACGTTAACAGAAAACGCCTAAAAATGTACCCTACCGAACATGGGCCGCCGCCCAGGGCTACCCGAAAATCAGCGCTATGAAGCAATGGGAAGACTCGCTGCTGGGCAGAGCGTTCGCGCTGTTGCTCGACATTTTAATGTTCACGCCTCAACCATTTCCCGTCTCCGCCAACGTGAGCAGGAAACTGGACATGTTAATGACCGACCACGATCTGGCAGACCGAGAGCAACAACACCACGAGAAGACCGCTACTTAGTGACGTCATCACGACGTCACAGGTCTGAGACTGCGCCGCGGCTGTCCCGTAATTTGCACACCGCTACCGGCACTACAGTGCATCCACAAACTGTGCGAAACAGACTCCATGATGCTGGACTGCATGCCCGTTGTCCACTTGTTGCTGTTCCGCTTACAGAGTGTCACATCGAGAATCGGTTTACATGGGTAAGAACTCATCAGCGATGGCGTGCTCAACAATGGAGCCATGTTTTGTTCAGTGATGAGTCGATGTTTTGTTTAGATGTAGAGGATGGTAGGTAATGGGTTTGGCGACATTTAGGAGAATGGTATGATGCAGCCAAAATCATTCAGCACGACAGTGGCGGCAGTGTCATGGTGTGGGCTGGAATCCATGAAAATGGCAAAACAGATCTTATTGTGATTCGCGGAAATTTAACGGCTCAACGTTATTGTGAAGAAGTTGTCGCCCCTGTTGTCATCCCTTTTATGCAGCATCATCATGCAGACTTTATGTTCCAGCAAGACAACGCCCGTCCTCATTCAGCTAGGGTCACCAGTGATTTCCTTGAGGCTAACAACGTTCCGGTGTTGGACTGGCCAGCGAGATCGTCGGACTTGTCGAACACGTGTGGGACATTCTTGGCCGTATGGTGCGTGAGAACCATCCACATCTTCACAACGTGTGGGAGCTGGAAGCTGCACTGCTCCAGGAATGGGATGCGATTCCTCTTCGTGACATCAGGTGCTTAATTCGAAGCATGAGAAAGCGATGTACGGCGGTGGTTAATGTGCGCGGAGGTCACAACCGGTATTGACAGCTCAGTGTCATTATTTAAATTGGACCCTTCCGTTGAATGATGCCATGTTAAAGGCGCGATGCTAGCATTACAGTAACAAGAGACTGTTGTTCAAATTGGAAAATGACCTATCAATTAAATAATATATTTGAATCAATTTATTGTTTTTGTTAAATAACATTTATACAGTAATATTCTCAGTGTTGCTAAACTTTTTTGGTTCAGTATATATATATATATATATATATATATATATATATATATATATATATATATATATATATATATATATATATATATATATATAATGTGTGTGTATATATATATATATATATATATATATATAGTTTATATTTTATCGCCGGACAAATTCACTACTAAAATCTGTCATTAGAGGTGTTGAAGCCTAGTACGCCACGGTTCTTCATGCCAAGTTTGGTTAAAATCAGATTATTCTTGAAGATACATCTTGAATGATTTCCATATTTTTTATAAAATCTAAGATGGTCGTCAGAAAAATTTACCAATAATGTGTGCATACAAGTTTGTAAATCTATTGTCATAGCGGCATTCAAGCCCAGTTTGATTGAAATCAAACAACTTGTTAATAAGGAGTAGTCTTTTAAATCAAAAGTCAATTGAAGGAAGATGTATAGAAGATGGACCAATGGAAGATTAACGGCCACCATCCCTTAAGGTCCCTTGGCTTTTCAGGTCAGGTGAGCTATAAATGGACCAAAGAAATTGCTGTATAGAAGTACAGAGACATTCTAACATAGTCAAGTTTAATTAAAATCCATTAGGTCTTTAACTAGGAGTGGTCTTTTAACGAAAGTTGACGAACAAAAATTCAAGAAATATATAGCAGATGATACTGCTCACCATAGTATGAGCTTACTTGGCTAAAAATCCCAAAGCGCAATATCGAATAAGTCTTCTCACGGAGGCCATACACAACAAGCCTATCTGATTGGCTGATTATATAAATTGAAAATGGAAATTGTGCTTTGATGACAAATGATGGTGGAGAGGGGAAACAGAGCAGTATATCGACATTCAGCGACAATCTTCAGCTGAGTAACCAGAAAACAAGACAAAGACAAATATGTATATATATCTATATATATATATATATATATATATATATATATATATATATATATATATATATATATATATATATATATATATATATATATCATTTGAATAGAGGGATCCTAGCTTTGACATGCCCATTTCTAGCTAAGCTCCACCCACTTCTGTACACATGTTGGATTTATTTTCTTGACTAAATTTGACCACAAAAGGGTGAAATCAAAATCCTCGTAGTTCATAGTAAAGCGCATAAATAATTTAAAATGTTTCCAAAAAAAAACCCCAACTAAAAACAATATGGTTAGTACAATTTTGAACACGATGTAAGAAATGTTCACCAGAACATTTTGGACTTAATTTGATTTGAAGCCATTACTGCAATGGCTTCCAATCAAATTAACCCCAAAATAGTCAACAGTACATTTTCATTTGCTTTGAAAACATTTAAAGTTATTTCTGAGCTGTATTGTATATCTGTCAATGTCTGTAGAAGATGTAATAATCCGAGCAGGAGAGTACATACTTATGTCTAGTGAATGACATGAAGCAACTGATGTATAATCTGCATTAATGACGACATACTTCAACGAATATCAAGCGCATCTCTAGTCCAGACGGTGCTCTAATACAAATAATATCAACGTAAAGGGAGATAATTCATTTCACTTTTAAGCATCTAAAGCTTTAGCCCCTGCGTGTAAGAAGGATCAATAAAGCAACAGACGCATAGATGATAAACAACTTCATTGCTGCTCACTCACAAAATGGCCAAGAGAACTCTATTTTTGGAAATTTACCACTGGAATGACTGGCTCTAAGCCTTAGACAACAAAATATTTAGATTCCTTGATTCAGCTGCCTTTAACCCTTTAATGGTCAAATTTAGTCAAGAAAATCCAAACATTTGCTTATTGAATGTCGCTTTGCACTATTTTTGGAAATTTACCACTGGAATGACTGGCTCGGTTTATCAAGGCAGTCAATTCTAGTGATAGATTAAAAAAAATACTCTTCTCTTGGCCTGCAAATGGACATTCCTCAAGGCCACTGCAGAGACAGGTCTTGGCCAGCTTGACCATTAAAGGGATAACATTATGTATGGGGATAATTTTGGAAAAACTGTTTGTTAGAAGCGGTCACTTTTAGAGTAATTCTGATGTAATAAACAATGGTTATTACAAAATATCCAATATTTAGGTGATCCCATATAATAATTTCACTCCCGCAATGATGGGCATTTAAAAGCATATGTGAAAGGTGGGCAAGAATTTTATACTGTGAAATTGTGCCCTATTTCCGTGTTATTGACGATCGTTTTTAAGTGATTTAGAGAATGAATTTCAACTATAAAGTATAATAACACACTTACAATGTTTTTGAAGCTGTTCAAACTTTGGTCCTTGCTTGTAACGAGCTAATGTCAAGTTGACTGTCTGACCTGTAAGTTTCAATACCTCAACTGCCTGGAGGTTTGTGAAGCCCTGTAGTGACTGACCATCAACCTATGGATAGAAATACAACATTTATCTGTAATCACGGTGAACAACATTAACTCAGTACCCTCAAATTTGTTCAAGAAAATTTCAATTTCTAATAGAAAATGTCCATTTGCAGACCAAAAGAAGACTATTTTTGAAAATCTACCACTGGAATGACTGGCTCGGTTATCGAGCCAGGCATTTCAGTGGTAAATTTTCAAAAATGGTCTTCTCTTGGTCTGCAAATGGACATTTCTCAAGATGACTGTAAAAGCCGTTTTTGGCTGATATGAGTGCTAAAGGGTTAAGATCATTTTATATTAAACAAGCGTTCCAAGGGCCTGTATCACTCACCAGCCACATCAGTACTGGAACAAAAACATGAACTAGAGAAAACTGAACCATTTCATGGTCGAGATTGAGCAAGAAAATCCAGACTTTTGCTAAGTTAATTCAATACTTAGCTATCAGATGAATAAGAAGGAAATGACAGATAGGTTCTGATCTATTTTAACTGTTGATCCTAAAAGATTTTCGAGTAAAATTTAACTTTTTTCATAGAAAATGTTCATTTGCAGTACTCAAGCGTCATTAAATTAAAAAAAAAAATTTTCTCTTGCTCTGAAAATTGAACATTTCCCGCAAAACCTGCAAAACCTTGGCTGGCTTGAGTATAAAAGGGTTGTCAGAGACTTTCTGCGTACTAAACATTACAACTCAAGGAAACTTAAGTGTCTCATTTATATAACAACAGTGCAGGTAAGCTGTTGAATATTTTGAAACTACTTTTACTGGAACCTGGAACTAGCTCAAAGTCAAGTTAGTTTCAAAATATTCAACAAGATATTCCTTACATCAAAATGAATTTCATATTTCTGGTCGGTATGGTTTAATGGGTTAATGGTTAAATTTAACCTACAAAAAATTTTAATATCTGCCTATTGAACGTCCATTTACAGGCCAATAGAATAATTTGTGAAAATTTATCACTGGAAATTCGAGTGATAAATTTTCAAAAAATATATTCTCTTGGCCTGTAAATGAACATTTCACTAGACTATAACAGAGGCTGGTATGACCATTAAAGGGTGAATGCATTGTGTGGCTGTCTTTTGACAAAACTAAAAGAAACTGAACTTGTTTGATTTTCTATCCATTGGTGGAGCCAAATTCGCCTTCTGATTTCAGGTCTACAAAGTAAAATTCTGCTGAATTCAACGAGTCTAATTCTATTAATTTGGCAATGAAAATTGGCTTATGATGTAATATATTGAGATGCTTACCTCAACGATCTGGTCATTCACTTCAATTTGGCCATCATGTGCGGCCGCGCTTCCTTCAGCAATACTTTTCACAAATATACCAGATAATCCTCCTAAGAAATAAACACGTCCATTATTCACATCAGTAATAATGTCATGACCAATGGAATTTTAGATTTGTAAGTTCTATTCCCCTGGGTGAGATAACTGATGTACGTTTTGGAAAGAATGGCGCAGTAAGCAACGCTGCTCCCAAAATGTACACCAGCCTTTGTCCTATTGACACTGCATCTATTCATAATGTCAGATCAGCATGATAATGACAAGAACATTTCCTATAGTAAATGTGTTAACCCTTTAACACTAATATCAGTAAAAAATGGCTACTGCAGTGGTCTTGAGAAATGTCCATTTGCAGACCAAGAGAAGACTATTTTTGAAAATTTACCACAAGAATGGCTGGCTCGGGCTCGATAACCGAGCCAGTTATTGCAGTATTAAATTTTCAAAAATAATCTCTTGGTCTGCAAATGGACATTTTCTGAGAAAATTAAAATTTTCTTGAACAAATCGAGGGTTAAAGGGTTAAGAATCTCTGCATATATAAGATGTGACACTGCACACTTTTCCTAGTCACCAGGATTAAATATTGAACCCAGAGCGATAGAGGCATCCATTTCTAGCTAAGCTCTGCCCATTTCTAGCTATGCTCCGCCCATTTCTAGCTAAGCTCCGCCCACTTTGTGTGCATTGGAATCGATTTGAAGCTTTGAAACATGAATTTTCAAGTTAACTATATAGGTAAGCAATTAAACATTTTTAAACAAATTGGACTGAGGACTGGCTGTTGTGGATTATGGCAGCAATAGCTCCCAGTCAAATTAGCTTCAAAATATTCAACAGAATCTTTATTAATTTGTAAAATCATCAGACATACAATTTTTTACAGCTTAATGACAGGCTTTTCAATATTCGTGACAGAGATACGCCATTTTGATTGTGACGCCTGTTAAGATGTGACATTTGATTATGGTGTCGGGTATTGATTGACAAATCTCTGGTGATAGGGATCTTCCCCATATGAAGTCTGATAATAGGTCAAAGCTACATGTAGCTATCTTATGGAAACTGATTTTCAAAATGGCTGCGTCATGGTTATTTTGTATTTTACATCCAGACCAATAGTGAAAGGGATGATCACCACATCGCATCCAATAGATGCCCAAAGCTTTAATCAGGTGGTTAAATCTATCAAAATTTATCAACTGGAAATAGATTTTCAAGGTGGTCACTTGATAGCCATATTGGATATATGATACCATCTTGACCAATCATAGATCCAAATCATCCAAATTGATTTTCAAAAAATTTTAAAGATTGTTCAACGATAAGAATATTAGTACAATGTTTAACATGATGTAAGAAATGATCTGTTGAATATTTTGAATATAATATGATTGGAAGACATTACTACCTTAGGTAGAATTTATGTCTTCCAATCCAATTATGTTCAAAATATTTGACAATTCGTTTTATTTTACTTTTAAACACGTTAAGTTATTTCCAAGATCTACTGTAACTTGTATACATGGGTGGTAACATATGCCAAAATGGGCATACACATTCCCAAATGGGATATTCTCTCCTAGTATACATCCTATTTATCATAATTGCCACACCCCTATGTCGAAACACTCCACAGTTGTACATATAAAAATGTTCCGTCAGAACTGGAGCCTTCAGCCTGGATCTAACTAAATCTGCATGCGCACATGGTGGTACCCACCAAGCTTGGGCCCAACAGGCACCCATGATGGTACCAAAGAGATTGAACTAACTGGTTGGGTCCATACATCAATATAATCACGAGACATGTGCACACGCATGCGCAGCAGTAGGGACACAAGTCACACATAAAGGACGACAAATAGTGAAAACAAACTTGGCGCCAGGCATACAACTTTTATTCTCCAACTTAGGACATATGTTATATTCGCTAATTTTACAGAATGTCCAAAATTATTCAGCAAATTACATTTTCTCTTGGTATGCAAATGGCCATTTCTCAAGCCCACTGCAGAAGTCATTTTTGGCTGATATGAGTGTCAAAGGGTTAAGCCACTAACATGTATGAATATGCGTCTTCATGGATAATGGCCACAACAAAGACGCTAAACACATTACCCTGCCAGCACATGTGAAATCGCATGTCTCCTTCAGCATCATATAGCCCTGAGAGGAGACCACAATACAGACGGTACTTCAAATTGGAGCCAGAAAAGACACATTCTGGATCTACCAGCTTCACAACACAACGGACATTTCCATTTTTATCTATGTCCCGCACATCTCTAGCCAAGCGCCACCCACACCTCGCTCATGTTGTCATAGATCGATCTCTGAACTCTCTGACTAACAATTTCCAGAAAACTATACAGGTAAGCTATTGATTATTTCGGAACTAATTTGACTGGGCGCTGTTGCTGCCATGTCCAGTCATCTAAGTTATACAATTCACACACTTTGTGACAGAGTTTATATCATTATAATTGTGGCATGCTCAGCTAACATGTGATGTATTTGATTATGATGTCTGATATACTTGAGTGGGTGGCAGATCAGATCCCTCCATTGCCATGCGACTAACTCACCTGGAATCTGTTCAACTCCGACGTATCCTGCTATTGTGATGCCCAATCCATGATGGTCTTTAGAAAGACAGGCATTATAATAATGCACTTCTGGTGACTCAGCGAGATTGTCTGGCGGCTAAAACAAACAGCAGTAGACAATGTAATGAATAACAAAATATGGAATTACAGAGTTCTGCATATCTATCAAACACATTACACAGGGTTACCACAGATTTTTTAGAATTGTGAAGGTCTTTTCAAGGATTTTTAGTGTCAGCAAAAGTATTTTCAAGGATTTGTTTAAGGCACAGCCTACTTTACCGCTTCTTCAAGCCATCTGTTCCTCCCTTCATGACAGTTTCTCTTGATCTGCTAGAGCCATGGAAGTTGGACAATGACAAATTAAAGGGTTTTTCGAGGAAATTTTCAATTCTGGCTAAATTCAAGGACTTTCAAGGCCTTGTAAATGCATTATTTATTTTTAAGATTTTCCAAGGTCACGTTTATTCAATGCTGTGTTTTACAGGTGCTGCCTAAACCTCCCTACAAAATAGCAGAATCAGTTGACTCAATGCTAATATTATGCTGCAAAATTGCATCACGAGGGCGTTATTATGCTGCTCTCCAAGAAAAGCTGGGCCGCTATCAATATGCTGCAGCCAGATTCTTTTCCCTATGGACTCATTTTTTATTAATTTCAAGGCAACCATACAAAAATGTGGTTGAATATTTTCACATTTAATAGTTAAATTTAGTCAATAAAATTCTAATTTTCTCGTAGACAATGATAAAGTGTCATATGATCGCAGAGTGCAAAAGGACATTTACGTTTGGCTCCATGCCCAGAGGGGGTCAAAAGGTCAATAAATTGATTGTAACACAATTCCTCCAAAACCTTGGGATGTAATTCAACCAAATTTGGTATGTGTGTTACCCATATGATTGCGAAGTGCAACATGACATTTACACTTGGCTCCGCCCGCAGGGGGTGAGCTGTGTGCTAAAAGGTCATGAAATTAATTGTAATGGGACTCCTCCAAAACCATTGGATGGCATTCACATAAATTTGTTATGTGAGTTAGCCATATGATTGCAGAGTGGAATAGGCCATTTACATCTGGGTCCGCCAACAAAGGGCTCAAAAGGTTAGTGTTGCACTTGGGGATTTATGCTGACACGTCATTGACCGACCAACCTAGTGGCTTCTGCAGTAGTCTTGAGACATGGCCATTTACACATTAAGAAGACGATTTAAAAAAATGTTACCACCAGATTGACTGGCTCGATAACCGAGCCAATTTATCCCAGTACCGTAATTAATTTTCAAAACTAACCTCTTGATCTGCAAATGGACATTTTCTGAGAAAAGCTAAATTTTCTTGAACAAATTTGAGGGTTAAAGGAAGAAGACAAGTACGTGAGTACATTCAGACAACTATTCCACTTTACAGCACAATTTGTCAACCATCGATAATCACACGTCAGTCACGTTCACTTTGTGAGCCGAAGTCACTCGAATTAGTTGAATATTGGGCCAGAGGCTGCTGCATTATCGTGATGCGTGATATCATACAGTTAGTTGTCAGTGCACCCTCTCATGCATTTCACATTCATCATTATTATAAGAGAATTATCGGGTATACATCGTGTTTGACAGTCAGCTAGAATGGGAAATGAGATCACGTGAAACTTTTGAAAACCACGGATCAATAGAATAGAAAATATTGATTAACTCTTTCATGCCGAAACCGAGCAAAACCATCCACTGTAGTGGTCTAGAGGAATGTCGCTTTGCAGGCCAAAAGAAAATTACTTTTGAAAATTTTACACTGGAATGACTGGCTCGATAACCGTGCCAGTCATTACAGTGTTAAATTTTCAAAAGCAGTCTTCTCTTGGTCTGTAACTGGACATTAGAAATGCAAATTTTTTTATTTTCTTGACAAAATTTAGCCATTAAGTGGTTAAAATAAATCAGTCCATTCTGTGATCTCTTAACCGGCTAATCATTAAATTTTGTTAAGAAAATAAAAAATTTTACCACTGGAATGGTGTCCATCATTCCAGTGGAAAGATTTCAAAAATAATCTTGCTCACAAATGCTCTTGCTCTCAGCAAATTGACATTTCTGAAGACTACTGCAAAGTTCAGTCTTAGCCCGCTTGACCATTCACGTGTTAAATTTGCTCACATCATTGCACCCGCATCATCAGCATATATTTAGTCAGTGGCAGAAGAAAAATAACGAATTGGTGCAAATTTGCATGCAAATGCTATCAAGTGGAAGCACAGCTTAGATCCGCTTTCAATAATGCTGTCAATCAGTCAGAGAAAGGCACTTTTCTGCTTCTGAAGTCAGTTTAGCCATGTCAATCACGAGATATTCAGTCTTTCACCCAGAATTACCTCTGCTTGGAAGACTTCAGTTACTTTCTTAACAACAAGAAATTCATACACCCCATATATCACAAAATATGATCAGTTTCTGACACACTAATCAAATTTATTTAATATAATTTGGCACAAAGTTATTGAATAAAATGCCAGTAATTTGCAGCTTATATAGCTGTCACAACAGACAAAGCCTTAAAAATATCAACTATTCGCATTGCTGAAAATGAATAGAGAAAATGTCAGAAGCACTCACAATAGCGAAGCAGTTAGTTGCTGTTCAGAGAGATTTGACTCCAAAGCTTGATAAAAATCCAGTTAATAGAGAAAAATTGCATTGCTGAAAGCTTTTCACCGATGCTACATCTAAATAATATGGGTTGAAGGGGAAATCACATTAGCTAACAAACAGACCAATAAACTGATGTTTATGGTAATATGAGTCTTCCAGCCAAGTTTGCTTTAACTCAAACAACCAGTTACTCTATATTAAACAATTCATTTTCAGAAATGTACGATAGACACCAAAAAGACTGAAATATTAAAGTTATGTAAAGAGCTTCTGAAGTCATAGGTGCCTTTGTTTGGTTAACATCAGCCTAGTGGTTAATGAGCAGTTGTTTTAACAATATCGAAGACATTTTCAGAAATCCCAAAGGCAACAATCTTATGATCCTTCAAGACAAGATTGGTTAAAATGTAGTAATTTTTTCAAGAAAATCCACTTTGATGGATTTTCTGAATTTACTGGAAGTCCAAGATGGTTGCCAAAAGGTTGATCAATCAAATTTGTTCTGCGCCTATACCACCACAGCCATATTGTCATTCCAGCCAATAAATCCTGTTAACATTTGCCAAGCAGTTTATGAGTAGTAGTCTTTTAACCAGCATTTTGTAAATTTTTTGCAATCCAAGATGGTCGCCAGAAAATTAGGCTAATCTAATTTCTGTATAAAAGTGTTAAACCATACCATCATAGGGTCATTCCAGCCAAGATTGGTTGAAATCGGCTCAATTGTTTTAACAAATCTTATAAGCAACTTCATGGACATTTTGGGAAATCTAAGGTGGCCACCAAAAAAGCTGATCAAGCAAATTTCTCGTTAGAAAATCTGAAGCCTACTCTACAGTGTAGTTCTACTACGTTCAAGCCAAGTTTGTTTAATACAGGCTGATTTTTAAGATATGTTTAAAATGACCACCATAGGCTCCTCTCAGACAAGGTTTATTAAGATCAGTCAATCGACTCATGAAAAGTGACTTTTAAAGAAAAAGTTCAGACAGACACACAGGCAGGCAGGCAGGCAGGCAGGCAGGCAGGCAGGCAGGCAGGCAGGCAGTTCCCAGGGTATAAGCTCAGTTAGCCCATGAACTAAAAATCATTTACAATTCAATAAGCATTATGTTGAATAGATTGAAATAAACCGCATATAGGACTTTGCTCCATATGGTGGCATCAGATTCTGGTCAAATTGGCTTCAAAATAAACCACACCTTACCTGTTTGACTATATTGAAATTGGGATTTTGTGGTTTCAAGGCTCAGAGTTAAACCAAAGATTCCATTCATAAGTACATGTACTATCCTATAGTATCTAACATTTGAATGCATACGATCAGGTCTAAATGCTAAAGTTAATTAATTTCTAAAAACATTATGTGAACCGATGTATTTTTAAGCATTGTAATTTCATGGGTATAAATCATTCTAGCATTGTGATGATTTATTATGTATTAATCACGCTTAAAGGGAGAACGTCTGGTTAAATGTGTCATAAGTTTGGCAAGTTAAAGCGCAATGATATATTAACATTCTCAAAGATTGCATAATATTACACAGCATTTCTATTTTCTACCTTTGGTTATCATTATCATTTAAATTTCCTGTCATTCAGGGTTTTCTTAAATTAGTAATCCATATTCATTTTATATTAGAAATACTAGAAAATAACAATTAACCCGTACCAATCTGTGTTCGAGTAAACATTTTTACAATTAAATTAAAAGATGAACTGGTGTCCAGTTTTCAGCAAATTTGGTGGAAGATGGTGCTGTCGAAGACAGCAACATCGTCCACCAAAATTGTTGAAAAATGTACACCAGTTTCTTTGCTATAGATATGGTAAAAGATAGACTATTGACATCAGAGTGGTAGGTGTTAAACAAGAGCAATCTGAGATTGCAGACTCTCACCCTAATATGCAGACCATAGTAATGATCTTAAAGCTTTAGCATATGCAACAAACTATACTCATAGAGACCTGCGATGTGGCCTCACTGCAGCATCTTGCTTTTAGTGGGTCCATGTCTACTAGAGGCTTTGAAGAATTGCTGATACACTTAGGGCTTCTCAGTGCAGTTATGAACATGGGGAAGCAGTGATGGTAGGGACATCAACTTGCTCCTTTGATAGTACTCTTGGCATTATGTGAATTTCTTGCGCAAATACTCCAGTAGCCTCAGTGCTTCCCACCGCATCTCTACAGTGCCATCATCCAACTGTAAGCCCTTTACTGGATTGCACGGCAGGTTCCACTCCCCCTTTTGCCATACTCTCTTACATTCAAATCTGTTTCTGTATGATTAGTTGCACCTGGCTGGCATACAGTTAGCTTGCGCTCATTTCTCTCCTTGGCCACCGGCCCTACAAATCCGAGGTGCGACGATGTCTGGTCGCTCTGGTGTAATATCAGGTTTGCTCTCGGCTTCCAAGGTTAATAAATATGAATGGTGTAACCTCTTAAGTGGGCATCAGTTGAACTATCGATGGTGTCATATAGCTGGATGGTGGAGCTGTCAAATAGGTGAATCGTGCTAGAAAAAAGACTCGGGCTGATAGCCTTCCACAGGTTGTCTCTTTCCTCTGGTACCTTTGCCAATGAACTGTTATAGGCACTGCTCGATAGGGCACTACATCTATATATATCAACCTCATATACATGCACTAGGTCAATAAAACATGTTAAGGGATCAAACGTGGCTGCATTTTATATTTTATGTTTATACCATATGGTTGTATATATCATTATATATATTGCTAAAGTCAAGGAGAATGATGTGAAGTTATTCTCTTTGCAGTATGGTCAGAGGGATAAATATTCTCCCTCTGCTCCATTGGTGGTGAAGGTGTCGACATACTCGATGACCAGAAAGATGTTATTTAGGAGACATGGATGGTGATAAGATCTTCTTCCACTATGACGTCCCGAAGAAGTTTTATCATTGAGCTGCTGGTTGAAGTGTCAAAACGAAGGTGGGGGATATTAACACCTTGGCTGCTAACCTTAGCTTTTATCGTGGAGAACTGCCCATGAAAACATGTAGTCCCTGACCTGGCCTGGAGGTTACACTGCTCTCTACTGCTATGAAGAAGGGTGGGAACGTTCGGAACCTCTTCATCTGTGGATTGTCCTTCTTAATTTAGATAGGAAGTGATGGGGCAACACTAGTTGGAGTGAGACACAGAGTCAGAGTCAGTGGTTGAAAGTTGCTGTTGTATCAACCCTTTGATGCAGAACAAACAAGTCATTAACATCAAGGAAGGTGCCCTCCAGATAGAGAGGGTGGCCCATTCATATAACTATGACATTTGCAAAGCTACTCAAGTGAGTCAGATTCAATTGCCATCAGACAACAAGTCTAGTGCTAGAGTTGCAAACTCGCGCTGGTAGCAAGATGAAACAACTGACACCAGCCCAGAGGGCATAAAGATTAACATTGAAGATGGTATCAGGCTTGATTTGATACATGATTTACTTAGTGTTTCATCCTATTAACCCTAGTCAATCTTACTCTCCATATATAGCCATAATGCTGCTTCTAATTCTCTCTACTTCATTGCTGACTCACGTGGTAGAGTTACTAACTAGAGTTATAGACTGCACTCAAATTGGATACAAAGTGGGCACATTTTTTAGATGCACTCCATAATCACTATTGTGACCATATGCTGAAAAACTTCTATAATCACTTTCACCCATGCGAAAGTTTTCAGTCTATATAGTACTTCTCTTGTACGCAGTGGCTTAGACTAGACTGTGTGCTATAGCATTAGGATATGTGCTGTAGAATCAACACTCAATTCTGCATGTAACATGCCAACACGCTCATGTCTGTGGTGGAGCAAATGGAAGATTCTTCAATATTCTACCTACAGAGCATTACCAGGGCACATGGAAAGGGCTATGGGTAATCATATCATGTAAATGCAACATTGGAAAATCCGATGGATAATCTTAAATTTTGATATGACACTGGGAAAGGACTATGGACAATAGCTAATATCAGTGTCGCATTGGCATGATGAGATTACTGCTATGGATAATCCCATCTTGTCAATACCTATCCTAGTTAGTCCAGCATAAAGAAAACCTCTATGATGACCAATGAGTTTCCTTTACTGGTAAGAACAGTGCCTATGTAGAGTCTGTACTCCTATTGCGATGATCAGCACTCTTAATTATCGATGTCAATACAGAGGTTTGTGCTTTGGACTGACAAATAAGATATTGATAGTTTGAATCACTGCCAAGGTAACAAGTTCCCACACATATAAAAATTACCACGTTGGCCCACCTTCCAGTGGGAGTGGTAGACAAAAAATCTGGCAATTTATTTGGGAACTCACACTCCTATTGGTTACGATGACAAAAACAAGATATCTACATTAACGCAAGTCCATAAGTGAAGTTTTAGATAACATCAGATGATACCGTGTGCAATTAGGATGTTTCACAATGATCTATACACCGACTGCCCATGCATACCTCGTTAATCTTTTTACTGTGATTATCAGCGATGACAAACAGAACTATTCGAGGTTATCACAGAGCAGATGTGTCCTGCACTTTGACAACTCTCCCTCCCTCCCTCCCTCCCTCGCTCTCTCTCTCTCACTCTGGGGAAGGATCACGGGTTGTTATGGGGTAGGTGGGTGGGGCGGTTTGTCACCCTGGTCTCAGGTAAACTACCTTCTGGGGGACAAGAATACTCCTTTCACAAAGGTTTTGACTTGCTGGGACCCAACCCACATGGACTGTGGTGGCTCACAGACCTATAACCCATAAGTGGTGCATTGCAAAAACAGTGTTATTGATCACTGGGGCGAGCAAGCTTCATTGTGGGATATGATGGGTCTGAAAGGATTTGTTGTTTGGATGATGGGGGCTGTGGTCCTCTGAACAGGTGTTCCAGTGATAAGGTGTTTTTCCCATTCCTTTCATATCTATTCAAGCTAAAGTTCTACCAGGCAATCTGTGTCAAAATCGGACCAGCCGGTAATGAAAAGCAGATCTTTAAATGCTTTTCTGCACATGTTGGGAGATTCAAACCGGCCGCCATAGGAATTGAGCAATCAGAGTTATATATTATTGTTCTGGCTCCTACTACCCTAGATGTCTCTTTTAACCCTTTCGTGACGAAACCGGCCAAGACCGGCTTCTGCAGTGGTTTCCAGTAATGTCCATTTACGGGCCAAGAGAAGACTATTTTTGAAAATTTACTACTGAAATGCATGGCTCGGTAACTGAGCCAGTCATTACAGTGGTACATTTTCCAAAATAGTCTTCTCTTGGCCTGCAAATGGATATTCAATAAGTAATATTAAAAAATTTTGAACAAATTTAGACATTAAATGGTTAAATAGGACATTTTAGGAAACCGAAGATGGCCACTAGGACATTTTAGGAAACCGAAGATGGCCACTAAAAGAATTGAGCAATCAAATTCCTATATAATTCTGGCGCCTACCCGCCTAGATACCTTCTAGTCAAGTTTGTTTGAAATCAGTATGCAATTAAAGAAGAGTACTCTTTTCAACAGGAAGTTTTAAGAAATCCTAGATGGGCACTAAAAGAATTGACCAATTAAATTTATATGTAGACATTTTTGAAACCTACCACCAGAGGGCCCGTGACACATCCAGACAAATTTGGTTGATATTAGACAATTGGTTCTATAGGAATAGCCTGTTAACTCTTTCACCGAAAAATTCCCTGCATCTCAAGCTCCGGGCAAATAAACAGGAAAGCTGTTGAATATTTTGAAATTAATATGGCTGGAAGATTATCTTCCAGGCATATGAATTTCAAAACATTCAACACAATATGCTATACATCATAAAGAAGTTACGTTTTATGGGATTTGTCATTGAAAAGGTTAAAGAGAAGGTTGAGGGATGATGGATAGACGGATGGATGAATGGATGATGGATGGTCACGATAGCATAAGATCACATGGTACTTTGGTTCAGGTCAGCCAATAATGCATGCCATAAAGAATGAAATATGCAAAATGTACTGAGATAAAGTTAAAACTCTGTTTAAAATTAGTCAACCAATAACCGCAAATATCCTTCCTCACCAGGGTACTTGTAAAATGCATAAAGAATCAATCTGTATCCATTGCCTATGAGACGTGCAAGTCTGATCTGTTGAAAATTACCATAAGCTCACTTGGACACGGCTGAACGTTTTTAATTGCCTATGCGAACTGTGAATCTCATGAGTAGCTTGCGCACACTGCAGAGCAGCAATCAATTCTGGCATCTAATCGATAAATTGTCCTAAGCATTTTATCAAAGGTCCTCTGTGTGATTGGTTATGTCAGTCAAAATTATGGTGTTCATGGTTTTCCCGTAAGTGTTGATCAACCAAACAGAGCAATTAATCTGAGCTAGATGAAGAAGATTGAGATGGAGGAATCACCCACTTTGCACACCGTGTTTGTATACACCAGACAACACATTTATAATTTGTCAATAAGCACTCATATCACTGCTAAGAGACATGTAACCAGAGTAAAATATTAGTCTGGGTGTCAATTCTGAATTATTTTCTTACTCAACGTTTCTTCTTTCTTCTTCTCGATAACAAATTTCTTGCCACATCTATAGTTGTCATCCGATCAACTTCAATTTGTGTCAAATTCTAGTACCAAGTGGAACCGAATATGTATTTCTATGGTGGCGAGAGATGCAAAATTTGGTACAAGCAGTCAGTCTACTACTAAATTGGTTTCCGAAATAAAATTCTTTGTAATCGTAAAGCTTTGTCAACAAGGGACCGTTTCAGTTTTAGCTATGACCCGCACACCTCTAGCTAAGCTCCACCCACAATTCGCTGTGTTGGGATAGATCGATTCCATGAATGTCCTGACTATGAATTTCCTGAAAACTATACAGGTAAGCTGTTGAATATTTTGTCTATGGCAGGAACAGCGCCCAGTCAAATTAGTTGTAAATCATTCAACACAATATTTATTAAATATAAAGACATACAATTCGTACAACGAATAGTCCGTCTTCAAATATGCGTTTGTGACGTACTTATCCATGTCATTCATTATGATGTTATTCACCACGCCATGTAGTTGATTATGACGTCATATCATGTATGGATTTGCCCTGTAGGTGGGGCTTAGAATACACCTTCCGTAGCCTCTGCGTGTCATAAGAGGCGACTAAAGGAGGTAAGATGAGGTAACCCTGACAGAAACCTCGAGTGCTGAAGTCAGAGGTTCCAGGCCGCACGGCGCACTCTAATAAACCATGGATCCACGCACTTAACGCCTATGATCATGCCGATAGTCACTTACAGGATTGGCGGTATGATCAGCGAACGACAAGAAGAAGATATGATGTATGGATAAAGTGGAATGTTCCATTGCAGAGGATAATTTTCATCTCTTTCAATGATTCAACAATTTGAATGCACACAAACAAACTACTATTGCTTAGGGAACAAAGCACATCGACGGTACAAGAGGATGGACACAGCTATCTGCATTGATCAAAGATTGACAGTTGTTTTCACAATGATTTATTGCTTGTCAGATTAGACAAGCAATCTGTTTGATGTAAATCACTTATATCTAAAAAGAATTCCTGAATATGTGAAACTGACAAAAAAAGCCGTCCTGATATTCTTAGAGAATTGTGGAACAAGAACACAAGACCAGAAGCAGACAAAGTCATAATAGATACAGTATATCCGGCATACTACACCTGATAAACATTGTAAGTGGGCTGGAATTTCAAAGACATATGGTCAGTATATTAAAACAGTCTTCCCTCCAGTCATTCTGCCGTAGTTTCACAAAGCATCACATGTTGATGCAATATTTGTCAGGTAAGTTCCAGGAAGTTTGAAGGCAAAGTCAATCGAAATGCATGAAACTGGTAAACAATAAATGTGATGTCATCACCATAAATTCCAAAAGACTTATCTATAAGTTACAGAGAAAAAAAATGAACTATTCAAACTATTGGCAGAAAACATGACAAAGGTGTTGTCTCGGAACAAGCCTATAATCTGTACATTCTGTAAAACAGCTAGTTTGTCATCATTCAGGTAGAGGACACAATGCTCTTACATGCTAAACATGCAGCCAAAGGTCATTGAAGGATTCTCTAGAGGATCATTGACTATGAGGTTGTTGTTTTAAATATATTTGTCTTTCATGAATTGATTGTAGAAGAGTTGTGGATAGCCTTTGGTGTAGCAAGCTTAGGTAGTGCATTTCAGTTCATCAGTATTACCACATATTGGGCCCAGACATCGGCCTGCTATAAAATGCACTTAGCTGTTGCGATATGATCTCCTCCTTTGGAAACACAGATAGCAAACAGCCTAGAATGTCAGGAATAACTGAGCCAGTCATGCAAGTGGTAAATTTTCAAAAATCGTCTTCGCCTGGCCTGCATATTGGCATTTCTCAAGATGATTACGGAGGCAGCTTTTGGATGGATTGACCATCAAACAGTTAATATCACTTGCTGTATGAAATGGCTTTCAGGTGGAAGGGGTTATATAAGATGGGTGGGCTAGTCTTTTATGACCATTCATCTTAAAGAACCACCACCTTATGGTCCCAAAACCAAGTGTCCATTATAGACAGCTTTGACCATATTGTTCACAGATTAAAAAAAAAGGAGTGATACATTAAAAACCTCTTTTACTTGGAAACAGAGGAAAACATTTACCGTAATTTCAGTCTTTCCAGAGATAAAAAGATCTTATTAAGCACAGAACATGGCTAGTGGACAGTTAATTTCCTCTTGCACTGATGCTGACAAGTGATTGGAGGATATTGGCCAGGAAACTAATGTTTTTCAAAGCAGAAATTAGCACGCCTGGAAAGCGTGTACGCCGACTGACATGAATGTATATGATGGTACTAGAATCATGTAAATTAGCCAGTCATTCAATCAAAACAGAGACAGATTCCACTCATATCACATGATGAAGCTAGTTAACCGTGATGACTGCATGAATATTATGTGTGTATTGTCAGAACGAATTTACCAGTGTAAATATCTATTATTGATTATCTACCTACGCAAGCTACAGCCAACATTGAATAGAGAATTATCAAAATGCATTTATGTTTTACGTAGATTAGCTGATGTTCGTCATCCCAGAGGTAGAACAACAGACTCGTGACAATCAGAACCAACACAAAGGTTGTTAACACTATAATGGTCAAGCTGGCCAAAATCAGCCTCTGCAGTAGTCTTGAGGAATGACCATTTGCAGGCCAAGAGAACTATTTTGGAAAATTTAACACTAGAATGTTTGGCTCGCAAAGCGAGTCAGTCATTCCAGTGGTAAATTTTCAAAAATAGTCCTCTCTTGGTATGCAAATGAACATTCAATAAGCAAATATTTAGATTTTCTTGACCAAATTTTACCATTAAACGGTTAATGGAGGGATCCATGTCTAGCTATACCCATTTATAACTAATCCGCCAACTATTTTCCATGTCTTGGTCTCCATTAGAAACTTTGAAATACGGTTACAGTTATATCATAGAAACCTATTTTCAAAATGTCCGTATGGCGGCTATATCACACTTCACATTTTCATAGGGATCCTCCCCACACCACAACTAATGGATTTCTAAAGTTTTGAAACAAAAGGTCAAAGCTACGAAGCGTTATCACCCGGAAACTGCTTTTCAGGATGGTTGCCAGGTGGCCATTCTGTATGTGTCATACAGGTCCCAATGATGGTTCATTATTATATGGGCATAGATGTAGTAATAAGGCGCTAACTAAAGCTGGGCCGCCTTGGTCCCAAAAGTTTAGACATAGGGCCAGTTGCAGTTAAAAGCAAAACTTAACCGGCATTGCGTTACGGCCAGATAAACACAAAATAAAAGCATCTAAAATTATAGTCATTCTTGAAAAGTTGTTTGAAGTTTCCCATTCTTTTCATATAGGAGTTTTGGCTTTGGCTGAAAAATAATCCAAGATGGCGACAAATTCATTTGTGGTTATATGAGAAAATCAAGACTTCCAAATACCAAATTTGATATTTCCCTACATATAAACAAAGAAAACAATTTCTGCCCTCAAAATCCATGCAATAAAATAATCCAATATGGCCTCTAATGCTAGATTTTGATAGGTCAACGACGGACAGGCTTTATTTGTGTATCAACTTCCTTTGAACAAATTTTAATGGCCTGATTCCGGAGATGTTTTTTTAAAAGCTACAATGTAGGTCACCCATGATGAGATGACAGAGAAATTGACCAATCAGGTTTCTCTCAAACTAATTTGTTTCAGCCCTTGAACGTAAATTAAATTTCTTGAGCTTCAAATCAATCGGCCAAGCTGTTTCAGAGAAGATTGTCTAAAACCTGCTAAATTATACTTTTCTGTGCCTAGTTACATGTGCTTTGCTAGTGTAACAGTTTCAGAGATGTTATAGGAGTTTCTAAAAATCGCATAAAATAATCCAGTATGACCTCCATCCAAATCAACCCATCATGTTCATTTGAACACTCATGGATCTCTATAACCCATGAATGCTTCCTGACAAACTTGACAGATGGCAGGCGGATGACACATGGTCACCATGGCATGAGCTCACTTGGCCTTTTAGAGCAGGTGAGCTAAACATGTATTCAGAGATCTATGTTAATGGACATTTCCGTTTTTAGCTATGCCCTGCCCATCTATATCTAAGCTCCACCCACACCTCGCTCGTGTTGGGATCGATCCATCTCTGAACTCCCTGACTATCAATTTCCACTAAACTATACAGGCAAGCTATTGAACATTTCAAAACTAATTTGACTGGGTGCTGTTGCTGCCATAGGGCAGCAACAGCACCCAGTCAAATTAGTTTCAAAATATTCAACAGGATGTTTATTAAATAGTAGAGACATACAATTCTTTCAACGTGTCAGACTATTAAGAGTTATGGACGGACCTAATAGAACCATTTATGACATAATGATTATGACGTCATCCTACATGCCGCTTAGCTGATTATGACGTCATATGATGTCATTACTCTGGAAAGGTTCATTCCATGTTAATTGGTAAATGTTGCAAACTTATGCGCATTACCCTCAATTGTTATATATGCACAGATACAGAATGTCAATACATTGTTGTCGCAGGCATGCGATTAAACAGTGGTTATTAACAACGTAAATCACACGAAACAAACGCATTGTTATGTTGTCACAAAAGCTAAGCAATACTAGACTGGCTAATTAATCACTCATTGATTTCAGCACACTGACTCCTACAATCAACTTGCAGCGCTAGGAATTCATCTCCATCTTTTTGGTATATTTCATTTCCTATGTACATCCAGTATGTCGCAAATGTTATTTCCTTTTATCTAGTCTGAGATCAAAATCACGCTGATCATCCAATGTGTCTGAAACACCAGAGTAGCAACTTTCTATCAAATTATTTCCATATCTAGCTTCTTCGAAATCAGCAGACCCAGTGAATTCATGATTAAAGTGTTCACTTTCTCTGGTTTTGAAGTGAGAATCAAACACAGCCCACATCATGCCCTTCCATTGTACACAGGAGTAATCATGCAGCATGTGCAACTATCCATGATTAAGCTCAGTCACTTAAAAGGGAACGCTTAATGTATTAATCAATTCTACAATGTTGTATATTCGGAAAACATTTAATTCTATTTTACAGTGCCTTACTTACATACTACTGTAATGAGTTTGAATCTAATGTAACGCATCAATCAGTAATATATCAACACTTCACAACAAGAGATCTAAAGACATGTCACGCTCACCTGGAACATACACCTAACAACACTATAGTCCTTTAAAACATGGTTTGGTTTAAATCAGCGAAGCAGTTAATTAGTCATTTAACATTTTTTTGCAAATCCAACATGGCCACCAATACAATTGGCCAATCAAATTTCTTCATAGACATTATGAAGCCTAGTGTTTTTGCAGCCAAATTTGATTAAAATTGGATCATCAGTTAATGAGGATTAGTCTTTCAAATGATTTTCCTGGACATTTTTGGAAATCCAAAATGGCCACCCGACAAAAAAACTTTGCATACAACATATGAAGCCTATTACGTTAGGATCTTTCCACCCAAGTTTGTTTGAAATTGCCCCAATAGTTAATGAGCAATAGCTTTTACAAACTTTCCTGGATATTTTTGGAAATTCAAGATGGTCACCGAAAAAACTGACTAATCAAATTCCGGTACAAAAGTCTGAATATACCAGCCTAGGGTCATTTCATCGAAGTTTGGTTGAAATCAGTCGTGGTTAATGAGTGATTTTTTGCCAAATCCAAGACGGCGTCATAAAAATTGACCTATCAAATATCACAATTTTTTTCTCCAAGAACCCAAGTTCTGAGATTGTGTGGATTCTAGTCCTCCCTAAGTAATCAATGCCTGCAGCACATGATTAGCACGGCTGCTCCACTTCTTCACAAGGCAAGTGAAGGAAGGTGCCAGTATGAATTTATTGCATATGTGTGGATTAAATTTCTTATAGCGTTCAGGCAAAAGATGACCACCTGGTCTTGTCTATAGAGGTGGGTAGTATTCAACTTCTTGAGTGCTTTCGTGTGCAAATTTAATGACATTTTTGCCTCTGTGAAAGTGACTGGTCTGTTCTCTTGCTGTGCTGCAACAAGATTGCGCTGTCAGTAGTGATGACAGTTGGATAATAACATTTTCATTGAAACATTATATCGAGATTTTAATGAAATCATTCGAGTCTACAATAGGAGCTGCAGTTTTTAAAATATTCTAATCAGTAGCACTAATTAAAATTGCTGTATTGGTCAATAGGTTTGGCAAGACATTATTATCCTGAGATCAATCACATTTGCACATAGACATGGCTCCATATAAATTCTGAGATAAGCATAAAGCACACACAGGATTCAGCTAAATCAAATGTCAGCCACAATCTACACACACACAGTGTCAGCTCTGATTTCATTTCCTCCTAAAACCTCACACAATGTTTGTTCTGCTTTCTGCAGATTTTGCATGTCTCATTCATTGATTTATGGCTTGTCGGTAGAGATGGTTTATGTACTAATCAAATTCAGGACTGAAAAGGTCTGAACTTTAAACACTGGTGAGGAAAGAGATGTTTTTGTTTGCACGCATTAGAGAGCTTCAATACTATTCTAGCAACAAGGCGCCCAAAGAGCCTGAATCGCTCAATGACTGACCAATCAGCAGTAAAAGTCTTAATCAGTGAATGACATTCTAAGTTCTCAAAATGGTTGGTAGACAGACACTGGTACTTTAGTAGGAAAGTGGTCAAATAAAACTTAGCATTCTGCAGTATATGGGCTAATGCAAATCTTAATAGTCACCAGTCAAAGCATTAAATGGCAGGAACAACTTTCAGTAAAATTGTTTTCAAAATGTACAACAGTATTTTTAGCATTTACATTAACTGTATAGTGTATACTATATATTTGCATACAACATTTGTTAGTAAGACCAATGAATTAGTACATAATAGAAATAGATCAATATAATATCTCTGCAGCTTACAGATGGATATCATTCTATGAACAAATTCTCTGCAGTGGCCGACCTTGAATCAGCCTGGTTTCTCTAGATAGTCTCTGTGGTTCCGAGAACAAGTCAGTGGAAGCGTGGAGAAAATTCAAAATGCCCAACGAACCAGTTATTGGCCATTCTGGACAGTCGCTAATTCAAATTTAGGATTACAAATAACATATGCTTAGCAATTTTGGCAATCAAAATACAACAAACAAAAGTTACTATTTTAATGTCAAAAGTGTCAAATTATGTAATCTAACTCACCGCATGTACTTGCACATCACCCAGAAAGTCCGGTGCTGAAGGATTATTCTGCTTTTTAATTTCTGATAACTGCTCCTGTGTCAGCTCGGCTAGCTCGATTTGTTCCAGGCCATCGTGACTCTCAGTTGAAAATAGGGTCTGTAACTGCTCATCAAGCTGACTGGTTGGTATTATTGGCGCATGTGGTACAGCAATGGGTGGTGGTTCAATGATGGCACGTGCTACGACCAGTCTTACATGGCTACCAGCCTGACGAAGGACAGCAGCTACCTGTTCAGAGCTCATTCCTCGGACGTTTACATCACCTATTTGCAGTATGTGGTCACCACTACGAAGTCGTCCATCCTGTTACAATGAACAAGGAGATATTCACAGAGACAATCTAAAATCCATTCTCGTGAATAACTGATTAAAGAATTAACCATTTCACCCATGAATTCCCGATATTTCATGTTCAAGGAAACCATAGTGACGTGTTAAATATTGTGAAATTATTTGACTGAAAATCGTTGCTGCCTTAGGTAGCAATGGCTTCCGGCCACATTAGTTTTAAAAGATTCAACAGAATAAGTGTTATCTCATAAAGAATATACTTTTTCAGGGAATTGACGGTGAAAGAGTTAAGTTGTAATTGATAAAACAACCACTTTAGAGGACGCATATGTCATGGGGTACAATCTCTGTAAACCTTTGCATATATGGGAACTGGGATCACAGACGACATCAATTCATTGATTCATGGTGGTGATCTGGTCAATATGTAATTATATATATACTTGAAGTTTTCACACTTGAATTGGTGAGAACCGAGCCAGTCATTCCACTTGTAAATTATTAAAATTAGTTTTCACTTGGCCGGCAAATGTAGATTTGTCAAGAGCACTGCGAAAGTAATTTTTGGCTGATTTGAGTGTTGAAGGATTAAAAGCTTGATAATATGATGTAAGTATATACTTATTAGCAACTTCTTAACTCATTAACGCTTAAGCTGGCCAAAACAGCTTTTGCAGTTGTTGTGAGAGAAGTCCATTTGCAGGTCAAGAGAGAATTATTTATGAGAAAATATGTTGTACTCACAATATATGCAATGCCTCCTGGAAGGATAGTTTTAACAACAACACCAGTGCTCCTGCCTCCAATGATACCAAATCCAAGTCCTGTTCCATCGTTAATTAGGTCGATCACTTCAATTTGGGTCCATTCGGTGTTTAACTGAAATCAAATATAGATGATTAGTCCTTTTGCTTTAACACTTTGGTTTCTACTTGAAGAAAAAACAAGAGGCCCAAGGGTCTGTGTCGCTCACCTGGAGCAATATGCATTTTTGTCAAAATTGTTGGTGGGTGGTTTAGGAGTAGTCTTTTAAATGAGTTTGTCGACAAAAATCTGGCCGCCAAACATGCTACATTTTGATTGGTCCACTGCGACCATGATTCTAATGTAGCTCCTTCCCTTGAAAAAACTTTAATAGCACTCAGTGGCTAATCATATCTCCCAAATTTTGGCCCAATCCGCTCAGTGGTTCTGGAGTTGTTTTGGCAAAAAATAGGTTATCCAACATGGCTGCCAAACAATTTGGCCAATCAAGATCCGTTGAACAAACTTGGTGCAGCTCTTGCCCTAGATGATATTCCATGTGTTTTGAATCGATCCACCAAGCGGTTTTGGAGATTATTTTTAAAGACATTTCTAAAATTCTACCAAAATCTTAGATGGCACGAGAATACATTTTTAATTTCCCATTGCTTTAGTATGGGAGATTTTGGCAGGTAAATGATCCATGATGGCCGCTAAACCGTTTATCCAACAGTCTCGAAAATGACAAATCTGAAATCACAATACGCAAAAACCTAGATAAAACCAATTTCGGCCTCAAAATTCATCAAATAAAAAAATCCAATATGGCCGCCAAACACGCTATATATTGATTGGCCCACCGCAGCCATGTTTTTTGACGGATCAACTTTGCTTGAACAAATTTTAATGGCCCTTAGTCCCTAATCATATATCACAAATTTCGGCATGCTCACTTCAGCGGTTCTGGGGAAGAAGTTGTTTTTGCAAAAACTAGGTTACCCAAGATGGCTGTTGAACCATTTGGTTAATCAAGTTCCCTTGAACAAACTTGGTTCAGTTTTGCCCTAAATCATATTTTGTGAGTTCTGAATCGATCCCTCAAACGGCTTTGGAGAAGATTTTTAAAGACATTTACTGTATTCCGCTTAATAGTAGCCTATGCTCTAATAGAGGCCCACCCCCTAACTTTGACATATGAGCTCCAATGATTTCTTAGCAGTTTAAAAACGGCAAAACTTTGTATTAGAAGCCCACCCCCTAACTCAGCAGACTGTATAGGAAAATTTTCTTAAGAGCAAATTTGTAAGAATAGCGTGTATAATAATAACAATCGTGTCACAGGGTGTGTCTCTGCCCTGATACATTCCTGGCCCCTCTAGAAGTCAATACAGGCCTCGGATTTGTAAATCCCGACCGCCTATTAGATTAATACTAGTAGTAGGCCACGTATGTTCAAGATATAATAAAGTTTATTCCACACTTTTGTTGTCAAAATGCGCGTAAAACATAAAAGTTGTCAAAATGCGCGTAAAACCGTCTTAGCGTGATTAAATACCTTCCTTATAACTATATTTTAAGACCAAATTTATGTACCAAACAACAAGAACGGGAGAAAATGTGCATCAATTTTGTAACGCCGATCAACATTAAATGATCCAAATTGAATTATTACGAACGACAATATAGCCAGCTTCTTATGTTGGCGAGCCAGCGGTTCTTGAGATGGGAGGCATCATGTTCTCGTGAGATATTCTACGCTAACGGGAGTTTATCAAACGGGTACCTGTTTTTTAAGATCAGGATAATACTCAGTTCCTATCATGCAATGATAATATATAGATATTCACGAGTTCCGAGTCCCCGATTCCAGAATATTTATATCCGAGTACTCGCTCTAAAATAAACTCTTCAATTGGAGGCGATACACGTGATTTGTATTTTTTCGCGACGCCATTTTATATCAAATTGTGGATTAGTTTTCATGTAATAAACAAGCTTTATTAAAGGATACGCAATATTTAGGCGCTCAAATCAAATAATTTCCCTTCCCCGGTGATGTTTTGAGGTATACATTAAACGTAGGCGGTGGGAATTTTTACGGGAGAAAATATGTTGAATTTCCGTGGTATAAATTTTGGAACTTTTTTGGGAAAACTGTAATATAAGCCCACCCCCTTTCTCAGAGATGTTTGGTTGGAAATTGAACACCTCTTGTCCTAATAGAAGCCTAGGCTATTACTAAGCGAAATACGGTATAACAAGAGGCCCAAGGGCCACTGGGACCATTAACATTTGAACAATTTGCATTTAAAACGTGTAGATAATTGATAGATAATTTTCGGAAAATCCAAGATGGCCACCCAAAAAATTGGCCAATCTAAATTCTGAATAGAAATTCTAGTCTACCTTGATAGGGTCACTTTAGCCAAATTTTTACCCAACAAATTGATCAATCAAAGTTCTGAATAGAATTTCTAGAGCCTACCACCATAGAATACATTAGTGAAATTTGGTTGAAATATGTCAAGCAGCTAAGGAGGAGTAGCAATTTGACAATTTCCGGTACATTTTTCATAAAATCTCAAATTTGTACGCAAAAAATTGATGAATCAAAATTCTGATTGGATGGTCTAGAGCCTATGGCCATAGGATCCTTTCAGCCTAATTTGGTTAAAACCAGTCAAGATGGTAAGGAGAAGCAATTTGACAATTGCCGCTTGCCAGTACATTTAAAATAAAACCTACGCTTTCACCCCAAAAAAAATTGATGAATCAAAATTCTATATGGAAATTCTAGAGCCCATCAACACACGATCCTTTCCTCCAAATTTGGTTGAAAGCGCTCAGAATGGCAAGGAGAAGAAGCAATTTGGCAATATCCAGTACATTTTAAAAATAAAATCTAAGATTATCACCCAAAAAAATGATGAATCAAAATTCCGAATGGAAATTCTGGAACCTACGACCATTGGGTCCTTTCAGCCAAATTTGATTGAAATCGGTCAAAAGGGTAAAGTTTTAATAAAATCTAGGCTTTTCACTCAAAATATTTACGCAATAAAATTCTGAATGGAAGTTCTAGATCCTATGACCATAGGATTCTTTCAGCCCAATTTGGTTGAAATCGGTCAAAATGCTAAGGAGGAGAAGCAATTTGACAATTTCCAGTAAACTTTTAATAAAATCTAGGTTTTTCACCCAAAATATTTACGAATTAAAATTCTGAATGCAAGTTCTATAACCCATCACCATAGGATCCTTTCAGCCAAATTTGATTGAAATCGGTCAAAAGGGTTAACAATTTCCGTTAAATTTTTAATAATATCTAAGATTTTGACCCAAAAAATATATGAATCAAAATTCCAAATGGAAGTTCCGGATCCGAGCACAATAACATCCTTTGACCATAATTTTGCTAAGATTTGGCTATTGGTTAAGGAGGAGTAGCGTTTTAAAGAAAAGTTGACAGACGATGGACGGTAGCCACGGCATACGCTCATTTGGCCTTTCAGGCCAGGTGAGCTAAAAATTGGCTGAAATCCAGGATTCCGGATCCGAGCATAATAGCATCCTTTGACCAAAATTTCGTTAAGATTCGGCTATTGGTTAAGGAGGAGTAGTGTTTTAAAGCAAAAGTTGACGAACGACGGATGGACGGATGGATGACGGATGGTCGCCACGACATAAGCTCACTTGGCCTTTCAGGCCAGGTGAGCTAAAAAATTGGGCAAAATCCAAGATGGTCGCCGGCCAAATTGGCCGATTGGGTTCGTTTGAATAAACTTAAATCTCTATGTGGTAAGGATGCTTCCTATCAAATATAATTGATATCGGTCCAGCAGTTCTCGAGAAGACAGTTTAAATTTCCCATTGCTTTAGTATGGGAGCTTTTGGCTGGAAAATGGCCCAAGATGGCCACCGAACCGTTTCAAAAACTGCAAATTTGAGATCAGAATCCATCAAATTAAAAAAATCTAATATGGCCGCCAAACACGCTATATTTTGATTGGCCCACTCCGGCCATGTTTTTTTTACAGATCAACTTCTCTTGAACAAACTTTAATGGCCCTTAGTCCCTAATCATATCTGCCAAATTTTGGCCTGATCTCTTCAGCGGTTCTGGAGAAGTCATTTTCGCTAAAACTAGGTCAACCAAGATGGCCACCGAACCAATCAAGTTCTCTTGAATATACTTGGTTGAGCTCTTGCCCTAGATCATATTTCATGAGGTTTGCTTCAATCCCTCAAGCGGTTTCGGAGATTTTTAAAAATGTTTCTAAAAATCTGCCAAAATCCAAAATGGCCGCTTGCCAAATTGGCCTATCGGCTTTCTTTGAACAAACTTAGATCCCTATGCCCTAAGGATGCTTCTTCGCCAATATAATTAAAATCGGCCCAGCGGTTCTTGAGAAGAAGTCGTTTAAAGGACGGATGACGGACACACGACGGATGGTCGCCATGACATAAGCTCACTTGGCCTTTTAGGCCAGGTGAGCTAATAATGAGATAAATTCATGAGCGTATAGATGGATGGACAAAGGTCAAGTTTACTTCGTAAACCATAATTAGTTAGTTTGCTTACGGATCATGTGCATTACCTATGCTTAACCGAATGTAGGATGGTTAACCAGTTGGTTCCCTATTGAATTACCATTGAAGAGCATATGCAGCTGTGTACCAGTCTTAGTTAATGCTAATTCAATGGGAACAAACTATTAGAGTATTGGGAGTGAGAACCAGAAACTTGCCTGCAATATTTGAAAACTGCAGTGAAAATGTATATCAAATGAACATCAAAATATCAACCTCAGAAGAATGACGAGTCAAACGAAAGGTATACGAGGCAATACAGATCATACAGCGCAGGCAAAGCCTGAACAGAGACCAGACAGGGACTCTCACCGATTTATAACTCTCCTGATCTCGCAGATCTTGCCGAGTCTCGGAAACAGTACCAGGGACTTGAACGCCCACCCATTTATGACATGCTCCTGCCATGCCTGATCTTGCAAGATCTTGCCAAGTCTCGGAAATCACAAGATCCATTTAAAGATCAGTGTGGGTGAAGCTCAGATACCAGGGACTGGAACTCCCACAAATTTATGACATGCTTTTGATCCAGCGATGTTTTGGAAGGAACGAGCCCAACCAGAGATCAGTGTGGGTGATGAAGCTCAGGTGACATGAGCGAAATATTCCAAGTGAGACAATAAATTAGTTTTGGGTCATTTAAAATGTCTAATTTAAGTAAACACTAAGTTGTTGATTGGAGAAATGCACAAGTCTGCTAGATTGTGTCTAAAACAATAGATCAGCACAGAACTCCCCTTAACATTTCCCTGAAATATGAAGTCATTATTGAATAATGTGAATACAGAACCTTTACGAAAAAAACCAAAATAAACTTCTAGGCAAAAGCCATCCCTTTCCTTAAAATCTGAAGAATGAATGACATGCCATGGACAGAAAAATATGTGAAACATATATTATGCTTTCTGCTAGATGTATGCGAGGAGACTGAGAAGGTTAACCTCAATGTAAAGATACAAATTTAATACTTTAATAGTCAGGAATGGTTGACTAATCGAATATGCTTCACTTTAAAATATCTAATGAAGATAAATCAGTTTCAAAATATTCAGCAGATTTTGTATTTAATTCCATTAAGAGACTAAAGGAGCAAATATTATGTAATGAATTTCTATGATTTTTGTAGTGAAGGGCAAGAAAATGTAGAGTTTACAATTGTTATATTATCATATCTTTCAACCCAACATTCAAATTTATTACACATTGCAATGAATAGTCTGCTGAATATTTTGAAATATAATTTGAGCATGCCATTGCAGCATTAACTCTCAGTCAAATTATTCTCAAAATATTTACCATCAATCTATTCTTGATGCCATACTAGCGGTACTAGAATTAAAGGGCTGAAAGAATGACAGAAATGTGCATACAGGTAATGCATAGATGACAGGCGGTGGCCGAGGGAAGAACAGATGAGTACGATGCTGGAGAGGTTCATCAAGAGTGCTTGAATGTGCTGGAGTATCTGTGGCTGAACTTTGACCTGTAGAACTCTCAATAGATAATTGTTGTGTTCGGAAGAAATAAACTGCTGCCACCAGAGCTCCGCAAACAGCATCGTAGTAGGAGCGGCTGAGAGAGTAGTCCATAGCAAAGGACTTTATTAAAATAATGACAATAATTCAAGGAAAATAATTAAACTCGTCGGAAAGCAACATGGAAAATGATCACAAAATGTAAATGAGTTATAAATTCTGCACTGCCATCCAGAAGAGTAGCAGCTTAATGAACACATTATGATGTTTCTGATGCACAGATCACAAATTAATATCGTATAATTCCACTGGATAATAAGTTTTTGCATCAAATCCTATCTCCATGTAACGTCAGCCAAGTCGTAATTGGCACTGCATCGTTATGCTGATTAAGATCTTCAGTAGGTGTGAATACCTTCTCAATTAACAAAATAGACACAGCATTATCCCTACACATCGATCTTATTTTGACATCAATGTTCCAGATGGTGCACCTATCCATTGGAGGTTTGCCATAGTCATTCAATGTGTGGACGAGCAAAGATGGTTTGTTCAGCATTCCAGCGCAGTTTTAAAACTTTCAATCTCTCACCCTACACAGCTACTTTGTACAGTACAGAAATAACTTAACATGTTTCCAAAACAAAATATAATATACTGTTGAATATCTTGGATTTAATTTGATTGGAGAAAGCCATTGCTTCCTAAGGTAGCAATGGCTAGGCAGCTATGGCTTCCAATAAAATTAAGTCCAAAATATTCAACTGAACATTTCTGTTGACATTTTGATCACAAGGTCATTATGTTTTGCCCTCTCAGTATACGGAATGCATGTGTCCAAGTTTGGGTCCAGTATTATTAACCAAAGTTGAGATATGAACTGCTTAGTTGAAACAAACGGCAAATGTTAATGTTGAAAAAACAAAGATTTTACCAAAGTTACAGTGACCTTGCCATTTGACCTATGATCCAATGTCATTGTGTGATGCTATGTTATTATAAAGAAACATGTGTCCAAGTGTGGGTCCAGTATGATTAACCAAAGATGAGATATAATATGCTAAGTTGAGCTAAACAGATTATGTCAATGTTGAAAAGACAAGGTGTTTGCCAAGGTCACAGTGCCCTTGACCTTTTGAGATCACAGTCACTGTGTACTGTCGTGCCATTATACAGAAGCATGTGTCCAAGTTTGGGTCAAGTCTGATTAACCAAACATGAGATATAAAACAGAAAACTTGAGGTAAAAGGAAAATGTTAATGTTGAAAGAAACAAGGAGTTTCTCAAGGTCACAGTGACATTGCTCTTTGACCATTTGATCCCAAGGTAATTGTGTGATGGCGTGCTATTATAAGGAAGCATGTGTCCAAAAAGGCTTCTGCAGTGGTCTTGAGAAATTTCAATTTGCATGTCAACCGAACACTAAAATAAAATAAATTTTCAAAAACAAACATTCTGTAACTATACATATGCCTGCTACCTGGTGATATAAATCTTTAGAGATTGACAGTCAAAAACACCTGTAAAAATTTACAGAATCAGCTGAAACTCAAACTTGATCTGTATTACTGTAACTTCTCATAACAAAGCAATAAACCAAGTTTCAGTTATATGGTGAAGGAGAACAAAAAAGTCTTAAAACCTGATATGTTTGTATTTCCTAAGTCGAAATGGGGCATAACTCCATAAAAAATTGACGCATACGCCTGAAACTCGAACTTGGTCTGTAACTTCTCATAACAAAGCTATGTACCGATTCTCAGCATAATATCTTGACAGACTGCGAAAAAAGTGTGGAAAACTAATACTTTTCATATTTCATAAGTCGAAAGGGGGAATAACTCCATGAAAAATTGACGAAAATGTCTGAAACCTGGAACTTGCTCTGTAATTCCTTATACTAAAGCGGTGTACCGATTTTCGCTTACACATCTTGAAGGAGTGCAAAAAAAAGTGTGGAAAGCTGATATTTTTTTTTATTTCTTAAGTCGAAAGGCGGCATAACTCCATCAAAAATTGGCGATTATGCCTGAAACTCAAATTTCGTCTGTAACTTCTCATAACAAAGCAATGTACCAATTCTCAGTTGAATACCTTGAAGGATTGCGAAAAATGGAGAAAACCAACTGCGACAGATGGAGAGACAGACGGACAGGCGGAGTGCAAACCTATAGTCCAACTAATAATCTTCCTTCTCTAGGTCTATAAATGGACATTTGCTATGACAGAATTGTAATCTTGCTGAGCAATCTTTAGGATCAAGTGGCTAAACTTATACATTCATGGAAGTCAACAAGAAAGTTTGTACAATATATTAAACAAGAGGCCCAAGGTGCCTGTGTCGCTTACCTGGAGCATTATGCATTTTTGTCACAATTGTTAGTGGGTGGTTTAGTAGTCTTCTAAATGAGTTTGTGGACATTTTTGCAAGTCCAATATGGCCACCAAACACGCTACATTTTGATTGGTCCACTTCTGCCATGTTTCTGACGTAGCGCCTTCCCTTGAAAAAACTTTAATGGCACTCAGTACCTAATCATATCTCTCAAATTTCGTCCCAATCCGCTCAGTGGTTCTGGAGTCATTTTGGCAAAAATTAGGTTATCCAAGATGGCTACCAAACCATTTGGCCAATCACGTTCCCTTGAAACAAACTTGGCGCAGCTCTTGCCCTAGATGATATTTCATGCCTTTTGAATTGATCCACCAAGCGGAGAAGATTTTTAAAGAGCAACTTCTCTTGAACAAACTTCAATGGCCCTTAGTCCTTAATCATATATCACAAATTTCGGCTTGATCGCTTCAGCGGTTCTGGGGAAGGAGTCATTTTTGCGAAAACGAGATCATCCAACATGGCCGCTGAACCATTTAATCAAGCTCCCCTGAACAAATGGGTCAGCTCTTACCTCAGATCATATTTCATGAGGTCTGAATTGATCCCTCAAACAGGTTTCGAGACGATTTTAAAGACATTTCTAAAAATCAGCTGAAATCCAAGATGGCCGCCGGCCAAATTGGCCGATCGGCTTCGTTTGAACAAAATGGAATCTCTATGCCCTAAGGATGCTTCCTGCCAAATATAATTGAAATCGGCCCAGTATGATCATGTCGATAGTCACTTACAGGACTGGCGGTATGATCAGCGAACGAAAAGAAGAAGGCACAGTAGTTCTCGAGAAGACATTTTAAATTTCCCATTGCTTTAGTATGGGAGCTTTTGGCGGGAAAATGATCCAAGATGGCGGCCAAACCGTTTAACCGACAGTTTCGAAAATTGCAAATTTGAGATCAGAATACCCAAAAACCTATATAAAACCAATTTCAGCCACAAAATTCATCAAATAAAAAAATCCAACATGGCCGCCAAACACGCTATATTTTGATTGGCCCACCATGCCCATGTTTTTTGACGGATTAACTTCTCTTGAACAAAGATAATGGCCCTTAGTCCCTAATCATATATCACAAATTTCGACCTGATCGCTTCAGCTGTTCTGGGGAAGAAGTTGTTTTTGCGAAAACTAGGTCATCGAAGATGGCCACTGAACCATTTGGTCAATCAAGCTCCTTTGAACAAATTTGGTTCAGCTCTTACCCTAGATCATATTTCGTGAGTTCTGAATCGATCCCTCAAACGGTTTTGGAGAAGATTTTTAGACATTTCTAAAAATCGGTAGAAATCCAAGATGGCCATCGACCAAATTGGCCGGACGGATGACAGACACACGACGGATGGTCGCCACGACTTAAGCTCACTTGGCCTTTCAGGCCAGGTGAGCTAACAATGTTTTATTTTTATAATTGCACTTATTAAATCAGATAACAGAATATTGCTTAAACGTTATCATGGAAATAAGCAGTAACCCTTTGAATGCTCAAATTTGTTTTTAAATATTTCAATTTTCTCAAATGTGAATTTTCAGAGCTAAGAGATGATTATTTTTGCAAATTTATTGCTGGAATGACTCGCTCAGTTATCGAGCCAGTCATCCCAGTCATGAACTTTCAAAACAAGTATTCTGTTGGTCTGCAAATAGACATTTCTCAAGATAATTATAGAAGCCAATTTTTTCGTCATCATTAGCATCGAAGACTTAAGCGAAGATATTTCATTAACCCTTACGACTGTGATGTAAAAATTTGTTATTTTCAAATTAAATTAAAAGATGAACAGGTGTTAATTTTTCAACAAATTTGATGGAAGATGTTGCTGTCATAGACAGCAACATCATCCACCAAAATTGTTGAAAAATGCACATTGGTAAGATTCTTTACTATTGACATAGTAAAAGATAGAATCTTGACATCATAGTAGTTAAGGGTTAAGATTCATTTCAAACAGCATATGCTAGTGGAAGTCAATACGAGTGTTTGCAACCTGTTTACATCAGAGTATTGCATTGACATTTTTCACATTCACACTATCAAAGTATGTGATGATTACGCCAAATGACAGCAGCATAATGCAGAGACACTATTTTATAAAGCTGTTGTCCTCCTCCTCCTCCTATGGCATCAGTAATTCACTGCGGCGGACTATTAAAACACATCCGTGTTCTAAGAACAGGTTTCCGCACATACATTGTAATAACAGAATGTGAAATAATGTCACCATTACACTACACATAGTGCACTGCATGCATCCAAGAGAATGGCTTGTCGACAGAGCACATCGCTTGTGTCACATATGCTTCATCAATTCACAAGACGACTAATAAGTCAATAACTTTGTCTGCAATGTGAAGAGAGCCACATTTCCTGTTTGCTTGTTTGGCATGCCAGAGCTAGCAGCCAATCAAACGTACAAGATCTCTTTGATAATTGCTTTACAACGAGGAAACCCACAGGCGGGCTTTTGGTTTTTGACAAATATTCATCTGAGGGCCTTTTTCCCAACACTTGTGCCAAACGCATGATAACAGTTTGAAATCAGTTTACATCGACTCAATATAATACGAGTTAATTTGGGTGTGATTAGGCAGTGACACAGTCTGTGAACCTGTAGGCTCAGCAAACACAAATTGTTCCTACATTACTCTCGCGTTTTGTTCGCACTGCTTTCTGCCATTTCTCAGCAGTAGCTGTACACAACGTCTCAATTGACTTGAGTCAAAGAGCCGTTCTATTTCATTAGCTCGCGTGCCGTCGACCAGGAGATGAGGATGACTTTAATCGATCAATACCACTGAAGATGTAGGAATCAGACCCACAGAGGATGCTGCAAGCATGCATAATCAACACACCCTTTAACAGATGAACTTTTCACATATTATTTGCTGCGTTCATGACTGTCATCAATACTTAAAGTTAAAATATAATTCACAAAGTTAATGTATAATATTATTTACAGTACTATCTAAATATCAACCTTAAGGTGTGCAGATAAACACTGTGATAATACAATCTCTAGCTGACTGCAATATAGATGAATGCCTTGCAGGAACGGATAAGTGCAAATGCTGTTGATTGCAAAATTCATCATACAATATTATTTAATCTACCACCAGCAGTAAAAAACCTGAAATGAACCAGAATATTATTTTAAAAGGAATGTAACCCTGCCTACGCTTAATTTACGCGAATCTAAAGCAGGCTTTCCATTCATCCACAACCCTTGTCCGCAATCCGCATACCTATCTGCCATCTGTTTTCCTTGTTTTCATTCATCCATCTAAGGTCCGACAATTGTACATGATTTCGACCTGTTTTATCACCCATTTAAGAAATTTTATATTGACAAATTGCTATAAAACAGTTAAAATTGAACTATTTCAAGCAAGAAGCAAGCAGTAATTTGGAACAAGAGGCTCAAGGGACCTCTATCACTCGCATAGATTAATAGGCATTTCAACTAGACAAGAGACCCAATGGGCCTGTGTCACTGACCTGGAATTATTGGCCACTGGCACAACCGAACAAAACGAGATGACCTCTGGAAAAATTTTTACAATCTAATTTCTACCAAGAAGGTTAAAATTGGCCCAGTGGTTAATAGGTAAGCTTTTATACAATTTTCTCCAAAATTTTCAGAAAATCCAAAATGGTCACCAAACACACTAAATTTTTATTGATCCATGGCAGCTATGTTTTTTAGACGCATTAACTTTCATTGGACAAACTTTAATGGGCCAGACGGCTAGAAACATGGGAGGGTCTCTACTCATACCTCTCAAATTTCAACCTGATCTGTTTAGCAGTATTGGAGAAGTAGTTTTCGGGAAAACTAGGTCATCCAAAATGGCTGAAACATTTGACCAATCAAGTTCCCTTGAACAAACTTGATTCAGCTTCATGAGTTTTAAATCGATCCCCAAAGCGGGTTCGGAGAAATATTTTAAAGACATTTCTAAAAATTGGCCAAAGTCTGGCCAATCAACTTGCCCTAGATGATATTTCATGAGTTTTCAATCAATACCCCAAGTGGTCTTCCGGCGGCCAAATTGGCCAATCAGGTTTGTTTCAACAAACTTGGATCGCTATGCCCTAAGGATACTTCTTGCTAAATATAATTGAAATCAGCCAGTGGTTTTTGAGAAGTTATTTAAAGAAAAAATTGACAGATGGTCGCCACAGCATAAGCTCACTTGGCCTTTCAGGCCGGATGTGCTAATTAATAATGAAACTATAACTAGGACTTTTGTTTTTTGACAAACGTTTGACAGACAGATGACTGACAAACATTCATAGGTCCTATTCTAGTTAAATGTGCCCTAATGTAAAATTTTATCTAGGTACTTGAAACAGTGGATACATGAATTAGTCTGACAAATATTTACATCAATTTTTTGAAGCCGAACACCATAGGGCCATTCCCGTTCAGTTTGGTTGAAATCTCCCAAAGCGGTTAATGAAGAGTAGTGTTTGAACAGATTTCTAAAAATATTTTGGAAAATCAAAGATGGGCGCTAGAAAAATTGACAAATCAAAATTCTGTACATGCAAGTTCTCTAGGATACAACAAGCATGTCTTTCCAGGCATTTTTAAAAAATTTGGTCAAGCAGTTAATGAGTAAGCAGTTATAATTGATTTCACGAATATTCTTTTAAAAATCCATGATGGCCACCTGAAAGATTTGTATACAACTTCTGAAGGGTACGACCATAGAGTTCTTTCTGACAAGTTTGGTTGAAATTGGCCAGCTGCTTAATGAGGAGTGGCGTTTTTAATGAGTTCCTGGCAATTTAAAATAATTCAAGATGGGCGGCGAAAAATCCAACAATCAAAATTCTGTATACAAGTTCGGAAGCCTAACAGCATAGTATCCACATTTGGTTGAAATTGAACAAGCAGTTAATAAGGAATAGTCTTTTAACTCAAGATGGCATCTGCAAAATTGGCCAATCAAAATTGTGTATACAAATTCAGAAGCCTATCAGCATAGGGTCATTTTTGGTTGGAATCAGCCAAGTGGTTAATGAGGGGTAGGTTTTTAATTGATTTCCCAAATTTTTTGTAAAATCCAAGATGATTGGTGGAAAAATTCTGAATACAGATTCTGAAGCCTACCACTCTAGTGTCTTTCCAGCCAAGTCTGCTTGAAATCGCCCAAGTGGTTAAGGAGGTGCGTTTTAACAATTTCTGGTAAAATTTTACCCAAAGAAATTTAAAAAAAAAATTCTGACTAGAGTGGCTTGTACATACCATGATATAGTACTTCTAGCCAAATTTGCTTGAAATCTGTCAAGCAGCTATGGAGGCGAAACGGTTTAACAATTTCCGGTAAATTTTTTACCCCAAACATTGACCAATCAAAATTCTGTACAAGCAGTTAATGAGGAATCATATTTTAAAGCAAAAGTAGCTGGATGGACAACAGACAGATAGCGGGCGGATGACGGATGGTCGAAATACTGTAATCTGACTCGGTCTTTCAGACCAGGTGAGGGAATAATACCAATAAAATATTTTATATACATATGCAGACTTCAGATGTGGAATGTGGATGAATAAATAGGAAGCCAGATTTATGGAATTTGCCATATTTCTTGAGCTGGAACCAGTCAGTGATGTTAGCCCTTTAACCCACAAATTTGTTCAAGAAAGTTTCAATTTTCTCATAGAAAATGTCCATTTGCAAACCAAGAGACTATTTTTGAAAATTTACCACTGGAATGACTGGCTCGGTTATCGAGCCAGTCATTGCAGTGATAAATTTTTTTAAATAGTCACCTCTTGGTCTGCAAATGGACCTTTCACACGCCCACTGCAGAAGCCATTTTTGCCTGTTATGAGTGTTAACGGGTTCAAATGCTCTCAGCAAATACTATTTTCTATCACTGACCATATAGTCACTGCTATATTAGCATAAAGGTGATTAATAAGTTCTACCACTTGCTGCAGCTATAATACTGATTATTTAAAAACAATTTGATTGAAAATCATTTCTGCTGATGGCAACAAGTACCCTCAATTTAATTGATTTCAAAACAAGCATTCTGTCAGTATTGCTTTGCAATACATGTCCCCTTACCTGGTGATATAAATCTTTAGAGAAAGACAGTCAAAAATTTCATTAAAAATTCTCAAAAGCAGCTGAAGCTCGAACTTGATCTGTAACTTCTCATAACATGGCAATAAACCAAGTCTCAGTTATATATGGTGAAGGAGAAGGAAAAAGTCTTGAAAGCTGATATGTTTGTATTTCATAAGTCAAAAGGGGACATAACTCCATCAAAAAATGACGCAAACGCCTGAAACCCGATCTTGGTCTGTAGTTTCTCATAATAAAGTAATGTACCAATTCTCAGTTGAATATCTTGAGACTGCGAGAAAAAGGGTGGAAAACTAATATTTTTCGTATTTCATATGTCGAAAGGGGGCATAACTGCATCAAAAATTTTTGCATACGCCTGAAACTCGAACTTGGTCTGTAACTTCTCATAACAAAGCAATGTAGCAATTCTCAGTATAATATCTTGAGACTGCGAAAAAAGTGCGGAAGACTAATATTTTTCATATTGCATAAGTCGAAAGGGGGCATAACTCCATGAAAAATTTACGAAAATGTCTGAAACTCGAACTTGCTCTGTAACTCCTTACACTAAAGCGATGCACCGATTTTCGCTTAAATATCTTGAAGGAGTAGCAATTCTCAGTATATCTTGAAAGACTGCGAAAAAAGGTGTGGAAAACTAATATTTTTCGTATCGCATAAGTCGAAAGGGGGCATAACTCCATGAAAAATTGACGAAAATGCCTGAAACTCGAGCTTGCTCTGTAACTCCTTACACTAAAGCGATGCACCGATTTTCGCTTAAATATCTTGAAGGAGTGCGAAAAAAAGTGCGGAAAGTTGATATTTTTCGTATTTCTTAAGTCGAAAGAGGGCATAACTCCATCAAAGATTTACGCATATGCCTGAAACTCCAATTTGGTCTGTAAGTTCTCATAACAAAGCAATGTAGCAGTTCTCAGTATAATATCTTGAAAGACTGCGAAAAAAGTGTGGAAAAATAATATATTTTGTATTTCATAAGTCGAAAGGGGGCATAACCCCATGAAAAATTGACAAAGATGTCTGAAACTTGAACTTGCTCTGTACTTCCTTATACTAAAGCGATGCACCGATTTTCACTTAAATATCTTGAAGGAGTGCGAAAGAAAGTGCGGAAAGCTGATATTTTAGTATTTCTCAAGACGAAAGGGGGCATAACTCCATCAAAAATTTACGCATAGGCCTGAAACTCCAACTTGGGCTGTAACGTCTCATAACAAAGCAATGTAGCAGTTCTCACTATAATATCTTGAAAGACTGCAAAAAAAAACGTGTGGGAAAACTAATATTTTTTGTATTGCATAAGACGAAAGGGGGCATAACTCCATGAAAAATTGACGAAAATGTCTGAAACTTGAACTTGCTCTGTACCTCCTTATACTAAAGCGATGCACTGATATTTTTCGTATTTGTTAACTTGAAAGGGGGCATAACTCCATAAAAAATTGACGTATACGCCTGAAACTCAAACTTGGTCTGTAACTTCTCGTAACAAAGCAATAAACCAATTCTCAGTTGAATACCTTGAAGGACTGCGAACAAAAGTGCGGAAAACCAACTGCGACAGACGGATGGACGGACAGGCGGAGTGCAAACCTATAGTCCACACACACCCCCCCCCACCCCCGGTTTTACCGGTAGGGGACTAATAAGAAGACGTAATTTACCAATAGCAAGCTAATTACCCTATACTGACATCTATAGCAAATATTATTTGCATTGGCCATAGAATGTATTCAGCTCAGTGTAATTACCACCACGAGCTGCTGAGAGCTAACATCTGCTGATGTCACTAGCCCATTCCAATTCCTGCAAATGGATCAGCTGCATCGATAAAAGTTGCGTAAAGGATATATAGATGTACTGTTCAAATTATTCCACCTCATTTCTGTTATTTCACTGGTGGTAGTCACAGTTTTACTACTACTATATAATAACGTGACCATTCAACTGCATTTGATAGTTCTGCGTCTCTTCCTTTAAAGAGCAACTACATTGATATAAGTAGTATTTTGTGCTCAATAACCAAGCTAGCCATTCTAGTAATAAATTTTCAAAAATAATCTTTTGGTCTGCAGATTGACATTTTCTATGAGAAAGCAAAATTTTCCTGAACAAATCTGAGGGTTAAAAGGTTAATCCTTTCACTGATGAACTCACCATATCTCATTTCAACTCTACCATAAAGGAAATATGTTCAATATCTTGAAACTATTATTCAACAGAATTAGTTTCATATTGTAAAAAATAAATTTTTTCAGGTATTTGTCGGTGAAAGGGTTAATGGCATATTGTAACTATTTCAGCGATGCCACTATCTCTGTAGCAGCAGCAGCAGCGCCTAGTGGCAGTAGCACTTAAGTGCTCTCTCACTTCACAACACTTCACTTGCTCAAGTCATCTATAACACCAGATTCTCTTAATGCTCCGCGACATAATCAAAAACGTGATAAATTAATCTCGCTGTCACATGATGCTTGATTAAGCGCCTAGCACAGGATTCTGATTCAGTAATTGAGTTCAGGGTCAGAAAGCGTGGCAGTGGAGAGTAGTGATCACAATGTGATGATTCAGGTCAATGAGGAGTAAAACTTGAATGACTGATGATTAAGGAATGGAGGGACACGATCTGTCACTCAAGTATCAAACGTCATATCCATAAATGTCACATGTTAAATGACATCACAATCAAAGGACATTGGTCTGACACAAAAGGAGTCTTAAGGTCAGACTTTGACAGCAACCGTCTGAATTGTATGTCTTTGGTAAATTTAAAACTCCGCAAACATATTGTTGACTATTTTGAAACTAATAGGCAGCAACAGCACCAAGTCAAATTAGTTTCAAAATATTCAACAGCTTTCCTTTACAGTTACGTTGAAACCGAGATTCTGAGAATACATGGTCCAAAGTATTAAACAAACGGATAGATGGGTGGGGAGGGGGGGTCTTAGCTGACTAATAAGTTAGCGAAGATAAAAAATTATTAATTATTTCATCTAATTTAATACCACATATATGCTGATACATACCACCATATCCGTGGAATTCTCACTGGGGCCAGTTTGTGACTGATCTGCAAGATCACTCTCCGATTGGTCAGACACAGGAATGTTGCTGCCCCTAGCAATGACAATCTCGACCAATCCGTGAGCACTCTGCAGGATAAAAATGGCTTGCTGATGAGAGATGTCCAATGTCTGGCCGTCAATGGCTAGGAGTTGATCTCCCTCCTGCAAACGGCCATCTCTAAAATAAAGCAAAACATACACATTTTAAAACATAAAAGCACAAATTTTGGCTGGAAACAAAGATTTTTTCTAAACACATAAATGTGGATGAGATGAGCTACCACAAATCAGCATCTGTAATGACAATGACAAGACATTTTACCCAATTACTCTTGGGATATTTCTTAGATGTACAACTCAAGGGAGAACTTGATCCTTCCGGCCAAGTTTAATTGAAATCAGCCTAGTAGTGTTTAACGAGTTTCGTGTATATTTTCATGAATCCATGGTCATGAAAAAAATTACCTCCACCCACACCGCCCTCAAAACCCACCCCCATCCCAAGTTTGGTTGAAACTTACCAAACGGTTCATGAGGAGTAACCTCTTACCCAACTTCCTGAACATTTTTGCAAATCCAAGATGGCTGGTTAAAAACATTACCAATCAAGTTCCTGTATACATTTTCTTAAGCCTACCATCCTAGCTTTCTTCTCACCAAGTTTTATTAGAATCAACCAAGTGGTTATTAACGATTATTCTTTTAAAACAAAAGTTGATTGATGGACTGCGGAAGGTCACTCTGGTCCGGTGAGTAATCCATAGCAAGCCAGGAACTACATACTTGAAGTATAGTAAAATCTGTCTATAAGAGACACTATATGTACTAGGGCTGCGCGATATACCGATACCATATTTAAAACCGATATCCTGCACTGACGGTTTCATAACCGATTATAAAAAATAAATATCGAAAAACCGAATATGAACATATTTTCGGTGTTTCGTATCAGGATTGTTAAAAATAAAAGATACTAACGAGCATGAAAATCGTAATGAATAATAATGGCCATACTTTCCATTAAACTACGTTCTGGGCAACTAATAATTGAACGTGGCCCCCAATTGCGCGTATTGTGTAACTCCATGGAACTCGCTATACGCCTAGAGAAATCAAGCAGCGAATTAATTAAATAAAATCCACTCGTCTTTTCTCTGGTAGTCTCAGATAAATTTTCAATATAAAACACAATACTAACGCAGGAATCTGTCATTGAAATTTGTATCGGGGAAACATTTCTAAACAACGGCATCCATTTTATTTACGTCACCGGCTAATTAACATAATGCAGTCGTCCCAAAACTAAATCGCCAGAATGCATAAAAATCTCGCCAATAAATATAATGCTGAATATATTTTGCTGATTAGGATACAATTTTAAATAAAATTATTACTCAAACCGTTTTTAAAACGTTATCTTCTATACACAATATCATATTAACTTATGAAATTCACGTTCGCAATATTACAGTTAATACTTTCTTCAAGGCATGATTTCGTCCTCGGACCGAATTGGAAATGAAAGAAGAAAGGGAGATAATTACATCATAATTAATTACAATCACGTGATTTACGTCTTTTCGCAACCTGCTTTGCTGATTTATGATTAATTTTGACAAAATAAGCGATGTTTATTTAACTGTGCGTAATATTTAGGCGGTCTAATTAATAATTTCACTCCCACGATGATGGATATTATGACGTATATTAAGCTTTAAAGGCGTAAAACGTTACGATTGTATCAGGGCGTGAAAATACGTTCTGCGTTCATGCTATTTTTTGTCATTTAAATTTTTTGTTTCATGTCCATAAAACCGATATTCGGTTAAAACCAATATGAAAAGTCATATCGAAACCGATATGGCTGTAAGCCAAACCGCAGCCCTAATATGTACCATGATGGTCACTTTACGTGGCTTTTGAGGCCAGCAACTGTACAACACAGTGGTTATGTAAGATGAGGGTTTATTAACAGCTGCCTTAAAGAACCGCCATCTTGGGCTACCATAGTAAGTGTTTAACTGCAAATGTAATCCTTAACCCATTATCCCTTAAATGTATTTAAACAATTTCATTGTCCATTTGTAGACCAACAGAAATTATTTTTGAAAATTTATCACTGAGAACTATGACTGGCTCGGCTATAGAGCCAGTCGTTCTAGTGGTAAATTAAAAAAAATAGTCCTCTCTTAATCTGTAAATGGACATTTCTCATGACCTCTGTTGAAGACGTTTTTGTCCAGCTTGCATGTTAAATGGTTAATTATAGCGGAATCCATAGTTTCTAACTCTTCCTCACCCATTACAACCCAAGCTAAACCAACTTTTTGATGTGTTTTGGAAGCTATTTGAAGCTATACAGCTAACCAGTTGAATATTTTGAAGCTAATTTAACTTGGCTGCTGTTACTGCCATATATGGAAAAAACAACTCCCTGTCAAATTAGTTTCAAAATATTAAACAGAATAGTTATTAAATTGTACATACATCAAATGCATGCAATTTGTATAGTTTTGCGACAAAAAATGTTGATTTTCATTTTGATTGTGATTTGAGGTAAGATGTGACATTACTTATAATGTCACATATTTAAGTGACAGATCGGATTCCTCCATTTAATAAACTTATTTTATTTAGGTTACACTGCTAAAATTTGCTATGCTGAATCATCATAGTCTTACAACAGGCTTTGTGGTAAGACTAATCATGAAACACGAGGACCAAGACCAATCAGAGATTGCAGACCCTTGCCATCCCTTTTTTGTCACAAATTGCAAAATATTTGAGGATTTTCCCAATCCCAAATTTTTTCTGATTTTCCAGAATTTTTTTACAACACGCAAGGTTGTTGAATCACACCCTTTCCTGTTTTAAAGTTTGAGCCTAATTGGACAAGTAGTTTCTGAGATATTCATAAATAAATACAAAATTTGATCCGATCCAGGTTCTTTTACGCGGGTCACAGCAAAAGTATGAAAATCCTCTGGCACGACAAGTACTTTAAATTGTGTTAAAATTTGACCAGAATTGGATAAGTAGCTTTTGAGATACAGCTCCAGACCAGACAAGACAAGACAGAGACAGATAGACAGACAGACAACCTGATTGAAATACCTTCTTCCCCTTACAGCAGCTATGGGTTGAGGCCAAAAAACCTCATAACAAACACCAGTCATAAATACGCTGAAGAGAATGGAGTAATACAACCTGACAACTAAGCAGGACAAAGCTTTTCACATAATAACTAAGTTATGGCAAAATATTAAATTCCCCATTGAATTCACTATTAATACTCATTTTCTGTTGCGTAACAATATCAATCACTTACAGTTTACAACATCTGCTCTGATTAAATCCAATCACTTACATGTTACATCATCCGTTCAGGGTACAGCCAATCATTTATATATTACAGTATCGCTCTGATGACATCCAAGCATTTACAAGCTACTCATCCACTCTGCCTACATCCATTTATTTACACTTTCCAGCATCTCTCTGACTACATCAATCATTTACACGTTACATCATCGACTGACAGACTACATCCAATTATTCACCTGTTACATCATCCGCCCTGACTATATCCAATCACTTACACGTTACATCATCCGCCCTGACCATATCCAATCATTTACATGTTACATCATCCATCCTGACTATATCCAATCATTTACACATTACATCATCCGCCCTGACTACATCCAATCATTTACACATTACATCATCCGCCCTGACTACATCCAATCATTTCCATGTTATATCATCCACCCTGACTACATCCAATCATTTACACATTACATCATTCGCCCTGGCTACATCCAATCATTTACAGGTTACATCATCCGCCCCGACTACATCCAATCATTTACACGTTACATCATCCACCCTTACTACATCCACTCATTCACATTTTACAGGATCTGCACCGACTACACCCAATCATTTACACGTTACATCAATCGCCCTGACTACATCCAATCATTTACATGTTACATCATCTGGACCCTGACTACATCCAATCATTTACACGTTACATCATCCACCCTGACTACATCCAATCATTTACACTTTACATCATTCGCCCTGACTATATCCAATCATTTACACATTACATCATTCGCCCTGGCTACATCCAATCATTTACTGGTTACATCATCCGCCCTGATCACATCCAATTATTTACGTGTTACATAATCCGCTCTGACTACATTCAATCATGTACATGTTACATCATCTGCCCTTACTACATCCAATCATTTACACGTTACATCATGCGCCCAGACTTCATCCAATCATTTACATGTTACATCATCCGCCCTGAATACATCAAATCATTTACACGTTACATCATCCACCCTGACTGCATCCAATCATTTACATGTTACATCATCCACCCTGACTACATCCAATCATTTACACATTACATCATCTGCTCTGACTACATCCAATCATTTACATGTTACATCATCTGCCCTGACTACATTAATCATTTACACATTACATCACCTGGCCTCACTACATCCAATCATTTACATGTTACATCATCCACCCTGACTACATCCAATCATTTACATGTTACATCACCTGGCCTGACTACATCCAATCATTTACACATTACATCATCCGCCTTGACTACAGAAAATCATTTACACATTACATCATCCGCCCTGACTACGTGCAATCATTTACACATTACATCATCTGCCTGGCTACATTCAATCATTTACATGTTACATCATATGCCCCGACTACATCCAATCATTTACATGTTACATCATCTGCCCTGACTACATCCAATCATTTACATGTTACATCATATGCCCTGACTCATCCAATCATTTACATGTTACATCATCTGGCCCGACTACATCCAATCATTTACACGTTACATCATCTGGTCTGACTACATTAATCATTTACATGTTACATCATCCGCCCTGACTACATCCTATCATTTACACATTATATCATCTGCCTTGACTACAGCAAATCATTTACTTATTACATCATCCGCCCTGAGTACATCCAACCATTTCCATGTTACATCATCTGCCCTGACTATATCCATCATTTATATGTTACATCAAGATGGCCGTCAAAATAATTAACCAATCAAAATTCTGTATATATGGTCTGAAACCTACCGGCCTAGAATCCTTTCAGCCAAGGTTGGTTGAAATTTCCCAAGCCATTAATGAGCAGTAGCATTTTAAATGATTTCCCACCATTTTTGCGAAAAATTCAAGATGGCCACCGAAAAAGTACACCAATCAAAATTCTATATATAAGTTCTGATGCATACCAGTCTAGGGACCTCCCAACCGAGATTGCTTGAATTCAGGTAAGTGGTTAATGAGGAGTGGGCTTTTAATGACTTCCAGAAATTTTCAGAAAATCCAAATGGCCACCAGAAAAATTAACCAATCAAAATTCTGTATACATGGTCTGAAACCTACCAGCCTAATATCCTTTCAGCCACATCTGCTTGAAATTGCCCAAGTACTTAACCCTGTGGCAGCGACGGGACGTATTATCGGCTTGAAATAATTAGGTTCCTAGTCCGACGGGATGTATTATTGACAAGAGACAATTAGACGCCGGGAGCGACGGGACGTATTATCGGCTCAAGCTACCACCAGTTTTCGATCGCTAAATACGCAAGCATTACTGGCATTTTATCCAATCAAACCTAGCGTTACATCACGTCAGAAGGCCAAATTTTCTAAATCCACTGTTAATTGGTCAATTCAGTTTGTTTACAAATTTATGCTGGAAAATATAAATAGATCTTTGTGAATGAAATAGTTTGCGTAAAAATGTCGAAGATGACGAAGCAATTCCTTTATTTAAGCGAGTACCCGCGAATACCCGATTATCTGGATAGATGGAATCGGGTATTATTATTATCATTATTATTATTATAGAGCTGCTCAATGATTGGGCAAGCTGGAAAATCTTTCTAAACGGCATCCTATACTAGCAGTGTCATATATAATACGGAAATGCGAACGCAACCCCCTCTCGGTAGTTAAGAAGATCGCGAATTTTGTTTGTTATCTTTGTCACGTGATATGATGTTACAGATTATGACAGTTAGTTTAATTTTAATGAAACTTTAGCTTCTATGCTTATAAATTATTTTATAATGACAATTTGCCATTACTGAATAACTGAAAGCCTCTCAAAATTAATGAACATCCATCATGGTGAAATTATTTAAAATCAATGGTCAAGTGGGGTTTAGGTATTGAGAGACACTTGCCAATAATTTGAAAAAACATCACATATCCCCTTACTATAATATATATGTATTAAAGTAGGGGGATATGTGGTAGTGGTATGCATGGACGAAAATTCAAAGGCCTGTGGTTTGGAACCTTGAAGGACATATCAGCATAGACAATACAATTGTTTTAAAGATATTGACCACTGTGGAGATATGGTTCACATGGGGACAGGATGAGGGTGGTGGGGGGGGGGGGAATTGGGAGATGCCCAGCCCCCTTTTCTCCTCTCCCACAGTTTAGACCCCCACCCCACCCAGGTCAAAACACATTCCGACACCCCAGTTATTGCGCTTGACTTCCCTGTCCATTTTTGTCAATCTTACTGGGTTTGCTGCTGTTCATGTTGCATGTTATTAATGTATCTATCCTTTTATTTTTCAGCTTGAAACACCATTTGAGAGAAAAATTAAAGCAAAATTAAACTTGATGATTTTTATAAACCCTGTAACACTTAAATTTGCTAAAAAATTACATCTCATAGTAAATATCCATTTCCAGACAAAGAGAACCTGTTTGAAAATTTACCGCTCGGTTATTGCGCAAGACATTCCAGTCGTACTTTTTCAAAAATATTCTCATGATCTGCAAATGGCCATTTTGCAAGGTCACTGCTGTAGCCGTTTTTCGCTGGCTTGTGTGTTATAGGGTTAATAATATTTAAATACTGTATTGTGTAAACTACCAGTGCAAATATCAAATAAAGTTTTCTCGAAGTGAGAGTGAGAGAGAATCTCATATTAGGTAATTAGACTGGACTATGTATAGTAGATTTGTTGAATATATTGAGTCCAATTTGATTGGAAGCTGCTGCTGCTTTAGTCAACAATAGATTCCAATTAAATATATCAAAATATACTCAACAGATTACTTTTTTAGACTTCAGGATCTTTACCCTTGTCCTGCAAGGGGAAAGGGGTATTTATTATATTTGTGTGCGTCCGGTATTGCATCTAAAATATTGATCCTACTGGTTTCAAATTTTAACACAACAAAGCAACATAATCTAAACAAGGATTTCCAGAAGTTGTCTGTGATATGGACAAAAACCCAGGATCCAGATTGGATACACATTTTAATCTATGGACATCTCGGAAACTACTGGTTAGATTTTGCTCAAATTTTAGCAAAGTAGAGGGCCATACACTATGATTTAACAAATTTGGATGTGCTAAAATTTATTTTAAAACCGCTATGTACATTGTGAGAAAAATGGTATGGTAGTCTCAGCAGTGGTTTACAATCTCTGATTACTGTTGTTCATAATGTTATCTATCAAGCATCAAGTCCCCGACAACACCGTTGTGCTTTAAAAATTGAATCTACCCGTCAATGGAATAAGTGATAACCCCCCACAGACCCCCCTTGTGGGTTGGTCTGTTGTTTTATTAACCACTATAAAAACATACTTACCGTTCAATCACTACTTGCTAAATCAATTATCTGCATTTAGCTATCAGAATAAAATTTCTATGCCTGCATACACACCTCCCCATGCCTATTCCTATTAATATGGACCCTTAACCAGGCTAATGGTTAAGTCCATCTCCAGCATAATGATAGATATAGACTGGCACCAGTCTATAATCCCTCATAGTGACGCTTGTCACTAAGCGCGCTCGCGCATGCGCACTGGAGCCCAAATAGGAAACAGATTCACTTTTCTCAATTTAAGTGCTAAATATTAAAGTCCAATTCTCAAATCTTACCACACGGGGTGGCTGGGGCCGTGTCATAGTGATTGAACGGTAAGTATGTTTTTATAGTGGTTAATAAAACAACAGACCAACCCACAAGGGGGGGGGGGGGTGTCTGTGGGGGGTTGTTATTACACCACAAAAACATCCATTACCGTTCAATCACTACTTGCTAAACCTGTAGATTTGGTCAGTGCCCCATTTAAACATTAGGTGGGAGATTTGAGAATCAACAAACAAGGATAAAAATTAAACCAATCTTATCCAAATGTTAATAACATAACATAATAGTTCATTTAGCTCAATCACACCGTGATTAGCAAATAAGAACAACTTGAACTTAAAGAAATAAATAAAAACCAAAAGAAGACTCACCATTTCTCACAGACGCAGAGTCCTAATGAAAATGGTGGGAAGAGCTTGGTAAATAGTCTTCGGCTTTTTTAGTTAACAAACAAGGATAAAATTAAACTAATCTTATCCAAATGTTAATAACATAACATAATAGTGCATTTAGCTCAATCACACCGTGATTAGCAAATAAGAACAACTTGAACTTAAAGAAATAAATAAAAACCAAAAGAAGACTCTCACCATTTCTCACAGACGCAGAGTCCTAACGAAAATGGTGGGAAGTGCTTGGTAAATAGTCTTCGGCTTTTTTAGTTAAAAATGACAATGTTACGAAAGAAGGAAGCTGCTGCACTCTGGTCTTTGAGATAAAAGGATGTAAAGGTGGATTCAGATTTCCATCCTGCCACCTGCATGACCTCATCTAAAGACGAACCCTCAAAAAGAGCGAAAGAAGTAGCCATAACTCTAACGTCATCGGCTTTAATAAGGGAGAGATTAATTTGATCCGGTGAGGCTATCTCATAACAAAGCTTAATTATTGTCTCACAAATCCATCTGGCAATCGAAGCCTGGATCTACTTTCCAAAGAAGAGCCTCTTCTATAGACTCCTTGACAATCATAGAAAACAACAACCCCTCTAAAGCTAATAGCTTCTAATAAGAAGGAACAGAAGACCATTTTGGAAGAAGAGACTACAGAGAAGGGTTCTAGATCCAAGAATATCTAGCCCTTTTGATAAGGGCCGCCCTTAAAGAAGTGGCAAACTTACTATATGCTAAAGAGGACTGCTCATAGAAAACACATAGATTACATATGCCTTGATGCTTCAACCAAAAATCCTGGGCTATATCATAATGCTTATCCCTCACTAAAGAGGTAACTCACGTTTATTATGGATATTTTAATAATACCGCTTACTCTGAATGGAGACAAAAAAGGCTCATATCAGTATAGCCTAACTTATTAATAATGCTAAAGACCCTGCAAAAATTATAGATAATTTTATTTATAGAGATTTAACCAGATATCGTGGCAAACCAAAAACCCATAGTAAGTCTATGGGAGTACTTAGAGTCAAGATATAGCCAAATCATGTGCCTGAGATCTACATGAACTAGGGGAAACTTACTTGTGATGACCGTCATCACAATTCTATGAATAGAATGCATGACAAGGTCCTGTTAAGAGAACTATGGCAAACATTAGACTATCTAATTTAAAAATTGTATAATAATGGGAGATTTAATAAAAAATTGTATTGAATACATCAACAATTGCCTAGCCGCTCGGGCTTGCTGATAAATTATATATCCTAAACAATTCGATATTTATGCAGAAAACTTAAACGATTTTAATATATTTATTGATTCTTATATTTACCGTAATTTCTCGACTAAAGGCCGCCCTCGAATATAGGACGCTGTCCCAAATTTGATCAAAATCCGCCCAAAAAAACTGTTGTATTCAAGTATAAGACGCTGTTAAATTTAGAAAAAATGCACGTTTAAAAATAAAAAATTGGTATAAAAAATAACCATCACTCAGCGCTATGTTTATTTAATGCATGACTAAAAATTATCATGGTGGAAGAGAAATTATTAAATAGGACCGCTAAATATCGTGTATTTTCAATAAAGATTGTTTATTACATCAAACTCAATCTAATTTTGGCATAAAATGTCTCCTTGAAAACATCTAAATCATGTGATAGAAACACATTGTTATGGCTCTTTTGCATTTGGAGGCGCTGGGTGATCTTATGCGCTAACAGGAGTTGGTTATCTGGCTCTTTTGTGATTGGAGGCGCTGTGTAATCTTATGCGCTAACAGGAGTTGGTTATCAAACGGGTACGGGAACATTCAGTTCCTATCGCGCAATGATGATATATAGCAATTTCTGAGTCCAGAATATTTAGATCTGAGTACTCGCTCTAATTAGAATAAAGATCTTTTGTGATTGGAGGCGAATCACGTGATTTATACACGTATCTTTTTTCGACGCCATTTTATGTCAAATTATGGATTAATTTTGATGTAATAAGTGATATGTATTAAAGAATAAGCAATATTTAGGCGCCCCAATATAATAATTTCACTTCCGCTTGGTGTTTTTGGAGTATACATTAAACATAGTCGTCAGGCAGCGCGAATTATCTAGGGTAACATTTAGTTCAATTTCCGTGGTATAATCTGTGACCCAAAAATGTGCGGAGGGAATGCTCTCGATTATAGTACGCATCCCCCTTTCTAGTACATGTATTTTGACACACAAAAAAAAATGCGTCCTTTAGTCGAATTTTAACGGTATATTCTTAGAAAATGACATTGTGTTAGAAATCCCAATAAAAGGAAAGATTGAACACTGATACTTGATATTAACTGTCTGAATACTGAATTTTGCAGACAACATATTAAAACTATAATATCTCTGGACTTGCAAAATAGTTTGAAAACATTCTGACCGAAAATAGTTGGTGGCTGCCTAAATCCAAAGATTCTCGGCCGCTCTTCCGCCCCCTCCAGCGCAACCTCCACCCCACTCCAACCGGCCCGCCGCCAGCCCCCAGACAACAACCTCAACGAGCAAAAACCCAAGACCCACCGAATAGTTTGGGAATAATCCCCCCCCCCTCCGAAGGCCCGCAGCAACCCAGTCACAATAGAGCAAAAATTACGCTAGAAAAGGGAAAACAAACACAAAAATTTGGAAAAAAAGAAAACAAAACGAACTCACCGAAACTATGTCAACGCAGAAGAAGAATTTGGCTTATATTCCTCCTTCCTGCCCCTTACCCGATTGATTATCTTTTCTAAGCGAATATTGTTCTTGTAGACATTAATCCTGTACTCATAATGATCCTATGAAACCTTTACTGAATCTAATTCTTTTCGGCGACTGACAAAATTAGACTACGATTTACGCAAGAATCAGGGTTATCCCATCCACAAATAAACTCCCTTTGGTTAAATAAATATGTTAACCTGCCGACATACGAGGTAAAAGGAGCGCGAAAAAAGGCTGAATGGCCCGAAGACAACTGGCCATCTAAAGTTGGATGAAAGGAAAAATCGTATCTCGAAACAATGCGTAGAATACAAACTGACTTATCGGCTGATGAAATGCGCATATAAAAATCTGCAACAAAAAACCCATATGGTAACCAGTCAGAAGTCTTTAATTACGTTGAAAATTGTCACTGATAAACGAATAAATGTCTGAATAGACTACAATTCCAAGAGAGACTACAAGACTGGCAATGACTCGGTATGAATATTTTCAGCCATTAAACATTCTCAATATTAAACAAATACGGAAATAGGACTAATTCTTAGGCAAGAAGATGACTAGATTCCAGGAAAGCGAACATGTAAACAGTACCTGAAGAACAAAACTGGAATCCCAGGAAGTTCTCTATCACCTGAAATCCAAAACAGGAAGACACACCCGGAAGATAATCCTAGAACACCAGAAAGATCCATGAAAAACCGGAAATGACCCTATCCCCTGCTGTACGAAATCCGGATGTGGAAAAAAGGAAACGGAAATGCACAAACCGGAAGTATACTACCGGAAGCTGATCAAAATCCTACAACCCAGATGTACAGAATTAGCGGAAGAGGAAGCTGAAAAAAACGGAACCAGAAATGGATGAACAATGCAATGCCGGGTAAAACCGGAAATGACCCTATCCCCGGCTGTACGAAATCCGGATGTGGAAAAAAGGAAACAGAAATGCATAAACCGGAAGTAGACTACCGGAAACTGATCAAGATCCTACAACCTGGATGTACAGAATTACCGGAAGAGGAAGCTGAAAAAACGGAACCGGAAATTGATGAACAATGCAATGCCGGGTCCAACAGACCCGGATATGCATTCTTCCGGAAGCGCTCATGAAACCGGAAATGGAACTAGGAACCGGATCTTCAAGACCAGGATGTCCTACAAAAAAGGAAGTCATACCGGAAACGGACGGAACGGAAGTAATAACCGGAGCTTGAAGACCTGGATTTCCTACAAAACCGGAAGTCCTACCGGAAACGGACGCAACCGAAGAAAGAACCAGATCCTGATGACCCGGATGTCTTGCTAAACAGGAAATTAAAACGGAATCTGATGGAGTGGAAGAAGCGAAAAAAGGAAGTAAACCCAAATCCAGAGGACCCGAGTCCACCACAACGGAACCGGAAGAACTAGCAAGACTAGGATTCTTGGCAATGGACGATCTACAAAATACCTTGACGACCGGTATAAACGAAAAATTGGCATTAGCATAAGGACCAGCCTTATGGACGTCAGCCTCAGCCTCCGCCACCACTGCTTGTGGGTTATGCCCTTCACCCTCAAGTCCTAGGTGGGTTTGACCCGGTGCACTACATGAGCCCACCTTCGAGAGCTTGGTCGCTCTACTCTTTGCTAAAGATACTTATTAACCTGCATCGAGGTTAGAGGGAACGGTTTCCCCCATTAGCAGGGTTCTTTCTTGACGAGCGGAAAATTGAAAATTGGCATAATCATAAGGACCAGCCTTATGGACGTCAGCCTCAGCCTCCACCACCACTGCTTGTGGGTTATGCCCATCACCCTCAAGTGGGTTTGACCCGGTGCACTACATGAGCCCACCTTCGAGAGCTTGGTCGCTCTAGACTTTTGCTAAGGAAACTTATTACCTGCATAGGTTAGAGGGATCGGTTTCCCCCATTTGCGGGAACGCCCGCTAGTCCTCGGGCTATCGTCAGAACTGGAAGAAACATCCTGTTTCTTAGTTTCCTTAAATCAGATGATATCCTTTCGTCCAGAGATTTGATCAAGACCGACGCGAATGACTCAAATCTCGCAATAGAACTAGTATGGCATCTGAATTCGGCGAAGAGATTCCCCCTCCGTAACGACCGGTATGAGGGTACAAAAAAGGATATTTCACACAGACATGTCCGGCAAATTCAGCTGAGTGATGGCGATCACAAATCGGTGACGTACATTAAATCCTATCTGACGATTTACCAGACTCCTAAAACGAAAAAAGCGTAACAATGATAGCTACTGCTTAGAAAATCGAAAACGCACTTCTAAAAAAGGCAACAAAGTTCAAATTAGAAATCAAAATCCCTACCGACAAGAAAACAAACTTGCATAGGAATAAATGAAAATCTTTATAATGCACTAGAAGTAAATTGATAAGGGCTCTTGGTCGAACGCTAGAGAATGATGATGATGATATAGGCATAGTAATTAAGTTACCACGAAACGAGAATTCGATCTTTCACGAAAACCGGTAACAATATGAACATAGTTATAAAATACAATATAACCACTAATAAACAAAACTTAAGGATTGAATTCATATTAGGCATATTTCTTGGTTATATAGAAGACAATAGTGTAGCTGACACAGCGCAAAGCATAAAAAACTCTTAGAGAATATTTTAGCAGTAGTTTTGCTTGCAGAATAATTGAAAAGTGAATCTGTTTCCTATTTGGGCTCCAGTGCGCATGCGCGAGCGCGCTTAGTGACAAGCGTCACTATGAGGGATTATAGACTGGTGCCAGTCTATATCTGTCATTATGCTGGAGATGGACTTAACCATTAGCCTGGTTAAGGGTCCATATTAATAGGAATAGGCATGGGGAGGTGTGTACGCAGGCATAAAAATATTATTCTGATAGCTAAATGCAGATAATTGATTTAGCAAGTAGTGATTGAACGGTAATGGATGTTTTTGTGGTGTAATAACAACTAGATTGCTTGGTCGATGATACATTATAGCAGAACCCATGTTCACCACTTTGACCGTGTTACCCCTGGGGGTGGAGCCAAATGTAGATGCCCTCTTGCTAGCTTGCACTCCATAATCACCTACCAAATTTGTTTGAATTTCAACCACTGATTTGGGAAGAGTTGCATTACACAGAGACTGGAGTGGATTGTTGTGGAAAATCTGGATGTCATAAGGGGAAATGATCTGTGAAAGCAGGAGTTAAAATTTAACATGAGCCAGAGGCTAGTAGAAATTGACTATGACTAGTACAATTTGTAACCGACCAGCCTGATGGTAACAATTTGATATGTCAATGGTCAAGGTGGCCAAAAAATGTCATTGCTGTGATCTTCAGAAATGTAGATATTCAGAGCAAGAGAAGACTATGTGTAACAAGAGGCCCAATGGGCCTGTATCGCTCACCTGGAACATTGGCATTTCAACTAATCTTACTTAAGTTTTACATCTATCGGTGTCACTTCCAATGATTTTCAGTCAAATGATTTAGCTTTCGAGATATTGACAACAATCTCTGGACTGGGTTTTTTTGCATTAGGAATTTTTGAACAATGTTTAAGTGAAAATAGATGATATCAGTGCTAACAACAGCTAGTTTCTTAACTGTCTCACTGCTGCAAGCCAGTGCAGCCAATAATTTCAATTTTCAAAAGCTCTTTCATGTCCAATTGTTTTCAAAATATTTCTCACGTTCAGAGATATAACTTTTGGAATATGTCGTCTGCAAAAAAATAGGCAAATTCTAAGAGTTATATTAAGACTAACAATCAAATTTTTTCATGAAAATTTCCATTTTCTCATAGACAATGCCCGCAGACCAAAGAGCCAGTCATTCCAGTGATACATTTTCAAAAATAATGTTACTTTCGTCCCTAGACAACTGCAGCAGTTTTGGTTTGACTCAAATGTTAGATGGTTAACAATATACATGTACGGCGCAGGGTCATAGGGATATACTGGTAAGCACTATGACCCGACAACGGTTGTTATGGTCATACACCGCCCTCAGATTTTAGCGCAGAAATGAATAATATTATAAATGGTGGGCATATATAGTACACAAAGGGAGTATGAATACTAGTTACTGGATTAACCTTTTCAATCGACAAGAGTGAATACAAAATTTGTGACAAATGTTTCTAAATTCTGTTGAATATCTTGAAACTAATTTGACTGGAAGCTGGCTAAGGCAGCACCAGCTTCAAACTGGAGTCAAAATATTCAACATCTTACCTTTATAATGGCTGTAAATGTGAAATTCTGGAATTTCAGGTTCAAATGTGATAATTGTTTTTAATTTTGGGCACACTTCCATGATAGTGCAAGTTTGTTTCAGGGCCCTGGTTCTCTATATCTTTGATCAGAGGATACTGGCAAATGGTGATAGAATGTTTGTAACAAGGGAAATAGTGAAATATTTGTTTTCTAAGGAATAATTAGTAAGTTCCAATCATCAATGATTGTTAGTCAATGTGGTGTTACTTCCCAAGTTTTCAGTTACTCAATGACTAATTTAACCGAGAAAGTTATAGATTGTGGTAAGAAAGCAGCAGAACCAATAAAATATAAATCCATTTGTTTACCTCTGGTCGCGAAATAACAATACGGTTATAGATAAACAATCCGATAATCTCAATCATCGATGCGTGTCTTTGTTTACAATATCCGAGAAAACTTGCTCTTCAAATTACTAGCATTAATTAGGCCGAGTTGAGATGCGAAAGCTGTCAAATATATCGGCATCCCACTTCCCGATCGGCAATATGGTTAATCTAGTCATCTGTCTACTTTTTAGTTTGTGGCGTACAAGAAATATGCATAGATTGACATATTTGAACACACAACAATTTTGCAAAACAGCTGATCGTGTCGCCATCCTGCCGGAAAAATTAATATTCATGAATTCCTGACCAATCAGACGCGTCAATCTTATAGCGCATGATACGGTGATGTCAATAACGGGTAATGAGCTTGGTACTCGTATATTAGATACGGGTACGATTCTACAAATTCCTCTCGTTCTCTCACGATCTTTCACGATAAACGATTCCCATTGGCGACACCGCTACGAAAAAATGTCTGATGGTATAGAATCTTAGTGTAAAACATTCGCGTTCGCTTCTTAAATTGCTGATTGCAACCAGCAATGCTACATAGCATAAAATTTGCCATTTATTCGTTGTCAACGCTGAGAAACCCTATTATGTGTTCAGTTATGTATAAAGGAATTATTGAACATTGAATATCCAAAATCATGATCGGAATTTCTCGAAATTTTACGGTACCACGAAATAATATAATTGCCACTTTCACATCTTATTGGATGAAAACCTTCACGAAACTTTGGTATCTGTTAGTTTTAATACCATTGTGATTAAATTTATCTATGGCATTTGTAAAAAATTTTAAAAATTCGATAAACTGCAAAATAGACCAATGTATTTATACTACAAGATGTGGCCATTTTGAGAGGCACGTTGATTAACTAAAATATATTTTATTCATACAAATATTATATGTACTTAAAGGAATTTTATTGCCCTTTCTAATGATATATAGTTTTATATATAGTGAGCTGTTATTTTGCCAAAAATAGTTAATATAATTGACATGGTAGCACTACGCCGCTATCACGCCACTACTGCTTATAGGCTAGGTTTCTAAGCAAGTTTCCAGCTTTTGGCTGTAGGGTTTGTAGCACTTTTTTCTGTAAATTCTTGGTAGGGCCCAGAGGGTTAATGAGTAGTATTTTAAAACATTTCCTGCCATTTTTTGGAAAATTCAAGATGGCCACCGAAAAAATTGATCAATCAAAAATTCTGTATAGAGGTTCTGAAGCATACCACTCTAGGCTCCTTCCAACCAAGTTTGCTTGAAATAGGTCAAGTGGTTAATTAGAAGTAGGCTTTCAAATGATTTCCAGAAATTTTAAGAAAATTCAAGATGGCCACCAGCAAAATTAGTCCATCAAAATTATGTATACATGGTCTGAAACCTACACCTAGCATTCTTTCAGTCAAGTCTGGCTGAGATTTCCTGAGCAGTTAATGAGTAGCGTTTTAAACAATTTACCGCCATTTTTGGGAACATTCACGATGGCCGCAAAAAAAATAGACCAATCAATATTCTGTACATAAGTTCTGAAGCATACTAGTCTAGGGTCCTCTCAACCGAGATTTCTTGAAATCAGCCTAGTGGTTAATGAGGAGTAGGCTTTTAAATGATTTCCAGAAATGTTTAGAAAATCCAAGATGGCCACCAGAAAAATAAAGCAATCAAAATTCTGTATACATTGTCTGAAACTACGAGTCTAGTATCCTTTCAGCCAAGTCTGGTTGAAATTTCCTAAGTACTTAATGAGGAGTAGCATTTTAAAACATTTCCTGCCATTTTTTTGGAAAATTCAAGAAGGGCGTGAAAAAAAAGGGATCAATCAAATTTCAGTAGATAAGTTCCGAGGCATAGTGTCCTTCCAACCAAGTTTGCTTGAAATCGGTCAAGTGGTTAATGAGATGTAGGCTTTTAAATGATTTCCAGTAATTTTCTGATAATTCAAGATGGCCGCTAGAAAAATTAACCAATCAAAATTCTGTATACATGGTCTGATTGAAATTGCACAGGTCGTTAGTTAATGAGGAGTAGCATTTTAAAACATTTGCACCATTTTTTTGGAAAATTCAAGATGAGCACCGAAAAAAATAGACCAATCAAATTCTGTATACAAATTCTGAAGCATACCACTCTAGGGTCCTTCCAACAGTTTGCTTGAAATCGGCCAAGTCGTTAATGAGTATGCTTTTAACTGATTTCCTGAAATGTTCAGAAAATCCAAGATGGCCACCTGAAATATTGACTAATCAGAATTCTCGTTAGAAGTGTTGATGCCTACCAAGACAGAATTAGTCCCAGCAAGTTTCGTTGAAGGCAGGCCATTTATATTCGGGGCCAGTAGCGTTTTAAACGATTTTCGGAAAATTTTCGGAAAATCCAAGATGGCTACCAGAAAAATTTACCAATCAAAATTTTGTATATAAGTTCTGTAGCCTACCACCATAGGACCCTTCCATCCAAATTTGGTTGAAATCGGTCAAAGTATAAATGAGGAGATGCAATTTGACATGGCATTAGCCCTTCGGGCCAGGCGAGCTAATAATTAATACAAGTCATTGCGACACACGCTGAGTAATTTGATCAGAAATGTAAACGATTTGACTATTCAAACACCAAACCTACTTAGACTCTAGATAAGAGTCGCAAGTAGCAATATAACAAGCACAAAGGTAAATGTTGCGGGAGTCATCATAATGGATGAATGGATGAATCCTGTTTTATCGATCAATCATATGATGTCACGTGATAATAAACAACATCACATGTAGGCTGATGTCATAATAAATTATGTCATGAATGATGAGATTTACTCCATCATAAACGCTTAATAGGTTGTCAAGCTGTACGAATTGTATGTATTTACTATTTATTAAACATTCCGTTGAATACATTGAAATTAATTTGACCGGGCACGGTTTATGGTTCCAACAGAACCCAGTCAAATTAGTTTAAAAATATTCAACAGATTACCTGTACAGTTTTCTGGAAATTACGATTGATCCCAACACATTCAGAGTACAGGGATTGATTGATCCCAACTCAGTAAAAGTGTGGGTGGAGGTTAGCTACAGATGGGTGGGGCATAGCAAAAACTGGATTCATCCATTGTGATGTGGTTGCAAATTATGCAATCATGCATTAGATCAAATGAAATAAAAAAATATTTTCATCACAGATTCTGTATGGTATCTGGGCCAACTGATGGCAATTATAAATCTGCTGTTTACCAACTAGAGTGCAGGTTACTGCATGACAGAACATTTTATGAGCTTTTCGATTAAATATATGACGGGTGAATATAATTGCTGTAATCCATATCGGGCAGTTCAATGACAGGCATAGTGTGGTAGAATGTGATGAATCCAATTTATCGATCGATCATTATGGCGTCATAATCAACATCACGTGTAGGCTGACGTCATAATCATTTAATTGTGAATAATGTAATTAACTCCATCATAATCGTTTACAAGTCCGTCAAGTTGTACGAATTGTATGTCTTTACTACTATTTAATAAACACTATATTGAATTTTTTTAAACTAATTTGACTGGGCACTGGTTGCTTTCATAGGCAGCATGTTCAACACCCAGTCAAATTACTTTCAAAATATTCAACAGCTTACCTGCATAGTTTTCTGGAAATTGAGATTCAGGGCATGCAGCGATCGATCCCAACACGGGCAAAGCATGGGTAGAGCTTAGATAGGAATGGCTGGGCATAGCTAAAACTGGATCCATTCATTGATGGATCAGATCAGTAAAACAAGCTGTGACATTTCACTATCAAACTGACTGACATCAACTGATGTCACCATCAGACATTGCAATCAAACATGAACAGAAGAGGAAAAAACAAGAGCACATGGATGGGAGAAACCAATATTTCATTTAGGAGATAATATTGTCAGTTAACCCTTTAACACTCATATCAGCCAAAAACGGATTCATTCCCGTGGTAAATTTTCAGAAAAGTCTTCTCTTGGTCTGCAAAACAGAGTCATGGTATACCTCTTAAAAGTGTGGGGAATGGCCACTTAAGGGGACATTTTCCAAGATGCCCGACGGTAATATCTGTTTCTTTGCTGTGGACTAGATAATTATCAAACAAACCAGTACATGCTTCACTAAAACTTATTAAAATGCATTGTTGAAAAGTCCCCAAAAATTATGTTTTATCTATGCTTGATAATGTCATGCGAAGTTTAAGTTGTGTCAAAGGGAAGCATGTAAATCATTAAAACATGGCCATCACTATTATTTATGGCAGTTTGCCATGCTGCACATCAAAATAAAGCTTAATGAAATGCATATTCAGAAAAAATCATTTATCTTTAGTTTCCAGTTATATATGGGCTGTAAATACAAACACATTCCCAAAGATTGATCACGGAGAACATGGCAGGTTTTTTAAAATTATTATTTTATATAACAATATAAAACTCAAAAACCACTCTGAGTTCACATAAATCATAGGATATTTGACCTGCGGACATGAAAACCCTGTTCAAAATAAGTTCCCCAAACATTGATTGCGGATCCTAGGGCACAATTTTCTACTATATAGAGGCAATAAGGAATAGATTTACAAATTAAACATACTATATGTAATGTTCAATAACACTTCTGGGTAAATACTAGCATTTTAACTTCAATTTGTACATACAACCACTCAATATCCAAAAAGATAATGCAGATTACCAATTCCACAAATATTAAGAAGCGCTAATGGCGTATATTACCCTGCCAAGATAATAAGCCAAAGAACAAGAGCTGTCAGAAGATAGCGCATAATATGCCTTAACCCTTACCACTCGTGTCAAAATTTTAAAATTTCAAATTAATTTAAATGATGACCTGGTGTTTGTTTTTCAACGAATTTGGTGGAAGATGTTGCTGTCATAGACAGCAGCATCATCCACCAAAATTGTTGGAAAATGTACACCAGTTTCTTTGCCACTGACACAGTAAAAGACAGAATATTGACATCAGAGTGGTAAGGGTTAAACATTTAATGGTCAAGCTGGCCAAAAGCGACCTCTGCAGTGGTCACGGAGAATGTCCATTTGCAGGCCAAGAGAAGAGACTATTTTTGTACATTTATCAGTGGAATGCCTGGCTCGATAATTCAATAAGCAACTATTTCGATTTCCTTGACCAAATTTGACCATTAAAGGGTTAATATATATCATGTCACAAGAAACCGTTCAGACACATCGGAGCAAGAGTTATTATTTGTACTGATTTTTAAGATGGAGACCAGTGGCTGATGGCCATCTTGGATCTCGGATCATGGTTAATTTCAATCGGTGAATCTTCCCCACACAGGGTCCAATCATCCTATGAAGTTTCAAACGATAGCAAAGATATCCTCTGCAAACAACTTGCCCGCCCACCCAACCTACCCACCTACCTGGATCAAATACAAACACAAATCTGAGTGGAATTTATTGCCATTTCGTAGAGAAATCAGAGAACTTGCAATTTAGTGGCCACTTGCGATTCAGTCCTGTATAACCAAAGATTATTAAACAATTGATTTCTTTGATGTTATATAATTTTCTGCCTCTTTGATGATTTTGAGCCTCGACGGTTCAGGTGCTGAAGTTTGGTAGATATACTTCAGTAGAACTTCAGTTATTGCGTGCCATGGAAATTAAAGACTGGACAGATTAGCTGACAAATAAACAAACAAACAAAAGCGCCAGCTATGGGTATTGCTCATTAACCCTTTGAATGCCAATCTATTGAGCTCTAGTATTCAAGCGAATTACTAGGATTCTCAACATCTAGAGAAGATAGAGATACCAGAAGGAGCCTTCAGATACTCACCAATCACAATACCCAGCAGACAGTGAGTGAAAAACTCTTCCTACTAATCTTTCCTTCCGATAAGGAAAGAGCTATATAGTAATCTGTGGAGGTAGGTTGTCATGTAATAACAACACATGGGGCATAATCAGTTTCCAAACACAAACATTTGGGACATCAACAACAAGGATTTAAAACTAAGTGCGATGCTCAATTGTTGCAACTTACGCATCTTGGTCAAAAATGTAAAACATTTGACAGGACCTGACAGACACACAGAGGAATATATACTAGTTGCGAGTCGCAACTAAAAATTGTGATTTGCAATAGTTAAAACGTATCCAGCTTTGTCAGAAATGTGAGCAATTCTACAGACCATAGCCAAACAGACTGACCGAATGACAGACAGGCCTATACTACGGATAGTTGAAATAAAAAATTGGGGATGAACGTGAGGAAATTTGGGCCACATCAATCAGCCAAACAGTTTCAGAGATTTTAACTCTTAGCACTCTGATGTCCAAATTTTTAATTTTCAAATAAATAAAAAGATGAACTAGTGTTCATTTTTAAACATGTACAGCAGTTTCTTTGCTACTGGCACCGTAAAAAGATAGAATGTTGACATCAGAGTGGTAAGGGTTAACAGAGTTTTTAAAAATAGTACAAAATCCAGAATGGCTGCCAAATAGATTGGGCAACTATACAGCACTCGGATATGCCAACTCACTCATGTGCGCTCTGTTTTGCCAAAGCTATAGTGACGCCAGTGACATAAATATTTGACCATTTGGGTAAAACAACTTCTAGCCGACTATAATTTGAAACGATGTGCCAAATTTGGTGATTCTAGCTTCTTACATTCCATGACTCTGGCCACGAATGCACATTTAGGTCTGCATTTAGTAGTGACCCAGCGACCGAGATATTTAACTCTTTGACCCAAAACTCAAACCATTTCTAATCCTGCTCAATGTGAACGGGTGTGCTACATCCAGTGATTCTAGCTGATTTATGGCCAAAAATGCATATTCCAGTATCCACTTAGTGATCTCGTGCCCTACACAGTTGATCTTTTACCGTAAACATCCATTTAATCCTTGTTTGAACAATCTTGGATATCTATAATCCAAGAATGCTTCTTGTCAAATTTGTTTCTTGAGAAAAGAATGATGGACAAATGGCCAGACAGATGATCAGCTCAGCGACTGATTTCCTGGTAATCTAATATCATGACATTCACTAACATATTTTTTTCACCAATCTTGACCATTAAAGGATTATGCAATTTTAATTCTTTCCCGAGGAAATCCAGTCTCTCAATGGATGGATTCAATCTGTCACTCAAGTATATGATGCCAAAATGAATTACGTCACATGTAGGCTGACGTCAAAATTAAAATGCATAATGAATGCCATATCTAGATCCGTCATCAACATTTAAAACTCTGTGAAGTGAACGAATTGTATGTCTTTGATGGATTTACTATTTAATAAACATTCTGTTTAATATTTTGAAACTAATATAACTGGGCGCCGTTGCTGTTGCTACTATAAGCAGCAACAGCACCTAGTCAAATCGTTTTAAAATATTCAAAATAATTACCTTTAAAATGGGATTTTGAGAATTCAGGGTTAAAAGTATATAAATCAATCCCAACACATGCAAAGGGAGCTTAGCTAAAAATGGCCCCTCTATAGAAGAAAGCTATCACAAGTATTTAAAAAATAATTTGAGTGAAAGTCATTTCTGTCTAATCAAGCAACAACGCTTTCCAGTCAAATTACTTCCAAAATATTTGTCATATTTTAACATTGTGGCTGAAAATAGTAAAAGGTTATTTTATTAATTTTACTGCTTGAATTTGGCTAACATGATTTGAATGCAAATTTAAACAAACTTTATCCAGCTAAAGGCACAAAATGAATTGTCTAGATTATGGTACATGACTGATGAGAGATCTACATTTATGTCTCCCAGTCAATGAACTATTAATGGACCCAGATGTGGGACCAGCAATGTAATCATCCTAAACAGAAATTAACCAATCCCAATTGCCTAGTCAAATAGTGAGAGATGATAGAGATATTTGCAATGGTCTCCAAAGAATTACACGTTCTTAGTATAGAGCCAAATAGATGAAAAATCCTCGCCTCAGGAGTGTACTTGTATGTTAGTATGGTGAACTGGCTTGGAACTGATCGAGTCTGTAAAACATTACATTTGAACCTTATTTTCATGAGCTTTCCTCCAGGGAAATGAAGCATAGGAAATTGTTAGCACAATGTTAAGACAGGCTTAGACATGTCTTGTGTTAGCAGTCGCAGCAAATTTAATAAAGTTCAGATCTGCGTGAAAATTTGGTGATGGAAGAATGGAAATTCCTGGAGACACATGATGCTTAAGTCAATTGCTCATACAACTCTGAGCCAACATAGGACGATGAAGAAAACACACTGTTAATGTGTACATTCTATTTTTGCTCTGTCCATATTCACAGCATGATTTACGCGTCTTGTTTGTTGATCAAGTTTCTCTAATCTTTCTCCTCCCTCTGGCCTCGTTAGCAAGATTGTGTATGTGGTGGCTAGAAGAAAGATGGGTAGCCAGTCAGTCATTTGGTCAGTGAATATGGGCCAAATAAACAAGAGGCCCCCAAGAGGCCCAAGGTGCCTGTATCGATCACCTGGACCATAGGCTGGAATGTGCTTTATCAACAAGATGGCCACCGAACCATTTATCCGACAGTTTTGAAAATTGCAAATTTGAGATTAGAATACCCAAAAACACATATATAAAACCAATTTCGGCCTCAAAATCCATCAAATAAAAAAATCAAATATGGACACCAAACATGCTATATTTTGATTGGCCCATGGTGTTCAGGTTTTTTGACGGATAAACTTCCCATGAACAAACGTCAATGGCCCTTAGTCCCTAATCATATCTGCCAAATTTCGGCCCGATCCCTTCAGCAGTTCTGGAGAAGTCGTTTTCGCTACAATTAGGTCAACCAAGATGGCCGCCAAACCAGTTGACCAATCAAGTTCTGTTGAACAAACTTGGCTCAGTACTTGCCCTAAATCAAATTTCATGAGGTTTGCATCAATCCCCCAAGCGGTTTCGGAGAAAATGATTTTTAGACGTTTCTAAAAATTGGCCAAAATCCAAGATGGCCACTGGCCCAATTGGACGATCGCTTCGTTTCAACAAACTTGAATCTCTATGCCTTAAGGATGCTTCCTGCGAAATATAATTGAAATCGGACCAGTAGTTCTCCAGAAGAAAACATTTTAAATTTCTCATTGCATTAGTATGGGAGCTTTTGGCAGGAAAACGATCCAAGATGGCCACCAAACCGTTTATCCGACAGTTTCAAAAATTGTAAATTTGTGATCAGAATACCGCAAAACATATTCAAAACCAATTTCGGCCTCAAAATTCATCAAATAAAAAAATCCAATATGGCTGCCAAACATGCCATATTTTGATTGGCCCACGGCGGCCATGTTTTTTTACGGATCACCTTCGCTTGAACAAACTCTAATGGCCCTTAGGCCGTAATCATATCTGCCAAATTTTGGCCCGATCCCTTCAGCGGTTCTGGAGAAGAAGTCATTTTCGCTACAACTATGTCAACCAAGACGGCCGCCGAACCATTTGACCAATCAAGTTCCCTTGAACAAACTTGGTTCAGCTGTTGCCCTAGATCATATTTCATGAGATTTGCATCAATCCCCTAAGCGGTTTTGGAGTAGATTTTTAAAGAGGTTTCATAAAATCGGCCTAAATCCAAGATGGCCGTCGGCCAAATTGGCCGATCTGGTTCATTTGAACAAACTTTGGATCCCAATGCCCTAAGGGTGCTTCCTGCCAAATATAATTGAAATCGGACCAGTAGTTCTCGGGAAGAAAACATTTTAAATTTCCCATTGCTTTAGTATGGCAGCTTTTGGCGGGAAAATGATCCCAGATGGCCGCCAAACCGTTTATCTGACAGTTTCGAAAATTGGACTCATCATCATTGTCAGTGAACTGTTCCTTTAACCATTCTCGGATCGCCTCGGCTTTTCCCTGGTCAGCCCCGATAAAGTGTCCTTCAGAGTTGTGTACAGTGAGTGGTGGTGTGTAGTCAGTAACTCTCAGGGCTCGGCTTGCCCGAAACATTTTGTGACAGTCATCCGTGGCAGTGATTGACAGGATGTCATTGCATAAATCTGCTATGGACCTGATTGCAGCTGTAGGATGTTTCTACTACTACAGCCGCAGAATACAGTAATCATACATACAGTACACTCAAGTCAAGAATGGACCTGAGGAAGCTAAGGATTTCAGCCGAGGTCAAGACACAGTGAGCAAAAGCGAAGAAGGACTGATTGCAGTTGTAGGATATTTCTACTACTACATCCGCAGAATACAGTAATCATACATACCAACCACAGATATCGGTATGATGACAGTATCTGGCAAATTCAAGATGGATGTAAACCTTATCGACTAATTAGCTTCAAGTGTCGGATTTGTATTCAGCAGGCTATACAAATGCATCACCATTTTTGTTCTAAAAGTCAATCAACTAACAAAAGCAAAAGTTTGACTGGTGAACAATGAGCATGTTTTTTCATCTATCAACCTCGGAATAGCTCTAAGTCCTTAAAGCTTTCATAAATTAAGGAAAAAATCATGGACCGTATATAAATTCTGGATTATTAATTAGTTTGTGGACACATTAACTAACTAGAAACATTTAGTTTGTCATTGCCATATTATTTTAATCTATGGTCTGCGCTGGATGGAAATTGTCCAATAAAGGTAGTGTCCCCTGTTAGCTGTGTCATTAAGAAGCAGGATTTTGAACAGTACATATGTGCTGACATTTTCAATCTATTTGCCTAGGTCACGTATTCATAAATTGCAGTTCAAAACTACGCTAAAGGGAGGCCTAAATTTATATGCAATTAGTGATCTTCACAATAAAAGAATGTATGTACATGTCTTTTTCTTTTTTGTCAAAAACAAAGGCATCTTGAGATTTGCTGTGAGGCGTAAGTGAACAATATGTCGATCACACAACAGCGTGAAATCAATCGCAATGGAATAATTAGCCAAGACCGCGGGCCATGCAAAATAGACATCTATGCATATAGGTTTAACACAAAAATCACTAATTACAAAATAAATTTACCTAATCTAATAAGCACATTTAATCTTAAATATTATTTAACATTTTATTTATTCACAAGAGCTCCACAAACAGCGCATAAGTAACCCCGCCATGATGACAACTTTCAGAAAATATTTATTTCTTTCTCAGACCCAGACCAGTCATCCTATAAAGTGTCAAAGCGACCCCTTAAATGGTCAATGAGTTATCATCCGGAAACCAGATTTCAAGATGGCCATCGGTGACTGGCGGCCATATTGGATTTTGGATTATTGTAAATTTTGATAAGTTTCTTCACCAGACGTAGTCCAATCACCCTATGAAGTATTTCGATAAATGGTAATGGAGATATCATCCAGAAACCAATTTTCATGATGGCAGCCTGTAGCTGGTGGCGATCTTGGAGTTCAGATCTTCATCAAGTTCGCTAGGTTTCTTCACCAGACCTCGTGCAACTACCCTATGAAGTTTCAAAGCGATCTGATAAACGGGAACAGAGTTATTATCCGGAAACCAATTTTTAATATGACTGCTGGTGGCTTGTGGCCAGCTTGAATTTTGTATCATGGTGAATTTCAATAGGTTTCTTCTCCAGACCGAGTACACACACTATGAAGCTTCAAAGCGATCTAATAGACAGGAACGGGAACAGAGTTATCATCTGGAAACCAATTTTCAACATGGCCGCTGGTGACTGGTGGCCATCTTGGATTTTGGATCATCTGACCATAATGATACAGTCTTTCCAGCAAGTTTATTTGACACCGGCCAAGTTGTTCATGAGGCTTTTAACTGATTTCTCGAGCAAGAATGCTGAAGCGTGATATGTCTCGTCTGTACAGTCCTGGATAATGTGGATTGCCATTTTGAGAGAAACCAGTCAAGGTCCAAAACTGTGAAAAAGTAGGAAGAATTCCCAAAATCAAATTAGTAATGATACAGCTTGTATCTCCGACATAGCATAAAACAGTTTTGTAGTTTCATTGAAATCGGAATCGCCATTGATGAGTTACAAGGCGAACTAAAAACCTTATCCAAAAAAAAATTAATGATAAATAAGTTGATTTGAAAACCGTAACTAAAAGATTTTCCTAGTGTGTCGCCGCCAATGCCGGAATGAGTCATCCTTATGCCTCACTTTCTGCTATGCAGGCTAGACAAAAATTTACCAATCAAAATTCTGTCTACAGGTTTAGAAGCTAAGTTTGATTGAAATCGCACAAGCAGTTAATGAGGAGTGGTCTTTTAGCTGATTTCCAGAACATTTTTGGAAAATCCAGATGCCCACCAGAAATATTGAGCATTGAAAATTTTGCCAAAAGTTCTGAAGTCTACCAAACTAGGTTCCTTCCTGCCATGTCCGCTTCAAATTGACAAAGCAGTTAAGATGTTTTTTTGACAATTTCCGTTAAATTTCACCAACAAAAAATTAACCAATTAAAATTCTGTATAGATGTTCTGAAGACTATCCCGATATGATCTATCCAGCCAACTAAGGTTGAAAGTTGAAGAGTAGCATTTTGACAATTTCCCATAAATCTTTCATAAAATCTAAGATTTTCACTGCGAGTCGACACCCAAAGAATTTACCAGTAAAAATTATGTATATAAGTGCTGAACACAGCAGCTGAAGTGTAATGCTCTAGGGTCCTTCCAGCCAAATTAACCTGAAACCCGCCAAGCGATTAATGAGGAGTAGTAGTGTTTTGACAATTTCGTATAAATATTTCATAAAATCGAAGAAATTTCACCCAAAAAATTGATAAATCAGAATTCTGTATACAAGTTCTGAAGCCTACCTCCAAAGGTCCATTCTGAGGAGTAGTGTTTTAAAGTAAAAGTTGACGCATGACAGACAATGGACAGACGATCGCCATGCCATAAGCTAGCTCATTTGGCCACCCAGGTGAGCTCACTAGTAATAGGTAAGGATAATATTCACAACCACACATCTTAAAGAACGACCACTTTGTAGGTCCAAAGACGAATGGTGACTATACATGCAAACAGCATCATAGAATAAGATTTACTATCATAAGCACTGCATTCCCTTAAAATAATAATCTATTCTTATACAGAAACATCTAAATTGAAAACTTTGAAAGGTGACATGTTTAAAATTGTAACCACTGCCAATGTTCTAAAACCACCATATTAAAATGTTTGCTGCCTTGAACAACATTAATCACTTAACACTCATATCAGCTAAAAACCCCAACAGACAACCCTTTAGTGGGTTCGTCTGTAGTTTTATTAACCACTATAAAAACATACTTACCGTTCAATCACTACTTGCTAAATCAAATATCTGCATTTAGCTATCAGAATAAAAATTTTATGCTCGCTTACATACTCCCTAATGCCAAAACCATCACCATGTAGACCCTCAACCAGGCTTCTGGAAGAGGGACCCCCTGCATTAGCCTTACAATAGACTGGCACCAGTCTGTACTCACTCCTTGATGACGCTTGTCACTAAGCACGCTCGCGCATGCGCAGTAGGTCCCAAATGTGAAAACTGATTCACTTTTCTAAATTTAAGTGCCATATATCCAGCCTAGATTCTCAAATCAATACCCAGCGGGGTGGCTGAGGCCGGGTCATAGTGATTAACCGGTAATTATGTTTTTATAGTGGTTAATAAAACTATGACCAACCCACTAAAGGGGGGTCTGTTGGGGGTTGTTATTACACCACAAAAACATCCGTTACCGTTCAATCACTACTGCTAAACCCGTAGATTTGGTCAGTGTCCCACTACGAAACATTAGTGGGAGGAGATTTGAGAATTCATAAGCAAGGATAAAAATCAAACAAGACAAAACCAAATGTTAATAACATAACACAATGGTGCATCTAAATTAATCACACAGTGATTAACAACTAAATAAAACTCTAAACATAAAGAAATAAATAAAAACCAAAGAACAACTCTCACCATTGCAAGCTGACGCACAGTCCTAACGAAAATGGTGGGATGTGCTTGGTAAATGGTCTTCAGCCTTTTTTGTTAAAATTGTAATGTTCCTAAAAAAGGAAGCTGCTGCGCTCTGGTCTTTCAAATAAAAAGTAGTAAACGTACTCGGATTTCCATCCTGCAACTTGCATAACTTCGTCTACAGAAGAGCCAGCAAAAAGGGCAAAAGAGGTAGCCATCCCTCTAACATCATGAGCCTTAATGTGAGAGAGATTGATTTGCTCAGGAGAAGCAATCTCATAGCAAAGGTGAATGGTCTCACAAATCCATCCAGCAATAGTTGCTTTAGAGACTGGTCTGGCTACCGCTTCCGCATACGGAACCCAGAAATGGGACGGATCGGATCTCTTAAAATCAGTACGACGCTTATAAACTTTAAGAGCTCTGACTGGACACCAAAATCTGTCAGACAGAGAAAAGGAAGATAAAGATTTTAAAATAATCGGCTTAGCTGGATAACGGTTTGATTGAGTCTTCGATAAAAATCCCTTCTAGGATATAAGACCAAACCGTCCCCAGATTCGATAAACCTATCCTTTTCAGCGGAAAAAGCAGGGATTTCTGATCGTCTTCTAGCAGAAGCAGAAGCCACTAGAAAAACAGCCTTAAAAGTTAAAAGTTTTAAGCTAATCGTAGAGATAGCTTCGAAATGATGACCTGCCAAAACCTGAAGAACCAAAGCCAAGTTCCAGGAAGGCAAAGGTTTAGCAACAGGAGGACGAATATTACCTAAACCTCTGATGAAACCATTAAGAACCTTAGTATCTTTAACATCAGTGTTCAACAAACAAGGAAGAGAAGATGCTAAAGAAAATCTATATCCTCTTACAGTGTTAGCAGTCAGATGTAGAGAATCGAACAGATAAGATAAAAAGTCTAACACCTGGGAAATAGAAACAGAATCGGGCACGTGATCATGATCTGAACACCATTCTCCAAAAATCTTAAGTCGACCCTTGTAAACTCTTCGGGTCGACTCCCTCCAGGCAGAATCAATGATTACCTGAGATCTTGCAGAAACTTTATTCTTAGGGACCGAGCACTCGATATTCTCCAAACGCACAGACTGAAGATTCCTGGGTTTGGATGAAGGCAAGTTCCCCTTACTTGAGACAGCAGGTCTGGGGACACTGGAAGCAGACGAAGGAAGTCTATTAGAAGATCGAGAAGGTCCACAAACCAGATCCTTTTTGGCCAAAAGGGGGCTATCAACAAAATCTCGCAGATATGGTCCCTGACTTTCTTCAGAACCAAAGGAATCAGGATTGTTGGAGGGAACGCATACGCGAAGATTCTTGTCCAGGTCTGAGACAGGGCGTCCACAGCCAACGCCTGATTGTCCGCAAAAGGAGACATGAAAGAGGAGATCTGGGCATTCAGAGGTCGCGAACAGATCTACGTGGGGACGATCCAGGAGGATGAAGATCGCTTTGACAACCGACCTCTTTAACCGCCACTCTGTGTGGGAAACTTTGGAGGGGCGAGACAATTGGTCCGCAAGAAAATTCAGACATCCTGGGACATGGGTGGACACCAGGAATATCTGGTTCATGCGACATCACATGAGGAGATTCCACACCTCCAAACATAGGAGACGACTTTGTGCCCCCTTGCCTGTTGATATAAGAGACTACTGTTGAATTGTCTGATCGAATTGAGATCTTGAGACCCTTTACCCGATCTGACCAAGAAAGGAGAGCCTTCTTGACAGCCCACAATTCCAGAATGTTGATGTGGGCCGACGACTCCGCCAGGGACCATAGGCCTGAAACAGACAGGGAATACCAGACCGCTCCCCATCCCTCCTGGGAAGCGTCTGTGAAGATGATTGCTTGAGGAGGACTTGACCAGAGGAATACCCCTCAGAAGCAGAGAGCGATCCTTCCAAAATTCTAGGTGGGGACTTAAATGCTCTCTGACAGGGATCTGATGGTAAATCGAATGAATCGACTGTTTCCACAGGGACATAAGATACATTTGGAAAAGTCTTCTCATCAGCGCCGCCCACGGAATGATGTTCTCGACGCTGACCATCAAGCCTATCATCCGGAGAGAAAAAATTGCTCTGACCACGGCAGAGGACAGAATTTCCATGGCCACTAAGATGGCTTCTACTCTTAGATCTGAAGGGAAGACTAAGCCTCGAACTAGGTCGAAAGAAACACCTAGGTTGGTGAAAACCTGAGACGGAGTCAAACATGATTTTTCTAGATTTATGACCCATTCTAGACTGGAAGCCAGACTACAGACCCCTGGAACGATACTTGACAGAATTGAGGAAGATTCTGCTTTTAGTAACCAATCGTCTATATAAACGTAAAGGGGAATAGAACGACGGTGCAGAATTCCTGCTACTGCTGACACTAGGCGGGTGAAGAAGAAGGGAGCCGTGGTCAGGCCGAAAGGCATGACTCTGAACTGCCATACCCGGCCCTTGAAAGTGAATCTCATGAACTTTCTGAAAGAAGGGTGGATGGGAATATGAAAATAGGCGTCCTTCAGGTCTATGGTAGACGTCCACATGCCTGGACTCAGACTGGCGATAATCGGAGATACAGTCTCCATTTTGAATTTCGGAGTAGAAATTAGAAGGTTTAATATCTTTAGATTGATAATTGGATGCCATCCACCTGTTTTCTTGGGGACTAGAAAAAGAGTTGAGTAGAAGCCCGGGTCTACTCTCCAAAAAGGAACCTCTTTTATAGCCTTCTTTAGACACATTGACTCCAATTCGATGGAACTGGAGTCCGTTTGGGCTGGCAAGACAGAGGAGGAGGAAGATCTATCCAAGATGGTGCGTAATCCCAGCGGATTTGTTCTAAAAGCCAGGAGTCCTGAATGAGGGCTTGTCAAGTCTCCCAAAACAGAGACAGGCGCCCTCCTACTGCCACGCTGGAAAGAAGGGACTGCACCGATAGATCCAAAGGTGGTAGAAGAGGAGGAAAGACTGGGAAAAAAGAAAGGGAAAGGCCTACCCGGGCTATGGCCATCCCTTCAAACCCACCTGGTTTGAAAACCTCTATGGGAGCGGCCTCTAGAATTAGATCTAGAACCTCGTGAAGAAAACTGACCCCTTCTCACCTGAGAAGGGGCTTGACGAACTTGGGCTCTAGGTCTATGAGAAGAAATGGAGTTGAAACTATCCTCCTCTGCGGATCTGGATTGGGAAACAGAGGACCGATTAGAGTTAGTGATAACCCTCGAAGGATAAGCACCACTCATCCGGCTTAAGGTTCTTCCTCCTGGGAGAGGAAGACGGACTCTTGACCGAGGAAGAGTCTCTCTTAACTGATGGCTTCAAAATAGAGATCTGATCACGCAGATCCTTTGCTGATCTAAGGCGATCAGACTCAGCTCTAAGAATCGAAGTAGAAGTTTGGCCAAAGATATCCAATCCGAAAGGAGGAGCTGAAATAAGGTTACTCCTGAGAGAGTTCGAAATATTCACGTCTGAAAGTTTCCGTGACCTTCTTTTAGAGGTAATGAAGCCCAAGGAACGGCAAACCGAGTTCAAGGAACCTCTTGAAAGATTGCCTAACGATCGAAAAACTTCAGGAGGAATCTGACGACCCTTCTCCTGAGTCCTGAGAAGAGCCTCTGAAAGAAGGTCCAGAAAATTAGCTGATTTTAATTGAGCACGACAAACAGATTCCCATTTAAAAAGGTCAGAAGATGATTCTACCTTAGAGGACGCCTTAAGATTTGAAGAAAGAACGTCCTAAGTCGGACCATTAAGAGATTGAGTAGGGGCCAATCTAATAAAATCATCTTTCGGAACTTGAACCGGAGCATCTACCTTAGGATTAAGAGAGAACTCTTTTGATTGAACATCATTAACATAAAAATCCAGCATATCTACAACAAATTATCCACTGGAAGAACACAAGGAGCACTAGATGAAGAATCAGAAGATGAAAGAGCAGATCCGAACGAAGGAGGATCAATAGAAAATTCATCCTGAAGAGGAACAGATAGAGAAGAAGCCATCCATTGATGAGACTTAGACCAGTCCTCCGAAGAGGCCCTCATTGGATAGAACCTCTTCAGGTCCCTTGCCCCGACTGATCTCTGAGTAGCCTTGACAGAAGAATGAGATGGAGAAGAGGGAGGAGGACAAAGGTCAGAGTCTAAAGAAGCAGATGAATCAAAGATTCTTAGAGAGGAAGGAGAGGATAAACCTCTAGAGGCAGCGTCCGAGAAAGAGTCCAAAACCAAAGAAGACTGATCAGATGGACTAACACCACATTCCTCTTGCTGATTAGAAGGAAAAGAATATGAATCTAAACCACTGGCTTAAAATCTAGAAAGGATTAAAAATCTAGCGGAAATAATAGAGCGATGAAGAGAGGAATCGCAACTTACTGAAAACAATGAAAAATCTAAACCCGAATCAACTATCTGGAATTCCAATTCTGGAGAAAGAACGACAGACACAATAGGATCCAAATGATCAAAAGCATGAGAAGAGGAAGAATAAGAAGAGCAGAGGCAGACCGAGAAGAAGATGAAGAAGGGATCTAAGAAGAAGATTTCTGATGGAGAGAAGCTGTAATACGAAGAAAACCTGTAGGAGGAGAGATAGTTGAAGAGTGAAAAAGAGAGGAAGCTGACAAAACGGAAACGGAAATAGATGAATGATGCAAAGCCGGGTCCAACAGACCCGGAATTACATTCTTCCTACCGGAATCAGCAACTCTACAGCCGGAACCAGAAAAAACGGAAACGGAAGTGGACGGAAAAGCCAGATTATCATGAGACACCGGATGTTCAGCCAAGCCTGAAACAATCACAGTGCTCATTTCCGGATACCCGGTCAAACCAGAAGACAAACCGGAATGCAAACTGGCTTGCCCAGACAAGCCAGGAGCAGAGACGGGAGCAGAGGCGATCGGAGATCTTAACACATTTCTGGCAATAGGGATCACTGAAAAATGTACCTTAGCATGAGAAGAAAAATCGGAAGCTTCCGCCACCGATGCCATCGCATGAGGGTTATGCGGACCCTCAAGACTTACATGGTCTTTAGTCTGGCTCCTACCAGAGGATGATTTACCAGACTTTTTTTCTAGAATCGCCAGACTTTAATTTAGGAGACTTCATCTCTTGTCTGGATGTCAGAGATATAGGCGTGCCCCTCTTACGCGAACGACCAGAAGACTGGGGGCTGTGCTCAGAGTCTGACAACTCCTCTTTAGCAGCCTTAATCGCGGAGAAAATGCGTTCATCTAGAGACTTCGATAGCACGTTTGCGAATGACTCAAATCTGGCAAATAACGCCATAACGGGATCTGAAGTTGAAATAGAAGAGCAGCCCTCCCCCCTCCGTTGTTGATACAGACGTTTTAACAGAGGTAGAGGCAGTAGTTACTGCCTTGGTACACTCAACAACAGAGGGAGAGCGACCTGAGGGCAACGCAGGCTTTGAAACAAAGTCCTTGAAGTAAGCTTTGGAAATGACAAACGGCCAGCCCTTACATATCCCACACATTTTGAGAGGGGAGCAGGAGGTACACCTCAGGCAAACGTGACCCGCAAAGTCTTTAGTGTGAAAGCGATCACACTTAGTCGACGAACATTTGATTTTCTCAGAAGATAAAACCACTTCCTATAAAATAAAAAATGATAGGAAATAAAGCAATAGCTTCGTTAAAAACTAATGAGAAAATCTACAGAGGAGACGTCATACGCATACTTAACAAACTGACTGAAGACTGGAATCACAATGATTCCTGAATGAATTGTTTGAAAGCACTAGGATCTACGTAATAGGAGTGGTATTGGCTATTTTATAACATGGTAACTTGATGGTATGTAATAGGCATGGTTACTCGAACCTCGAAAACGGGAGTATTGACAGGAAAACTGGTAACTCTAGCAAGTAGTGATTGAACGGTAATGGATGTTTCTGTGGTGTAATAACAACAGCTTCTGCAGTGGTCTTGAGAAATGTTCGTTTGCAGACCAAGAAGATTATTTTAGGAAAATTTACCACTGGAATGACTGGCTCGATAACCGAGCCAGTCATTCCAGTGGTAAACTTTTAAAAATAGGTTTTTTTTCGTGTGCAAATGGACAGTTTTCATGAGAAAATCTAAATCTTCTTGAACAAATCCGAGTGTCAAACGGTTAAGATTAATATTCATTAACACTTCATTGGCCATGGTGGCCAACACCTCTGCAATGATCTCAACGAATGTTCATTTGCAGACCAAGAAGACATGTTTTTCAAAATTTACCACTGGAATTACTTGCTCGATAACTGCCATTCCAGTAGTAAAATTTAAAAAATAGTCTTTGCATGGCCCATACACTATGGCAAAGATAGAAAATTTTCAGGACTGATCTTGACCATTAGCCATTTGCCTGCTGAGCTTTTGCAGACTAGATTTTCCATGCGGATTAAACTCTGGATAAGCTGAAAACTTTGAAAGCAATTTTCTTGAAAGTTGTTGGTGGTGGCTTAGCAAATTGTATTCAAAATATACAGCATGTTCAGAGTTATTGGTCATTCAAATTATTGCCTGGTGGATTGCAGCGGTCAGACAGGTAAATGGTTAACCCTTTAGCCTTCATATCAGCCAAAAATTACTTCTGCAGTGGTCTTGAGAAATGTGTCCATTTGCACACCAAGACTATTTTTGAAAATTTACCACTGAAATGACTGGCTCGATAAACGAGGCAGTCATTCCAGTAGTAGATTTTCAAAAATAGTCTTCTCTGGGTCTGCAAATGGACACTTTCTATGAGAAAATTGAGATTTTCTTGAATAGGTTAAAGGGTTAAGTAGCAGAAGTTACTCTTTTATACTCATCAATAAAGTAATTATTCTTTAACCCTACCAGACCTCAAATGACAAATTCTTTAAGATATTTAAGGTATATTCAGCTGAATATTTTTAAACTAATATGACTGGGAGTTGTGGCAACATGCTCCAGTAGTCAAATTAGTTTCAGAATGTTCAACAGCCATAACCCTTTCATACAGAAGGCGCCAAAAAATGGCTTCTGCAGCGGTCCTGAAAAATGTCCATTTGCAGACCTAATGCTCTTTTTTTGTAAATTTAAAAAAATAAGCTCTTAGGGTCTGCAAATGGACACTTTCTATGAGAAAACTGAGATTTTCTTGAACAAATTTGGTGATTAAAAGGTTAATTATAAACAAAGCTAATTAGTAATAGTTTCTCTGTAAATGTCTGATTTCACTGATGTATGTCTATATGAGGTAGGCACCTGTCATAAATGATGTGTAATGAGAATAAGCAGATCTAGTGTCCATGGCAATGACGGATGACAGAAGCCAGACAGTGAGGAAATTAACTGTCTGACTACTGCAAGCCACCAGACAATAATCCAATGGGCAATAAACCTGTTCCGGCTGAATATTTTGAAAACAATTTGACTTAAAGTTGTTGATGGCTAAGCCACCAACAACTTTCAGTCAAATTGTTTTCAAAATATTCAGCATCCAAAGTTAAACCACATGGAAAATGTAGTCTGACGAAATTCAGCATGCACACAGTTAAATTCATCATATATATATATATATATATATATATATATATATATATATATATATATTCAGTATTACACAGTCACACTGAATATGATTGAGCACTGGAAAGTCGGATCTCAAAAGGGCAAACTACATGCCAGAGCAAGATCCCCATGGTATTGTCCAACGAAGAGGCATGCATATATATTATACCACCACAGACCAGCTATAGATCGTGAGTTCTAACCCCACCCCCCCACAGACCCCCCTTGTGGGTTGGTCTGTTGTTTTATTAACCACTATAAAAACATAGTTAGCATTCAATCACTATGCTAAATCAATTATCTGCATTTAGCTGTCAGAATAAAATTTTTATGCCTGCATACACACCTCCCCATGCCTATTCCTATTAATATGGACCCTTAACCAGGCTAAAGGTTAAGTCCATCTCCAGCATAATGACAGATATAGACTGGCACCAGTCTATAATCCCTCATAGTGACGCTTGTTACTAAGCGCGCTCGCGCATGCGCACTGGAGCCCAAATAGGAAACAGATTCACTTTTCTAAATTTAAGTGCTAAATATTAAAGTCCAATTCTCAAATCTTACCACGCGGGGTGGTTGAGGCCGGGTCGTAGTGATTGAACGGTAAGTATGTTTTTATAGTGGTTAATAAAACAACAGACCAACCCACAAGGGGGGTCTGTGGGGGGGGGGGGTTGTTATTACACCACAAAAACATCCATTACCGTTCAATCACTACTTGCTAAACCTGTAGATTTGGTCAGTGCCCCATTTAAACATTAGGTGGGAGGAGATTTGAGAATCAACAAACAAGGATAAAAATTAAACCAATCTTATCCAAATGTTAATAACATAACATAATAGTGCATTTAGCTCAATCACACCATGATTAGCAAATAAGGAAACTTGAACTTACAGAAATAAAAATAAAAAACCAAAAGAAGACTCTCACCATTTCTCACAGACGCAGAGTCCTAACGAAAATGGTGGGAAGAGCTTGGTAAATAGTCTTCGGCTTTTTTAGTTAACAAACAAGGATAAAATTAAACCAATCTTATCCAAATGTTAATAACATAACCTAATAGTGCATTTAGCTCAATCACACCGTGATTAGCAAATAAGAACAACTTGAACTTAAAGAAATAAATAAAAACCAACAGAAGACTCTCACCATTTCTCACAGACGCAGAGTCCTAACGAAAATGGTGGGAAGTGCTTGGTAAATAGTCTTCGGCTTTTTTAGTTAAAAGTGCAAATGTTACGAAAGAAGGAAGCTGCTGCACTCTGGTCTTTGAGATAAAAGGATGTAAAGGTGTATTCAGATTTCCATCCTGCCACCTGCATGACCTCATCTAAAGACGAACCCTCAAGAGCGAAAGAAGTAGCCATACCTCTAACGTCATCGGCTTTAATAAGGGAGAGATTAATTTGATCCGGTGAGGCTATCTCATAACAAAGCTTAATTATTGTCTCACAAAACCATCTGATAATCGAAGAATTTGAGACCGGCTTAGATAACTCTTCCGCGTAGGAAAAACATAAATGAGATGGACCGACTCGTATAAAATCTGATCGCTGATTGAAGGTTCCTAATGCCCTAACAGGACACCAAAATCTTTCGGATGGCGAAAGACGAAAAAGATTTTAAAATGATCGGACTAGCAGGATAGCGGTTAGTTTGAGTTTTAGATAAAAAATTCCTTCTGGGATATAAAACCAAGCCGTCTCCTGAAACTATAAATCTCTCCTTTTCAGCAGAAAGAGCATGAATCTCTCGAACGCCTTCTAGCAGAGGCTGTAACAACAAGAAAAACAGCTTTGACAATTAAAAACAAAACAAAACTTAATACTGGTACTGGTAGAAGAAATAGGTTCAAAATGGCGACCTGCCAAAACTTGAAGAACCAAAGCCAAACTCCAGGACGGTAAAGGCGTAGCAATCGGAGGACGAATATTACTTAGACCTCTAATAAAGCTATTAAAAGTGTTAGTATCCTTGACATCGGCATACAGAAGACAAGGAAGGGATGACACCAGAGAAAATCTATACTCCCTGAACGTAATAACTGACAAATGAAAATAATCATACAGATAAGATAAAAAATCAAAAAAAAATCTAATACTTTGGGTATAGAAACAGAATCGGGCACGAAACCTTGGTCTGAACATCATTTACCTAAAATTTTAAGTCGATCCTTGTAAACTCGACGGGTCGAATCCCTTCTGGCAGAGTCAATAATTTCCTGAGATCAGAAGAAACCTTATTCTCGAGGACTTCAGACTCGAGATTCTCCAGACACACAGACTAAAATTTATTGGATTTGGATGCACACAAAGACCTCTTACTTGAGATAGAAGATCCTGGGATACTGGAAGAAGAAGAGGGAAATCTACCAGAAAATCTAGAAGGTCTAAAAACCAAATCCTCTTTGGCCAAAAGGGAGCTATCAGCAGAATTTCGCAAACCTGGTCCTTGACCCTCTTCAAAACTAACTGAATCAAAATCGTTAGAGAGAAGGCATAGGTAAACATTCCTGTCCACTACTGAGACAGAGCATTCACCACCAGGGCTTGACTGTCCGGGAAAAGGAGACATGTAAGAGAAGATCTGAGCATTCAGAGAGGCCGCGAACAGATCTACTAGAGGACGATCAATAAGACTAAACCTCATTCCTCCTTCTAAAAATGAAAGAAAAACCCCATGGCAATGACTGAACGAATCGCGATTTAGAAGCCTAACAGACAATCCAACCAATGAACAGAAGCCTGGATCTACTTTCCAATGAATAGCCTCTTCTATAGACTCCTTGACAATCATAGAAAACAACAACCCATCTAAAGCTAATAGCTTCCAATAAGAAGGAACAGAAGACCATTTTGGAAGAAGAGACTACAGAGAAGGATTCTAGATCCAAGAATATCTAGCCCTTTTGATAAGGGCCGCCCTTAAAGAAGTGTCAAACTTACTATATGCTAAAGAGGACTGCTCATAGAAAACACATAGATTACATATGCCATGATGCTCCAACCAAAAATCCTGGGCTATATCATAATGCTTAGTCCTCAGTAAAGAGGTAACTCATGTTTATTTTGGACATTTTAATAATACCGCTTACTCTGAATGGAGACAAAAAAAGGTTCATATCAGTATAGCCTAACTTATTAACAATGCTAAAGACTAATTATAGATAATTTTATTTAGAGATTTAACCAGATATTGTGGCAAACCAAAAACCCATAGTATTAAGTCTATGGGAGTGCTTAGAGTCAAGATATAGCCAAATCATGTGCCTGAGATCTACATGAACTATGGGAAAGTTACTAGTGATGACCGTCATCACCATTCTATGAATAGAATACATGACAAGGTCCTGATAAGAGAACTATGGCAAACATTAGACTATCTAATTTAAAAATCGTATAATAATGGAGATTTAATAAAAAAAATTGTATTAAATACATCAACGGTTGCCTAGCCGCTCAGGCTTGCTGATCAATTAGATATCCTAAACAATTCGATATTTATGCCAAGAGGCAGAAAACTTTTTTGATTCTTATATTTATAGTCTTAGCATCAATAATTTCATCTTTGTAATAACAAATGACATTGTGATAGAAATCCCAATAAAAGGAAAGATTGAACACTGATACTAGATATTAACTGTTTGAATACTGAATTTTGCAGACGACATATTACAACTGTAATATCTCTGGACTTGCAAAAATTTTGAAAACATTTTGACTGAAAATAGTTGGAGGATGCTTAAATCCCAAGATTCTCGGCAGCTCTTCCCCCTCCAGCACAACCCCCACCCCACTCCAACCGGCCCGCCGCCAGCCCCCAGACAACAATCTCAACGAGCAAAACCCAAGACCCACCGAATATCCCGGGAATAATCCGACCGAAAATTGCCGGTGGCATCAACAACAACCCTCAGCCAAACTGCCCCCAAAATACCCAGCAAATCCAGAGCCCCGCCCCCCGAAACCACCGTCCGAAGGCCCGCAGCAACCCAGTCAACATAGAGCAAAAATTACGCTATAAAAGGGAAAACAAACAAAAATCTGGGGAAAAAACCCAAAAAAAAACCTCACAGAAACTATGCAAACGCGGAAGAAGAATTTGACTCATATTCCTCCTTCCTGCCCCTTAACCGATTGATTATCTTTTCTAAGCGAATATTGTACTTGTAGACATTAATCCTGTACTCATAATGATCCTATGAAACCTTTACTGAATCTAATTCTTTTCAGCGACTGACAAAATTATACTACGATTTACGTAAGAATCCGGGTTATCCCATCCACAAATAAACTCCCTTTGGTTAAATAAATATGTCAACCTGCCGACATAAGAGGTAAAAGGAGCACGAAAAAAGGCTGAATGGCCCGAAGACAACTGGCCATCTAAAGTTGGATGAAAGCAAAAATCGTATCTCGAAATAATGCGTAGAATACAAACTGACTTATCGGCTGATGAAATGCGCATATAAAATAATCTGCAACAAAATCCCATACGGTAACCAGTCAGAAGTCTTTAATTACGTTGAAAATTGTCACTGATAAACGAATAAATGTCTGAATAGACTACAATTCCAAGAGAGACTACAAGACTGGCAATGACTTGGTATGAATATTTTCAGCCATTCCCAATATTAAACAAATACGGAAATAAGACTAATTCTTAGGCAAGATGATGACTAGATTCTAGGAAAGCGGATGTGGAAAAAAGGAAACGGAAATGCATAAACCGGAAGTATACTACCGGAAACTATCAAAATCCTACGGAAATGGATGAACAATGTAATGCCGGGTAAAAGCGGAAATGACCCTATCCCCGGCTATACGAAATCCGGATGGGGAAAAAAGGAAACGGAAATGGATAAAACCGGAAGTAGACTACCGGAAACTGATCAAGATCCTACAACCCGGATGTACAGAATAACCGGAAGAGGAAGCTGAAAAAACCCGGAACCGGAAATTGATGAACAATGCAATGCCGGGTCCAACAGACCCGGATATGCATTCTTCCGGAAGCGCTCATGAAACCGGAAACGGAACTAGGAACCGGATCTTGAAGACCCGGATGTCCTACAAAAAAGGAAGTCATACCGGAAACGGACGGAACGGAAGTAATAACCGGATCTTGAAGACCTGGATTTCCTACAAAACCGGAAGTCCTACCGGAAACGGACGCAACCAAAGAAAGAACCAGAAAAATACCTTGACGACCGGTATAAACGAACAATTGTGGGTTTGACCCGGTGCACTACACGAGCCCACCTTCGAGAGGTTGGTCGCTCTAGACTTTGCTAAAGAAACTTATTAACCTGCATCGAGGTTAGAGGGAACGGTTTCCCCCATTAGCAGGTTTCTTTCTTGACGACCGGAAAATTGAAAATTGGCATTAGCATAAGGTCTAGCGTTATGGACGTCAGCTTCAGCCTCCGCCACCACTGCTTGTGGGTTATGCCCGTCACCCTCAAGTCTTAAGTGGGTTTGACCCGGTGCACTACACGAGCCCACCTTCGAGAGCTTGGTCGCTCTAGACTTTTGCTAAGGAAACTTATTAACCTGCATAGATTAGAGGGATCGGTTTCCCCCATTTGCGGGAACGCCCGCTAGTCCTCGGACTATCGTCAGAACTGGAAGAAACATCCTGTTTCTTAGTTTCCTTAAATCAGCAGATATCCATTTGTCCAGAGATTTAATCAAGACCGACGCAAATGACTCAAATCTCGCAATAGAACTAGTACGGAAAGGACATATCACACAGACATGTCCGGTAAATTCAGCTGAGTGATGGCGATCACAAATCGATGACGTACATTAAATCCTATCTGACGATTTACCAGACTCCTAAAACAAAAAAAGCGTAACAATGATAGCTACAGCTTAGAAAATCGAAAAAAGGAGACTAGAAACATAAAAAAGGCAAAAAGTTCAAATTAGAAATCAAAATCCCTACCGACAAGAAAACAAACTTGCATAGGAATAAATGAAATCTTTGTCGAACGCTAGATAATGATGATGATGATGATGATATAGGCATAGTAATTAGGTTACCACGAAACGAGAACTCGATCTTTCACGAAAACCGGTAACAATATGAACATAGTTATAAAATATAATATAACCACTAATAAACTTCCTAAACAAAACTTAGGGAGGATTGAATTCATATTAGGCATATTCCTTGGTAATATAAAAGACAATAGTGTAGCTGACACAGCGCAAAACATAAAAAACCCTTAGAGAATATTTTAGCAGTAGTTCTGCTTGCAGAATAATTGAAAAGTGAATCTGTTTCCTATTTGGGCTCCAGTGCGCATGCGCGAGCGCGCTTAGTAACAAGCGTCACTATGAGGGATTATAGACTGGTGTAAGTCTATATCTGTCATTATGCTGGAGATGGACTTAACCATTAGCGTGGTTAAGTGTCCATATTAATAGGAATAGGCATGGGGAGGGGTGTATGCAGGCATACAAATTTTATTCTGATAGCTAAATGCAGATAATTGATTTAGCAAGTAGTGATTGAACGGTAATGGATGTTTTTGTGGTGTAATAACAACTAAAGTTATCGGGGTACTCCGATCAATTCAAAGGCACGTGGTTGGTTTACCTATCTACGCATCCACATACTTTTTTACTCTCGCTTGAAGCAGGAGTAATCGAGTAGAATTTGTACCATGTGATACCGTTATCCGATTATACTGTCGTGCATTCGGATATGTAATCAGGGTACCGCGATAACATATCCGAAATTAGCCTCAGTTGGTGAAACCATATATAATGCAAGAAATATGGAGATCACACCAGCTGGATTAAACAATCTGAGTAAAGGGTACCAAACAATGGTCGCTATAAACAAGCATGAGAAACAAGGAAGATAATCCAAATTAGATAGGAACACACAAGGTTCGGGTAGCCTGGAGTAATGGAGGCAGGCACACCGTGTTCTTATCTGGGTGATACTTTCTGTCCAAAAGTACTGATACATCAAGTTAAAATAACAAATATGATGAAACATAATGCCAAAGAAGTATCTTACCTCATTGGTTCCGATACTTACACTGGAGGGACACGGGCTGCCGCTCACATGTAAAATCTCAATCAAATATATCTAATAATCAAATCCATTACTTGTTCCATCAGAAAATTGACACCTGTCCCTCATCAAATTGACAGGACTGAATTGTATGTCTTTGATGAATTTACAATTTCAACCATTCTGTTGCAATATTTCGAAACCAATTGAACTGGAAGCTGTTGTTGGAATAGGCAGTAACTGAATAACACCTTCCACTCAAATTAGTTTGAAAATATCCAACAGCTTATCTGCATGAAATTGGGATTTTGAGAGTTCAGGGTTCAAAGTCAATACAAACATGCCTACCAAGTGGGTGGAGCTTAGCTAGAAATGCGAGTGGCATAGCTAGAAGAGGATCCCTCTATTGGTTAGCAACTTGATGCTATTTCATATTTATTTAGAAATTTAATTCAAGAAAATTATGAATTACACCATGCGGTATCAACACAAAGCAATTCAGCCTACATGTAGGAGTAGCTTCAGAAGACATTTCCCTGTGATTCACACAGGTTATGATTCACACAGGTTACGCTATGCTTAGGCTTGTGTGATTACGTGATTAAATAAAAAATCGCGATTATGTTTTAAATCGTGAATTTATATTTCAAAACCTAACTTTCAATTACTTTTTAATACGATCGTTCATGAAAAATGACATTTTGCTTAGTGAATACGTGTATGTCCATTTGTAGGGCAAGAGAAGACTATTTTTGAAAATGTATTACTGGAATGCCCGGCTCAGAGCCAATCGAGCCAGACATTCCAGTGATACATTTTCAAAAATAGTCTTCTCTTGCCCTGCAAATGTACTTTTCTAAACGCCATTGCAATTTTCGTCATTGATATTCTTTTGTTGGTATGTCTTGATAGTTTTTATTCAAGCTGATTAGTCGAGTCATCACGATTATTTTTCAATAATCGATCGCAATCATTCAACGAAATAATCGCCCAAGCCTAATTATGTTGAATAATCTGAAACATTGCTTGCACAAGATAACAATCCAAAGTCATGGCCAATGATAAAGTGAAATGTGAGCATTGTTATGAGAAACTGTTACATTATAGCCTAGCATATTAACTGTCTGACGGCTGCAAGCCACCAGACAAAAATTCCAATGGGCAATAACTCCAGACCTGCAAAATATTTTGAAAACAATTTGACTGAATGTTGTTGGTGGCTTAGCCACCAACAACTTTCAGTCAAATTGTTTTCAAAATATTCAGCATATCGGTAGTTAAACCCTATGGAAAAGGTAGTCTGCAGAAATTCACCAAGCAGACAGTAAAAAAAAAGTCAATTGTCACTGAGATATACCCCTGGAAATCTGTGAACCAACAGCAATAAAAGTTGATGCCATTTGCATACTTGACAGGTGAATTGTGCAATCAAGTTGTTTCCGTTAATCACTTGATATGAGTGACATCTTGTGAATGTCACCAGTCATGATTACTGTCCCTAAGCATGCCAAATTAAAGGTTTAACTCATTTTCATGACAGGAATTACATAAAAACATGGTTTAACAACTTTGTTTTGCAAAACCAGCTGCATAGCACCAGCTGATGGTAGGTAACAGTGACAGTGATTCATTATGACACGTGGTTAACAATTTAACATTAAAGATGGCCATAACGGCGTTTGCCCATGTTTTGGGAAAATGTCCATTTGTAGACCTAGACTTGGATTTTTTTATTTTACCACTTTAATGTCTGGCCAGTAATTCCAATAATAAATTTTCTAAATTATTTTCTCTTGGTCTACAAACAGTTATTTACCTATGGGAAAATTGAAATTTTCTTGAACAAATTTGAGATTTAAAGGGCTAAGGTTATCCTGCCTCAATAAATAGACTCAATGAATAGACACTTAAGGACCACTGAAGTGTGTCTGCTGTAGGAATTTGTCCTCATAAAATGATAATGTTTTAGGTTAAACCAGACATACAATTTATACACTCCTGACAGACTTTTCATCAGCTAACAAGTGATGTAATTGATTATGATGTCATATACTTGAGGGACAGATCACATCCCTCAATTGTGTGAACATTATTTTGCATGAGCATACATCCTGGCACCGTGATTGCATTCCTAGTCTTCATTATCAGAATGAATTGTGAACATGGCTATGCTGTTTTGTACTAGTAGGATGATCTCAGCTTTGAGCTTTTCTATTTACGAAAATGATTCATACTTTCACAGCGATTAAAACGTCAAAACAGTGATGCAAGTCGACTTTAGTATAAGTCAGTCTGATTGTTGGTCTGTCACTCAATTTTTTTTTAAATTTATGACAAAAGGTGCATATATCACAACCTCAGTGCATAAATAAGTTAACATGTTTCCAATACAAAAACATAAACATGTTAGTTAGTACAATTTTGAACACAATGTAAGAAATGTCCTGCTGAATATTGTGTACATAATTGGATTGGAATGTACCTTGCTGCCTACACAGTATGTTTTGGGAACATCCTAACTTATTTCTGATCTATACTGTAAGCAGTGTTTTTATAAGGCTATGTTTTTATATTTTCCTCACTTAAAAATACACGAAGTATCCAGGCAACTCTCATCACAAACATCTAACAAACTAAATTATTCATGATATTAAGCAGAATTCTCAGAATTATGTTTCAAAATTTGTGTTTTACTAGAATACAGTAGGTAAGAACAGCTCATAAATTACACCAATGATTCGTTATTTGGGCAGGAGCGGGAGCAAGCGAGAGCGAGAGAGAGAGGAGGGAAGGAGGAGTCACAAATTAATATCCAGACCAAAAAATGCTAAGAGTTGATTGTGTATTTTTTCATATAACACATAGACTCAAGTGGACATGTTGCCCCCCTTAACCCTTTAACCCTCGAATTTGTTCCAAAAAATTTAAATTTTCTGATAAATATCCATTTGCAGAACAAGAGAATATTTTTGAAAATTTAACACTGGAATAACTGGCTCGGTTATCGAGCCAGTCATTCCAATGGTAAATTTTCAAAAATAGTCTTCTCTTGGTCTGCAAATGGACATTTCGCAAGACCACTGCGGAAGCCGTTTTTGGCTGATATAAGTGTTAAAGGGTTAACCCTCAAATTTTTTCACAATAATTTCAATTTTCTCATCGAAAACATCTATTTGCAGACCAAAACCATTTTAGAAAATTTACCACTGGAGTGACTGACACGATTATCTACTAAATAATGCCTCATGCCAGATTTGGTCAAAATCAGCCAAGATTATATGTCCATAGGCAGCAACAGCAACCAGTCACATTAGTTTCAAAATATTCAATAGTATTCTGGGAATTCAGATTCAAGTTTTAAATTGATTCCAACACATGTACAAAGTTGGCGGAGATAGAAATGGGTGTGGCATCGATAGAAATTACTACCTCGATAATAGCTGCTGATAAATTGATAGCTGCAATGGATTATGCAATGAATCCACTTTTAGCTATGCCAGACTTTTATCACACATTTTGATTGTGACATCGGCATACATGTGACGTAATTGATGACATCATATACTTGAGTGACAGATTGGATTCATCAATTCGTTTATTGTACATACATACATACACACATGTAATACTAAAAAGATATACAACAGAGCATTTGCATAGCCTGTTATCATTGTTAGCTCCGGCCTTGAACGTAGACTGATGGCAACAGGTTGGGCAACGATCCAAGCTAATTTCAATAACACATCAGTAAAATGCAATTAATGCATCAATAAATTGTACGTATGCTGATCAGTAACCATAGCTCATGTGAAACCAAATCAATACATATAATGGTTTGTTCATAAAAACATGGCAATATCTTATTGCTGGCTTCAGTGAGCATTTTCACAATGTAAACACAGCCATGATGTGCTCGTCACTTCAATAGAAAACATCGAATCAGAATGCTGAATCAGATCGTCAATGTACAATGTCCAGTGTCTCTGTACTGTTTCTCAATTACTGTGAACATTCCGCAAAATCCTCTGCCCGATTCTTCGCACACCACTGGGCAGTGTTTGACAGGGGGTAACCATAGTGACAGTTTCATTGATTGGCCACTTGATATGGCCATTGATTGGCTGTCTTCTCATGTCAGACATGATTCCCCAGAATGCAACAGATGCTAGACTGTTTGTCAAGTTATCTGGCTAAAAATACACCTGAATGGATACAATCATCCGTAAATTAGCCGAAATCGGTGTTTATGTTGTAGATGTAGAATATTCTGTCTGTTATATATAGGTCAATGGAGGGATGTCATGACTTACAAAGAGGCAGTCATCGTGACGTAAAAATGTATCTTATAAAACTTTTCACTGACAGGATACAGTTATTGAACTACTTTATCCCTTTAAGTCTTAAATTTGTTCCAGAAAAATTAAATTTTCTCATAGAAAATGTCCATTTGCAGACCAAGAGAAGACTATTTTTCGAGCCAGTCATTCCAGTTGTAAATTTGCAAAAATAGTCTTCTCTTGGTCTGCGCATCCGCATTTCTCAAGACCATTGCAGATGCAGTTTTTGGCTGATATCAGTGTTAAAGGGTTAAGCCTTAAATGTTTTCAAGAAAATTTCAATTTTCTCAAAAAAAATATCAATTTGCAGACCAAGAATGACTGGCTCGGTTATCGAGCCAGTTATTCCAGTTGTACATTTTCAAAAATTGTCTTCTCTTGGTCTGCAAATGGATATTTCTCAAGACAACTGAAGATGCCATTTTTGGCTGATATGAATGTTAAAGCGTTAAATGATATCTATAAGTCATGCGCACCGTAACTGATAAAAATTAGTGTTTTCTAGTAGATTAACCCTTTAATGAGCACGCCAGACAAAACCAGACTGCATCAGTCTTAATAAATGTCTGAGCCAGTCATTTCAGTAGTAAATTTTCAAAAATTGTCATCTCTTGTCCTGTAAATATGGACATTTCTTGCGTAAACAATAGTTTCGCAAATGGTGCATAATACGTAATCACCATGATGTCATCATCAGGGTGGTTACGTATTATGCACCGTTTGCGGAACTATTGGAAAATAATATCAGTAAATCTAACTAATTTTGTGTTCAAGATTTATATTATAATTCAATATCATAGCTCATCAAGACTTGTGATTGAAGACCATACTGGATTGAGAATTACCGTCAATTTTGATAGGTTTCTTCCACATATCTACTCAATTGGCAGCCATATTAGATTTCGGATCATTGTTGATTTAGAAAGGTGTCATCATAAGAACTATTCAAATGAATCTATTACGGTTGAAACCCGCTCCAACAAATGGAGCCATATTAGATTTTGGATCATCATCGATTTTGATGGATATCTGTCCCAGACCAAGTCCATTCAATCTATATTATATAACTTTAGACAATATTTATTAAGATAGATATTAACTTTTCACTAAACCAGAAAAACAGAAATTTCAATTTCAAAAGCACAAATTTAGTCTTTTCACCCTTTAATGGTCAAGATTTTTCACAAAAAATTGAAATTTTTCTTCAGAGTATGTCCATTTGAATCCCAAGAGCAAACAATTTTTGAAAATTTTCAGAAATTGTCTTATCTTAACCTTCAAAAAGACATTTCTTAGGACGACTGCAGAGGCCAGTTTTGGCCAGCTTGACCATTAAAGGGTTAATCTATTCCCTGGACATTTTCCGAAATGCAAGATGACCACCAACAATATTTACCAATGCCATTTATGTACAATAAGTTCTGACAGCTACCACCATAGGATCTTTCCAGCCAAATTTATTTGAAATAAGTTTAATGGTTAACCCTTGAATGATCAAGCAGGCCAAAATGGTGATAATCGAACCAGCCAGTGGTAAATTTTCAGAAATACTCTTCTCTTGACCTGCAGATGGACATTCAATAAGGAAATGTTTTTATTTTCTTTACCAATTTTTCCAGTAATGGGTTAATGAAGCCTTGCCTATTAAATGATTTACAATACATTTTCTGGGGAAAAAATTGGCCCATCAGATTTTTGTATATAAGACTAGAAATCTGTATATAGACAAATTTAGAGAATTTGAAAGATTGTCAGAAATTTATTTTTATTTTGATCATATCTTTGATTTTGCTTCGTAGATAATTTTTGTTATTACGTAATTTGGATTAATGAATTCAGTTCACTAAAAGTACCAAAAATGTGAAACCGGTCATGGAGTGGGTGTGTCATGGTGTGTGAATAACTCACTAATCAACATTCTCTAACACCACCAATTTTTGTATATATTCAATGGGAGCGCACGCTAAAAATCTAGCCGGTAGAGGGAGCGCAGGAAAAGTCGGTCCCGGCTAGTTATCTCCCCTTATCGGCAATGATATTTGTACGTTGTTTGTTGTGCTCCGCTGAACACCAATGCCGTCGTCATTGTGCTGTTTTCCTTTGTGTAACGCCTGAGGGGGTCATTTATTCCCGAAACATCACACATTGAAAACGAAATGGATAATTCCGATACGTAGCGATAAATGGATACCAGGTCGTCATAGTATTGTTTGCAAAAAGGGTTTCGCATAGGCCGACTATATCACGAAAACTGTACACGGCGAGTGTTCATAGTCTACGTATCTACGGTCTTTTGCAGGCAAAGGGCCTGTGGCACTCACCTGGACCATTAACATTTGAACCATTTGTGCTTTAATAGATATGATGGACAATCTTTGGAAAATCCAAGATGGGCACCAAAAAAATTGACCAATCAAAATTCTGAATAGAAATTCTAGTCTGCCTCGATAGGGTCACTCTAGCCACATTTGGTTGAAATATGTTAAGCGACTTAAAGAAGCAGCGTTTTGACCATTTCTGGTGTATTTTTCATAAAATTTAAGATTTTCAAAATTCTGTATGGAAATTCTAGAACACACCACCATAGGATCCTTTCCGCCAAATTTGGTTGAAATCGCTCAGAATGGTACGGAGAAGCAATTTGACAATTTCCGGTACATTTTTCATAAAATCTAAGATTTTCAGCCCAAAAATTGATGAATCAAAATTTTGAATGGAAGTTCTGGAGCCTACGACCATATGGTCTTTTCAGCCAAATTTGGTTGAAATCGCTCAGACTGGTAAGAAGAAGCATTTTGACAATTTCTGGTAAATTGTTAATAAAATCTAAGTTTTTCAACCAAAATATTTACGAATCAAAATTCTGAATGGATGTTCTATAAAATATGACCATAGGATCCTTTCAGCCAAATTTGATTGAAATCGGTCAAAAGGGTAAGGAGAAGAAGCAATTTAACAATTTCCGGTAAATTTGTAATAAAATCTAAACTTTTGAGGCAAAAGATTTATGAATCAAAATTCCAAACGGAAGTTCCGGATCCGAGCACAATAGCATCCGTTGACCAAAATTTAGTTAAGATTCAGCTATTGGTTAAGGAGGAGTAGCGTTTTAAAGCAAAAGTTGACGGATGGTCGCTACGGCATAAGCTCTATTGGGCTTTCAGGCCAGGTGAGCTAATAATGCCAGTGAATTCTATTCCCGTGACAAACTATTTTTGTCATAATTTGATTTCATGTAAAGTTACATATTTAGTGAGATTGAATCGCATCCACAGGTGAGGGTTTGTAATATGAAATAAAATGTACCACAGCACCTAATAATATTATGTACTCCCCACCCCAATATTGCCCCACTATCTATCCCCAACCCTATGAGGGGGGTCCTTGCATAATATCTGTCCATACTGCAGGTACATGAAACTAGAGGGAGAACTCCACAGGGACAGATTTCAGTGGCAGCATTGATAGTGTCGCCTAGCCAACACTTGGACAGAGTATCCATCTGTTACAGCAAACAATATAGAAATTTCAATTTTCATTTGCAGATCAAGAGAAGCGTATTTTTTAAGATGCATCACTGGAATGGCTGGCTCGGTGATCAAGCCAGTCATTCCAGTGATAAATCTTCAAAAATATGTTTCTCTTGGTCGGCAAATGGACATTTCTCAAGACCACTACAGAGACAGTTTGGCTGCTATGAGTGTTAAAGGGTTAATGGCCAGAACACATGAAGCGCCATATGGCACTTCAAAAAAGGAGATGTCAAGTTGCCAACCAAGAGAATATTTTAGAAAACTTACCACTGGAATGACTGGCTCGTAATCAATCCAATCATTCTAGTGGTATGTTCTCTCAAGACCACTAAAGAAGCTGCTTATGGCTGCCTTGACCTTTAAATACTTTAACATAAATATGCCATTTTGCCTGTAAACTGAACGAAGCAACTTATTACCATCATCATAGCCATAAGTGCCCATAACTCTTTCACTGATAAATTTCCTGTATCTCACTTTCAGAGGCAAACATACATGTTGTTTATGTTGAAGGTAATATGACTGAAAGCATTTGCTTCTTTAGTTAACCATTTTACTGATTTAGGCATCAAGGCTTTCAGTCATTTTAATTTAAAATATTCAACAGAATAGTCCAACGATGACAATTATGTTAAGGTTTCGTGTTTAGCAAAACTTATCACGTTAAATGTCTATGTCAGAATCTGTTAATAGTATTGCAACTAAACTTGGCTACGTGGGTACCTATACTGTTAGGACAGCATGATAACAATCATAACATTGAGGTCAGAAGGTCAAAGGGGAAGGTCACTTTGACACAGACAAACAGGCGATAGACGAGACATTTAACTACACAGAATTCTTGCTTAGGGATTTGTTGTTGAAAGGGTTAAATGGGGATAATAATTATAAATATTTCTGTTTTTCCCTATTTCAGGTACTGTACCATTATGTCAAAGATTGAGACGCGATGCAGTTCCAAGTCAGTTTGAATGGGCAAAGCCAATCTCAGAGATGACAGCTAAGAAGCATGCAAGGGCACAACATCGCTACAATAACAAAGTGGCTACCGACTCTCCTAAAGCATTTGTATGTGTTGTGGATGTGATATCTGACTTAGGCTTAGAGGTGATGGCTAGTGCAGAACCTGACTTAGAATAGAATATTGTGCAACATATCTCTAATCCTTGTTTTCAAGAAAGAAGCACACAGGCAGAAAGTAATTCTCCATTCACTATCGAAAGAATCGAGGCAAACCCCAACAAGATCCTACATTACACTGGTTTAGAGACGCATGAAACGTTTCTACTTGTTTTGAATACGCTTGACCCAGCTGCTTATCAGCTAAAGTATTATTCCCATGATGTGAAAAACATTTCTGTTGAGAACCAATTCTTCTTAACTTTGATTAAACTTCGACTTCATTGGACTAATTATGTTATTGCAGACTTATTTGAGATTTCAGAGACCACTGGGTCCAATATATTTATTACAATGATTAACTTCACGTACCACCAATGGAGGCATGTTGGTATGTGGGTAGAAAGAGATTTGGGTCGCTACTATACACCATCAGATTTTAAGCTAAAGTTTACAAGTACCAGAGTTATTGTTGATGGCACGGAATGTCCTGTACAAAAACCCAAACCACCAATGGCTCAAAAACCGTAACACTGTAAAGGTACTAGTCGGTGCATCACCTGGAGCCCTGGTGACTTTTGTATCTACCGCATATGATGGTTCGGCAAGTGATAGGCAGATCGTGGAATGGAGTAGCCTACTGAAAAACTGTGACTCAGGGGACTCTATTATGTCAAATAAAGGGTTCAACATCCAAGACTTATTTGCACCATATGATGTTGCAATCAACATCCCTGCATTTTTTTTCAAAGAAGAACCGTTTTGGATGGAAAGATAGTTCAAGAGGACAGAACCATTTCTAGCAAGCGTGTTCACATCAAATTCTTAAAGAGCCTATGAATTCTACGGAGACATTACTTTCCACAGAAATTATAGCAGTTTGCTCTATGATTTGTAACTTTAAGGACTGCATTGTTTCAAAAGATGTTTAACTCACGATTTGGTAATAGCATGTTGAAAGCAAAGAATGCATGTCCATTTTAACCCTTTCACTAACAAATCCCTGAAGTGAACGATGTACAACTTTCTGTTGAACATTTTGAAATTAATTTATCTGGAAGGTGTTGCTGTCGAAGTCAAATTAATTCAAAACATTTAACAGTTTTCCTGTATGGATGCCTTGAAAATGAGATATTTGGAAATCATTGGTGAACGGGTTAACATTGAATACTGTTGCCAAAACTGTTGCTGTATCAGAACTTATATCAGCTTTCAGCAGCACTATTCTAAAACAAACACCAGTTATTTAACTTGACAGAAGGTCAAGCTGGGTAGTATGCATCTTATGTTAACAACTTCATCAATAATTGGTTGTATCTGGGCTGTAAGAGTGAAGGGGTACTCATTGTTAACCCTTTCACCGATGATATGTAAGAAATATTGTGCAACACATTTTGAAAATCATTTGACTGAAACTTGTTGCTACCTGAATATTAAAATATTACATACCGGTCGTTAATCTGTACACAGTTGTTTTGCAATAGAGATACTGGTGTTTCATGGGTTAAAAATGGTTAGATAACTATAAGCATGCGACAACACAAATACATGATATAAACTTGATGATATAAACTTGAGTTTATTTCAATGTTCAAACAAGTGTAGACAGAGCTACTTGAGATGATTCTGTTCAATATAGACAAGGCCCTTTACCATCATCATCATACATGTTTTGTTATCATGGTTCATTTAGTACAATATTATATGTCAGGTAACATGTTGTAAGTTACACTGATGAAATATACTGACAAAAAATCCAAGATGGCCGATTGATTTCCTTTGAACTAACTTGGATCTCCTTGCTCTAAGGATGCTTTCGGCCATATATAATTGAAATCAACCCAGTGGTTCTCGAGACGTCGTTTGGAGAAAAGGTTGGGGGACAGATGATGGACAGCCATTACAGCATAAACTCACTTGGCCTTTCAGCTGTGACTGAATGAGTATTTTAAGTCAAATTTTGTAAAAAAAAAATTAAAATCATCTCATTTTAAATGCACATTTCCAGGCAAAGAGAATATTATTTTATTTATATTATTTTTGAAAACTTAACCACTAGAATGACTGGCTGTTACAGAGCCGCACTAAGTTAGTATAGTTGTAAAATCAAAAAAATAAGCCTTCTCAGGGTGTGCAAATGGCCATTGCTCAAGGTATCTTTGTCCGGCTGGATAATTCGCCTTTCCAGAGTATCGATCTATCATCTGACTTCGTACGACGTTATAATCACCTAAGCGCGTGTAGGATGACGTCACAATCATTACGTCAAAAGGGTACCATAAAGGACAGTCATCAAATAGCAATGCATGAATTGTATGTCTTTGCTATTTAATAAATATACTGTTGAATATTTTAGCCCTTAGGCAGCAACAGCACCCAATCGATTTAGTTTCATAATATGTCAATAGATGTGTACTTTGCTGGAAATTGATAATCATGGTATTCGGAGATCGATCGATCCCAACACGATCGAGGTGTGGGTAGAGCTTAGCCAGAAATAGGCAGGGCAGAGCTAAAACAGGAAAGGACCATTTAAGGATTAAACATGTGATACGGTCATAGGGGGGGGGGGGGGGGGGTAATACACTGAGCAGTGTCAAGGTTTCAAAAGTATTTCTTGTCTCTAAAAGTGAATTTTTCCTATAGAAAGTGCATGTTTGCAGACCAAGAGGTCTATTTTTGAAAATTTACCGCATTCTAGTGGTAAATTTTCAAAAATATACTTTTTGGTCTGCAAATGGACATTTCTCAAGACTGCTGCAGAAACCATTTTTGCCTGATATGAGTTAAAGGGTTAATGTTGGTGAATGTTAATAATGTTATAGAATATTGTACCAATTTGTGTTTACAACAACAACCAAGCAGTATATGGAATTTATAATGACATTTGTATATAAAGTGAATCTGCCATATTCACATTGTATGAATTATTCTGTTGCATATTTTCAAATTAATCTGAAAAAGCTGTTGCTGTCTCAGTAACTGTTTCAAATCAAATTAGTTTCAAAAGTGGTGGGGGATCAAGGATAAACTTATGAAGAATATACAGCAGCAGCAGCAGTAGTAGTACAACAGTAGCTGTATACAGGTAATTGTCATGAAATTGTTGAAAAAGCTTGAAACATGAACACGGTAGCAGTCAGTATTATGCGCATGCATGTCTGGAAATTACAGAATATGAGAGAGAGCAAACCTATAGTTCCATCTGTTAAACATATAATGGACTAACATATTAGATGTGCTATGCTCATGTGGCATTGACTTCCCTATTGATGTACGAGTTGACAATCACATCGTTGGTTTGATTGTTACGGAGGAATGGGATGTACCTTGATAAACTGAGTGATGGACGAATGAATGAATACTAATGGCCAAAGTATTATCCATCATCCAGAGTTATCTGTATTACCCATCAGTCCAGCACACAGTTTCTCTTGATCCAGCCCAATCAAACCAACGTGATTGTCAACTGGTACATCAATATTGAAGTGAGCTTCTCAGCAAAGCAAATGTCCATTTGCAGAATATTTTTGAAAATATGCCACTGGGCTGATTGACTCAAATATTCATTTTCTTGGTTTACAAATGATATTTCCCATGACCACATAGGAACCAATTTTGGAGCCCGGCTCAGTCATTAACCTTTTAATGGCCAAAATAACAAAATGGATTTTCTAAAAAATGTGTAACTCCAGCGCCAAGTTTTCTAAAATATTCTCTTGTCCTTCCAATGGTTATTTCGCAAGGAATGTTCTGAAATTGTTGAATAATAATATTGCCCGAGTACAGTCATACATGATGAAATGGTTTAACCATTTAGTGACTAAATTTATTCCTGAAAATTAAAATATTTGCTTTTTGAATGTCCATTTGCAGGCGAAGAGAAGACTATTTTTAAAAATTTACCACTGGAATGACTGGCCTGGTTATCAGGCCAGTAATTCCAGTTGTAAATTTTCAAAATTAATCTTCTCTTGGTCTGCAAATGGGCATTCCTGTAGACCACTAAGGAGGCCGGTATCGTCACTAAAGGATTAAAAATAAGTATAATATCGCTTGTAGAACATATGGTCTAGCAGCTGATCTTTGAAATAGCAGTAGTCCTGTCCTTATGTCAATAAAGCTATTATTCCGTTGAATAGAAATATGTTTTAGTTCATTAAATATGTATACAATGAAAGTACACTGTTGTCGAGCAGTACACAGTAACTGTCCCTGAACCTGATAATAATATTCATGAATTTCTCGAAGGCAAATCAAATTGTCAGTGTCTAGCAACAGATATGGAACCGCAACTGGAGTAAGGTTCTGATTACGCGCACTATACGAGCATTTAACCTCAACCATTTCCTGCTCTCCTATAAGACCATCAGGGGAAGCTGCAATAAATGGATGCGATTCACATATCACTAAACCACACTTTTCTACAGAAACACCTGTAATTGACTCAAATTGTTTGACAGCTACACTTTCATATTTCCTTTCATGGTTGATAGGTGCACATGATATATTCCTATTTATTAGTAATGATGAAGCGAGCTTACGCTTCTGTTCCTCGCAGTTCGCTTTACATATTTTTCCAAACACTGATGAAGGAAGACGCATACTTCTATAATGAAACCAATTCTTACACAAACTCTGGCCTCTTATTTCCAACTCTATGGCAGCTACCCGTTGCTTTGTAATTGATGTTAATGACATGCTATTTAAAGAATTATTTGCTGGATGCTCCTTCAAGTAGTCATGATCACTATACATGGCATATGAATTTGCTGGTCGGAACAACTGAGACACCGGCATTTTCCCCACATTTGGATACTGTAAGAAGGTATTCCGAAAGAAACTAGGATATCCAACATCATTCTGGTACTCTGCCGGTCGTGGATAAAAATGCAAGCTGTGCTTTCTATGTTCCCTACCAGGTAAGCGTAAATCTGCTGACTTAACAGGTGAACCACTGTGCTTCTTCACTTTATGAAAAGTTTGAAGCTTTTCTGTGCAGGTTTCTAGTCATTACTTTCCCTTTATTACTAAAAATATATAATGCATAAAGCACAGAATTTACATGTTTACAGTGGGCTTCTGGGCCCATTCCGGCACCGCAATCACATTGGCATTCCAGGACAATTCCATGCTCATCTAAAGTAATGTCTATGTTATAAACAACAGCTTTCTTCATCTCTGCATGGCATTGACTTTTCACATATGTATTTCCATCTACACTAGTTCTTAAAAACTGTAGAAATTTCTCATTGACCATGTTAATACTCTCCTTACCCAAGGTCTTGTTATGTGGATGCAAATAATTGTCAATTGTTGTCTCCATTGATATGTCAAGCATATACATGTCAGTGTTGAGATCTTTGTAAGTTGTTGGATCAGGCAGCTTCATGTCATATACACTGGTTTCATCACGTGACTGAGCAAAGTCCTTATTTCTATCATAGCTGTCCAGTCTGCAATAAAAGAGAAAAATACACAAAATTTATTTATAGAGTAGCTTGATTTGCCATTTAACCCTTTCAACGACAAGTCCCTTAAAAGTAAGACTGGATTGAAAGACTGCAGTCTACAGCATTTTAGCTTCTAGTCTACTTTATTTCAAAATATGCAACATCCTCTGTTGATAATCAAACCAACATTTTGGTGATGTGACTGATGTCAACTGACATATAGAGAATTTATCAGTGAAAGGGTTAATGGACCTTTCCAGTTTATCCATCCATTATAACATGTAATAATCAACTACGTGACGTGCAAGACTCACGTAGATAGGCTCGTTTACTACTTAATAATCATGCTGTTGAATATTTTCAAACTAAATTGACTGGGTGCTGTTGCTGTCATAATTTTCTAACCACTCATAATACCAAAATATTTGCCAAATTTGACGATTTTATCTCATAGGATTGCCAAGATGTGCCTCGGCATCAACCGCAACACTCACACCAGTCATCGGCGTCATGAATATCTAATATAGAAGTATCAATAGAAAATGCTATTTTTTGCGTCCAGATCGAGACCGCTGAGCATCCAATCTTCAAATGTTAGATTTGCAAAGATTTTTGGGCAGCCATCTTGGTACGGGTACAAATGGATGTCTCACGCTTCAGTTAAGTTAAATTCTAGTCTGGTAAATTTCAGAAACTTCCAACCAATGGATGAATCCAAGTCTATTGATTAATCATATGACATCATAATCAACATCACATGTAAGCTGATGTCATAATCAATTACATTATTAAATTCGTCATTAACACTTAATTGTATGTCAAGTTGTACAAATTGTATGTCATTAGTATTTGATAAACATTCTGTTGAGTATTTTGAAACTAATTTGTCTGCGAACTGTACCTGCCATAGGCAGCAACAGCACCCAGTCAAATTAGTTTCAAATTATTCTACAGCTTACCAATATATTTTTTTGTAAATTGATAGTCAGTGAGTTCAGGGATCGATCAATCACAAGATGGGCAAAGCGTGGGTAGAGCTTATGTAGGAATCGATGGGCGGGGTATGGCTAAAATTTGAAATCTATTGTGTGATCAACACTGACCTGATATTATATTACCTTACTTTATACATTTGACTCAGAATATGAATTTCGAGAGCGTACCGGTAAGCTATTGAATATGTTGAAATAAATATGACGAACCAGTAGGCGGAAGCAGCAGCACCTCCCAGTCAAATTAGTCTCAAAATATTCAACAGTATATTTGTTAAATTGTATATAGTTTTTTGGTATTTGGCCTCTCTGGTCCAAATGGTTATTAGTAGCTAGTGAATGTTTTGAGATTAATGTAACTGACTGACTACAGCTCCATACAAATTAGTTTCAAAATATTTAATGTCTTAACTCTTATCTGTATTGACTGTCTTTAAATTCAGTGTGCAAAGACATATATTTGTGTTAACTCATATTTTCCCAGAAATTAAAAAGTTCCTGTGTCAACTAAGTTCTAGTAATATATCGTGATGGGTCAAAATAGTGGCCTAGTAGACATCGGCTATGACGTCCGGTTTTATCTATCACAGTAATCAGTGTTTTACAGTTTAATACCACGAAAATTGAATGCCAACATACCTGTCAATAAGATCAACTTTTCGCCCAGTCTTCTTCGCTCCCCGCTTCCCGAGCTCTTCTCGCAGTTGTGGCACAGTTCACGAACCATATTCAGTAGGTTTCTCAAATAAGTCTGACATAATTCTCACTATATTACAATCATAATAATGCTAAGTTAAATTGCGAAAAGAACATTGTTTACTATCTTTTTTTCCTTCCGGGACCACATTGTAAGTGGTGCCCTCTAGCGAGTTACGTCCCCTGGCTAGAGCGGTCTCCCATTGATAACATGGCTGGATAGCGTTGTGATTTCTGTGTGATATTGTACAAGCTAGAGGATAACGCGTTTCTCTATGATATCTTACAAGTTAAAGATGACTTTATAAATCAACACTGGTTCAGCAGTTGTCTAATTATTATCTATCAGTCACCTACACACCATGATGCTTAATTCCCAATTTCAATTTGAAATTGAATCAGCTTCATTCTCATAATGCAGATATTAGTTATAACAAGTCCAGTCTCTCAGCAACTCTCAATACAGTCCAGCCTCGGTCAGATCAGTGTCTCTCAATACAGTCCAGCCTCGGTCAGACCAGTGTCTCTCAATATAGTCCAGCTTCAGTCACATCAGTGTCTGTCAATACAGTCCAGACTGTCACATCAGTTTCTCTAAATACATTTCAGTCTCAGTCACATCAGTTTCTCTAAATACAGTCCATCCTCAGTCACATCAGTGTCTCTCTATACAATCCAGCCTGTCACATCAGGGTCTCTAAATACAGTCCATCCTCAGTTACATCAGTGTCTCTCTATACAATCCAGCCTGTCACATCAGTGTCTCTAAATACAGTCCAGTCTCAGTCACATAAGTGTCTCTCAATACAGTCCAGTATGTCTCTAAATACAGTTCAGTCTCAATCGCATCAGTTTCTCTAAAGACAGTCCAGTCTCAGTCACATCAGTGTCAGTTAATACAGTCCAGCCTCAGCCAGATCAGTGTCTGTCCATACAGTTGAGCCTCAGTCAGATCAGTGTCTGTCAATACAGTCCAGTCTCAGTCACATCAGTGTCTCTAAATTTTATACAATTCAGTCTCGGACACATCAGTGTCTCTAAATACATTTTAGTCTCAGCCACATCAGTGTCTCTAAATACACTTCAGTCTCAGTCATATTAGAGTCTCTAAATACAGTCAAGTCTCGGCCACATCAGTGTCTCTAAATACATTTCAGTCTCAGCCACATCAGTGTCTATAAATACATCTCAGTATCAGCCACATCAGTGTCTCTAAATACAATTCAGTCTCCAGCCACATCAGTGTCTCTAAATACAATTCAGTCTCGGCCACATCAGTGTCTCTAAATACCTTTCAGTCTCAGCTACATTAAAGTCTCTAAATACAGTCAAGTCTCAGCCACATCAGTGTCTCTAAATACATTTCAGTCTCAGCCACATCAGTGTCTCTAAATACATTTTAGTCTCAGCCACATCAGTGTCTCTAAATACACCTCAGTATCAGCCACATCATTGTCTCAAAATATAGTCCAGTCTCAGCCACATCAGCGTCTCTAAATACAGTCCAGTCTCAGTCACATTAGTGTCTCTTCTAAATACAGTCCAGTCTCAGCCACATCAGTGTCTCTCCTAAATACAGTCCAATCTCAGCCACATCAGTGTCTCTAAATATAGTCCAGTCTCAGCCACATCAGTGTCTCTAAATACAGTCCAGTCTCAGTCACATCAGTGTCTTTAAATACATCTCAGTATCAGCCACATCAGTGTCTCTAAATACAATTCAGTCTCCAGCCACATCAGTGTCTCTAAATACAATTCAGTCTCGGCCACATCAGTGTCTCTAAATACCTTTCAGTCTCAGCTACATTAAAGTCTCTAAATACAGTCACGTCTCAGCCACATCAGTGTCTCTAAATACATTTCAGTCTCAGCCACATCAGTGTCTCTAAATACATTTTAGTCTCAGCCACATCAGTGTCTCTAAATACACCTCAGTATCAGCCACATCATTGTCTCAAAATATAGTCCAGTCTCAGCCACATCAGCGTCTCTAAATACAGTCCAGTCTCAGTCACATTAGTGTCTCTTCTAAATACAGTCCAGTCTCAGCCACATCAGTGTCTCTCCTAAATACAGTCCAATCTCAGCCACATCAGTGTCTCTAAATATAGTCCAGTCTCAGCCACATCAGTGTCTCTAAATACAGTTCAGTCTCAGTCACATTAGTGTCTCTTCTAAATACAGTCCAGTCTCAGCCACATCAGTGCCTCTAAATACAGTCCAGTCTCAGTCACATCAGTGCCTCTAAATACAGTCCAGTCTCAACCACATCAGTGTCTCTAAATACAGTCCAGTCTCGGCCACATCAGTGCCTCTAAATACAGTCCAGTCTCGGCCACATCAGTGTCTCTAAATACAGTCCAGTCTCGGCCACATCAGTGCCTCTAAATACAGTCCAGTCTCGGCCACATCAGTGTCTAAATACAGTCCAGTCTCGGCCACATCAGTGCCTCTAAATACAGTCCAGTCTCAGTCACATCAGTGCCTCTAAATACAGTCCAGTCTCGGCCACATCAGTGTCTCTAAATACACCTCAGTATCAGCCAGATCAGTGTCTCTAAATATAGTCCAGTCTCAGCCACATCAGTGTCTCTAAATACAGTCCAGTCTCAGTCACATTAGTGTCTCTTCTAAATACAGTCCAGTTTCAGCCACATCAGTGTCTCTAAATATAGTCCAGTCTCAGCCACATCAGCGCCTCTAAATACAGTCCAGTCTCAGTCACATCAGTGCCTCTAAATACAGTCCAGTCTCAACCACAGCAGTGTCTCTAAATACAGTCCAGTCTCGGCAACATCAGTGCCTCTAAATACAGTCCAGTCTCGGCCACATCAGTGTCTATAAATACAGTCCAGTCTCGGCCACATCAGTGTCTCTAAATACAGTCCAGTCTCAACCACATCAGTGCCTCTAAATACAGTCCAGTCTCAGTCACATCAGTGCCCCTAAATACAGTCCAGTCTCAACCACATCAGTGCCTCTAAATACAGTCCAGTCTCGGCCACATCAGTGCCTCTAAATACAGTCCAGTCTCGGCCACATCAGTGCCTCTAAATACAATCCAGTCTCAGTCACATCAGTGCCTCTAAATACAGTCCAGTCTCGGCCATACCAGTGCCTCTAAATACAGTCCAGTCTCGGCCACATCAGTGCCTCTAAATACAGTCCAGTCTCGGCCACATCAGTGCCTCTAAATACAATCCAGTCTCAGTCACATCAGTGCCTCTAAATACAGTCCAGTCTCGGCCATACCAGTGCCTCTAAATACAGTCCAGTCTCGGCCACATCAGTGCCTCTAAATACAGTCCAGTCTTGGCCATATCAGTGCCTCTGAATACAGTCCAGTCTCAGTCACATCAGTGTCTCTAAATACAGTCCAGTCTCAGTCACATTAGTGTCTCTAAATACAGTCCAGTCTCAGTCACATTAGTGTCTCTAAATACAGTCCAGTCTGAGTCACATCAGTGCCTCTAAATACAGTCCAGTCTCGGCCATATCAGTGCCTCTAAATACAGTCCAGTCTCGGTCACATCAGTGCCTCTAAATACAGTCCAGTCTCAGTCACATTAGTGTCTCTAAATACAGTCCAGTCTCGGCCACATCAGTGTCTCTAAATACAATCCAGTCTCGGCTACATCAGTGCCTCTAAATACAGTCCAGTCTCAGTCACATCAGTGCCTCTAAATACAGTCCAGTCTCAACCACATCAGTGCCTCTAAATACACTCCAGTCTCGGCCACATCAGTGCCTCTAAATACAGTCCAGTCTCGGCCACATCAGTGCCTCTAAATACAATCCAGTCTCAGTCACATCAGTGCCTCTAAATACAGTCCAGTCTCGGCCATACCAGTGCCTCTAAATACAGTCCAGTCTTGGCCACATCAGTGCCTCTAAATACAATCCAGTCTCAGTCACATCAGTGCCTCTAAATACAGTCCAGTCTCGGCCATACCAGTGCCTCTAAATACAGTCCAGTCTCGGCCACATCAGTGCCTCTAAATACAGTCCAGTCTCGGCCATATCAGTGCCTCTGAATACAGTCCAGTCTCAGTCACATCAGTGTCTCTAAATACACTCCAGTCTCAGTCACATTAGTGTCTCTAAATACAGTCCAGTCTCAGTCACATTAGTGTCTCTAAATACAGTCCAGTCTGAGTCACATCAGTGCCTCTAAATACAGTCCAGTCTCGGCCATATCAGTGCCTCTAAATACAGTCCAGTCTCAGTCACATCAGTGCCTCTAAATACAGTCCAGTCTCAGTCACATTAGTGTCTCTAAATACAGTCCAGTCTCGGCCACATCAGTGTCTCTAAATACAATCCAGTCTCGGCTACATCAGTGCCTCTAAATACAGTCCAGTCTCAGTCACATCAGTGTCTCTAAATATAGTCCAATCGCGGCCATATCAGTGTCTGTCAATACAGTCCAGTCTCAGCAATATCAGTCTCTAAATACAGTCCAGTTTCAGTCACATCAGTGTCTCTAATACATTTCAGTCTCACTCACATCAGTGTCTCTAAATACATTTCAGTCTCGGCCACATCAGTGCCTCTAAATACAGTCCACTCTCGGCCACATCAGTGTCTCTAAATACATTTCAGTTTCAGTCACATCAGTGTCAGTTAATACATTTCAGTCTCGGCCACATCAGTGTCCGTCAACACAGTCCAGCCTCAGTCAGATCAGCAGCTGTCAATAAAGTCTATCACAATCTGAGGTACATACGTGTATTTGTGCACAGACTTGCTGCTGTTTTTGCAGATGACATATTCCAGGGGTTATAACTTTGACCATGCTAAATTATCAAAACAATTTGCCTGAAAGTTTTAGCCACCAAGAACTTTCAGTCAAATTGTTTTCAAAATATTTTAGAGTTGTTGTCCATTGAAATTATTATCTGGTGGCTTGCAGCAGTCACACAGTTAAAAGCAAACAAATTCAGGAAAATAATAATTAACCAATCAAATAAGCTAGTGTAGTTACTGCGAAGGATTACCAGAGGGCATCTTATCTATAGATTGTGAAACTTGTGAGATGCAGGTTGTGCTATATCTGTGGATATCACTTCTGTCAATGGGCATTCTATAAATATTGTGTAATTATGTACATGATGATATTGATGCAGCTTCAAGCCATCAATCTACTTATGGAGCTTAAAGAACAACTGTGGAGACCAACATAGAGACAATAACTGCTTTGTTGATAAAACTGTTGGGTAGAATAACGGCATAATTATGAAAAATTTATTTTTGGAAAACTTGCCCGGCAATAACTTAATTTCTGCCCTGGGTACATAAAGGCATTATATGTATATTATTAAAATCCATAAATTTTAATAGATTGTAAAATAATCAAATCGCACAATCCTTCCAACATGGCACTCTTTAACCCTTTACGCCTCAAATTTGTTCAAGAAAATTTGTACACCAAGAGGTATTTTTTTAACACTTAACACTGGAATGGCTGGCCTTTGTTTAACTGAGCAAGTCATTCCAGTAGTAAATTTTCAAAAGTAGTCTTCATTTGGTTTCCAATTGGACATTTCTCATTATCACTGCAGAAGCCTTTTTGGCCGACTTGATTGTTAAAGGGTTAAAACTCTGCTCGACCGTTTATTTTTTTACCCCAAAACCTAGTCTTCTTTGTCCAAAGGTCAACTTCCCAACTAAGTTTACTAAAGATCTCTTCAATAGAACTTATAATTTCATTAATTGGGTCAGCATGACCATGCCCTTTTGACCGCAAAATCAATCATTTTGTTAAATATTTTGAACCTGATTTGACTAGGAACTGTTGTTGCCTATGAGAAAATACGTAAAAGCTTACCTGACAGTGTATAACTTGAAATTGGGATTCTGGTAATTCCGGGGTTTGAGATCTATAAATTGCATCAAATATGCGTACAAAGTGGGTGGAGTTTAGCTAGAAATGGATGGGCATATGTAGAAATTGACGGCCATATGTAGAAATGGATCCCTCTATTGCACAAAATGGTGTGGCGAATCGAGATATTGTGGTACATGCCTATATCACATGATAGATGTCTATCGCTGCCAGCTAACTCGGTTCATTCTGACATCCCTGACAACTGCGTGAAGTCAGTCAGATATGAAAATCATAAAATATTTAGCAAAAATAATTGGACTATGGTACCTGGAAAGAATGACCTTTGAACAAATCATTGTGAAAATTGTGAACATTCTCAGCAAACATTCAGCTAGATCAGGTAATATTGAGCCACATTAGCAAAGTATAGAATAAAATATGGTAATGCGACAAAAGCGGTGTTTAGAGTTATGCAAGAGAAGCAGCAGCTCCATCCACCGCCTGGACAGTTGTCGTAGTCATCAATTCATGAATTATTCATGGATTTCCTATTCCCTGCAGATATTCAGAGAGCACACTTTATAGTTACTGATGAACAAAGCACAAAGAGGACATTATTATTGAGCTAGTACTAGCCCAAGGCTGATCAACATAAATGCCAAATGATTATCAGTCAAATATTCTGCTCAAATGATTCTGATAGTTTATTGCACAAAATCATAGTGTAACTCATTTTCCTTCAAAATATGGCAGTGTAACAACTTTAGAGGCCTAAAGTAGGTGCATATATCTCTGACCTGGAACACCGCCAGACATTTAACAGATCCAGCCAAAAATACAGAAATTTAAGTTTTAAAATTACAAATGGTGGCTGGGAATCTTAGGAGTAATCTTTTGTAAACATTTGAGAAAATCCAAGATGGCCGAAAAAAGAAGTGACCATGCTGTGGTTCTTCCACAAGTTTGGTTGAAATCGGCATAAACATTAATGAGGAGCAATTTTTCAACCAATTTCTTGCACATATTCAGAAATTCTAGATGAGCACAGAAAAAATTTACTACCGGGTAATCAAAATTATAGATTCCCTCCTTGACCATGATATATCATGGTCAACCATGGCTACTGGGGAATTTCAATGTTATTACTATTGACAGTGATATCATGGTCAGTTTATGGTCAGATATGTCAGCGGTACTTTTAGCAATTATCAGTCCTTAATTGACTTCAATGTTATTCCTATTCAGTGATATCATGCTCAGTTCATGCCATCAATATTTTTAAGAATTATCAACGTCACTTATTGACCATGATATATCATGGTTGACCATGGTTACTGGATAATTTCAATGTTATTCCTATTGAGAGTGATATTGTGGTCAGCTTTGTTACTCAATATCTAAAAAAACATTACTGAAGAACAATTCTTGAACTTAAGGTCTATGCCCTTTTTAAAACTGTTTTTTAACTTTTCAGGAACAATGTTTTGACCATGGTCGGTGTAATTTAATAATGAAGGCAACTCTTTCACTGAAAACAAGTGTCTTTTTGCATTTAAAGTCTTAATTAATCTATTGCACATAAATTATGTAATCATCATTAACTATGACATTTGAATAGTAATGACATTTGAATAGTAAATCCCATATATACATAGAAACATACTGGTAATTACACACACTAAATTCTTGTATACACTTTATTTCAAACATTTTGCCAATGTAGATAACCATTCCAAAATTTTCATAGTCTTATATATCTAGAAAGTTTGATCAATATTTTATATCAAAGTAGTACAATTTTGTAGACTGTACAGTCCAGCTAGCACACTACACTTTTTTTAGAAAAGTGGAGCTTCATTGCTGACCAATGTTCAAATATGCATGATAAATGCCACCAACCTTCAGACCACGGTCTGGCCATGCAGGTTAAATGGGAACACAGGGAAAAAAATAATTTAAAGGAATCACCGGTCCGCATGGTTGATCCCAATGGGATTCAGCGTATGTAATTGATGTATCCAGTACTGTTCTTGTTCTTTTCTGATGTGTTTTATCAGGATTCTCAACTGACCATCACACCCGCCCTACTGGTGTACCAACACTTTTAACGGTACTATCATTCAATCTAAAGTACAATATCAATGGACAGACACCAGTGTCCAAAATGTGCTGATAGCTTTGCCCAAGGAACCGAGTTATACATCTACAACTCGGGTTTTGGACGTGCAAATATTGTCACACCAACTTCACTAGACTCGAAGAAAACTGCAAGCATTTTGATAAACTACACGATATCGGCAGAGGAGTTCGATGAATTAGTTAGAACGCATAGAAAAACTAGAGTAATTCCAGTAGAGGAGTACTCTTGCCTCCGACTAAGGATACCGCCACCAAGGCCCACAACACATCAACATGGCACCGACACTGAGTCTCAACCATCCACGTCTTACTTATACTTATACTTATCATATACTACCATTATAGGCAAAATGCCTGTAGATAGATGGCGACTACATTATGCCTATTGCTTAGTTAATTTGTTTCGAGGTAAAGGAAAGATAATGATTGTGTACTGGCTCTTGTGTATACAAAAAATCTGACCAAAATGAATCCAGTTTATTTTTGAAGATATTTAGGCTTACGGAACTAACTACTTCATTTGGTAAGCTATTCCAACTATTCGTAATTCGGTTTGCAAAAAAGTTCTGCCTAATTAGTTTGTTACTTCGGCTCTTAGTGAGTTTAAAATTATGTCCCCGAGTGATGCTTTGTTTGTCTATCTCCAAGAATGGGCACTGAACACGATAAAGGCCATGAATGTATTTGTAAGTTTGAATCATATCCCCACGTGATCGACGGTAATAGAGAGATGGTAGATTCAGATATTTTAACCGGTCTAAATAAGTATAATTTCTTATTGAGGGTATCATTTTAGTTGCTCTTCGCTGCACATTTTCTAGTGTTAGACTGTCTTTTTTTAACATGGGAGTCCATGGACCGTTCCCGTATTCAAGTATAGGTCTAACTAGCGAAGTGTACAGCCTTACTAGAGTTGAAGAGTCTAAGTGGGTGAGAGACCTTCTTATCAGTCCTAAAATCTTATTAGCTTTTGATACTTGGATTTGACAATGGATGCTAAATTTTAGTTGGTTGTCTACATTCAGACCTAAATCCTTTACGACAGTTGTTTCTACCAGCTTAATATTTGTATCAAGAGAGTTCATGAAGTATGAATGTTTAATATTAGCTGTACCTAGATGCATAGCACAGCATTTGTCAGCATTGAATTTGATTTGCCAGATAGAAGACCATTTCGTTACGCTATTTAAGTCATCTTGTAGTTCGATTGCATCAATTGATGATTTAATTTCTTTGTAGATTTTTGTATCGTCAGCAAACATGTTAATTGTAGAGCACTTAATTACATCAGGAAGGTCGTTTATGTAACAGATGAAAAGAAGTGGTCCTAGTACACTACCTTGGGGCACACCGCTAATGACAGGAGTTTGAACTGATTTGCATCCATTCACGACAACTCGTTGGGCTCTGTTAGTAAGAAAATCCTCAATCCATTTTAGTAGGTTACCATGGATACCATATTTTTCTAGTTTAAGAAGAAGTCGTTTGTGTGGTACAGAGTCAAATGCCTTAGCAAAGTCTAGATATAGAGCATCGATAGAGCTGCTGTGATCGATTGCATTTGACCATATATCTAAGACTTCAGTTAGCTGTGTGACACAAGAACGCCCTTTAATAAATCCGTGTTGACTTGGTACAATTAGGGCGTTTTGTTCAAGATGGCTTACAATAGAGTCTTTTATAATGGACTCAATGAGTTTACAGATTATGGAGGTAAGGCTTATAGGGCGATAGTTATTAACCAAATGTTTGTTTCCCTTTTTGAAAAGTGGAGATACATGACCTAATTTCCAGATTTGAGGTAGCTTACCCTCTCTCAATGAACTAGAGTAAAGATGTAATAATGGGCAGACAATTTCAAGTTTGAGTTCCTTTAAAACACGGGGATAGATTCCATCAGGACCTGCAGACTTGTTAGTTTTTAGATTATCAATTTTTTTAATTATCATGTCATGAGTGACCTCGATATGATGTAATGGAGCAATGAAATGTCTACTGTTGAAACTAGGCAACTGACTGATATCTTCATCTGTAAAGACAGATGCAAAATATGTGTTTAATGCATCTGCCTTTTCCCCGTCAGTTGTGGTTAGTGTGCCATCGGACTTCATGAGGTCACAAATTGTGCTTCGAGTTTTTATTTTGCTTTGTGCATATTTGAAAAATGCTTTAGGATTTGACTTTGCCTCATTTGCTAGTTTACGTTCAAAATCTCTTTCAGCTATTCGACATTCGTTTTTGGCCTGGTTTCTCGCTTTAGCATAACTTTTGTAGTCACTGCTACTATGAGAATTTCTCCATTTTTGAAATGCCTGTTTCTTGGTTCTTAATTTTTCGAAAACACGATTGGTTAAGTATAATAATTTTTTCTGCTTATATTGAGGTCTAGATTTTGGTATGTATTCATCAGTTAATCGATTTATTTCCCTCGTTATCTCCAACCAGTCATGTTCTATGTCCCCAATAAATTTTGAATCCCAGTCTATAGATTTAGCATCTTTCCGCATATTGTCATAATCTCCCTTATATAGTATATAATGTGACATGGTTGGAGATTCAGTTACGTAGCATGAGAATGTAAATGTTAATGTTGCATGATGACTCTTACCAATTGGTACACCAGAAGATAAATCATTTACCATGTTTTCCTCATTTGTAATAATTAGGTCTAGGATATTTTGTTTTTGATTTCCCCTAAAATGAGTTGGTTCACGTGTATGTTGATGCCAGTATAAGTCCCTTAGCGTCTCAATAAATATATTAGCAGGGCTTTCGGGATTGGCAGGTGAGATGTCATTTATCCAGTCAATTTCATTATAGTTAAAATCACCCATTATAAGAAGGTGACTAGGTTTGAGACCTGATACATTGATTAGCAGGTCAGTTAGATTTTTATGGTTTTGAAGGTTGCATCATCAGTCTTGTGACACAGAACATTCGGTTGCACTAACCGTGTCTCCAACACCACAAGAAGTGGAAACACAACCACAACACAGTGAGGGCACAGCGAAAGAGAGACACAAGTGGTGATCACCTACCAGAAGGAGTACAAGTCTCTGATGAGCAGGACTTGGAGCTCCTAGACTACCTGTTCGAACCAGGTCTCACCGAAACAATAACCTTTGTCATCCCTGAACATTCAGTTCAGGCGCACTACCTCACTGATCGGGGCACAGACCCATAAGGTAAGATACTAAACTTACTGAGCATCCATTCAAATCACGGAAAAACCATACCCGTGAGCAACATTGAATGAATATTTCTCTGAGTAAAACCAAACAAAGTACGAAACGCCATGAAATCCGAATTCAAACATCCATCAGGCATCTAAAACCACAGAAGCCTATGCCTACAACCCCTCTCATTAAAATTATAGATCCAAATAGAGCCCAGGAAACACAACTTATTCCATAAAGTCTTAACTTTAAAATGGACAAATGTTGGCCAAAACCAAAAACAAATGGCTACTGAAAACTACACAATAACTTTTAACGGTTACACGTTAAAATATTACCAGTTACACCCAACTGATTAAACCGGTTACAAACACCAAACAATAAAAAACTTTGACGGTTACAGGAAACTAACTTTTAACGGTTACACAAAATGAACAATCATTTTGTTCCCGGTCACAAATTACGAATTAACAGTTACAAAAACCAACATTAACGGATACAAAATCAAAAATCTGGTTACAAACGGTCACAAATGGTTACCTATAACCAGATTTTTCTGACCGTTTATACAAGTAGGAAAAGTGTAACCGGCCAGGAGTATAAAAGGAAGTGCCAAACCAGGTAACGGCATTCAGATTTCGATCCAACCTGATCAAGCGTCAGAAAAAGAAAGCAGCCAAGACCAGTTTCAAATTATTAAATGGGAACACAGTTGACCATGTTCTAGTTGACCATGCTCTATTTGACCATGGTCTGTCGCCAACCATTAAACATGGGTTTATCATGGTCATGGGGGAATTTGTTAATCATGGTCAAACATGGTCTGACTGTGGTGTCATTTAACCTGCATCATCAAAGATGGTCTTTCATGGTAAAACCGTGGTCATTGACCATGGTTAGGAAAACAGGACTAAGTGTCTGATACTTTGTTAGGAATACCAGCTACTTAGTACCTGCCATCCAAAATTTTCAGTCTGCCAAGACTCTTCTACTTCGCCATGCTCTTTCTTTCAATATATTCACGGGTGCTCTTCGGATTGTAGGGTTAAGCACCCGCTTCAGTCAGCTCCGTGTTATTAAACTTGGTGTGTGCACATGGTAGAGGTATAATTTCTTTGCTAAAGCTAAATTTTATAGGTTGTTCTTGCCAATATTTGTCTAGCCTGTATTCGAATACTTTCGTTGACAATTGTCTCAGGCAGATCAGCGTTATTCGATAATTTTCTTTGTTAGAATTAACATATCAGAAATTCTAGCTAATCAAGTATCATAATAATTATGATATACATTTGGTATCTGAA
>CM067369.1:131647685-131863685 GCA_034401795.1 Chaetoderma sp. LZ-2023a
GGGCCAGTAAGGGCCGTTCCAAGCAAATGCTCCCTGACGGCCGTAGCTGGACGCATATGGTTAAGGACCATCTGCCTCCTGGATTTTGTAACTCGCGCTTGCACCCTTGCCAAAGCGTCCATCGACAGCACCAGGCTGGCATTGACACAAGACAGCGCCACAGGTGGCACAGGGTGGCCTGCCCCAGCTTCAGCTCACACCGAAGTAGGCGATAGGGGTGATTAACAGCACTCATTGCTGCCCTCACTCCCTCATTGCATAGGGAGAGGACTTCTTCGTGGTGCACTTGAGATCTGTTCATAAGCGCCGAAGCGGGACCACCCGCTCCAGCACTCTCAACCCCAAGCCGCCAGCGGTCATCCTCAGTGACTGCTGGAACCACACCGTATCTGTCATACTCCCCTCAAGGAATACAGCACCTTGCCCGCACCTCCCCGGAGGCCACAGGGAGCTGGCTCTTGGTTAATAGTTGTTTGCTATAAATAGCATCCAGCAATTCCTTAACCCATGGATCCAGTCCAATGGACTGGATCTAAGCTGCGGGCAAGACCCCCATCCTAATCGACGCACAGGGCATGTCCTCCTCGGCCGTGGCCGAAACCACAGATGGGTCCACCCGGACTAGCCAAGCCAGAGCCTCGGACCAGTCAGTCTCCGAAGAATACACCCCCATGAATACATCACCCATTGGCATATTTACAGGTCTACCAGCAGTGGCCTCCTGGCCAGGAGCCACCGCTGGTAAGCCAGAAACACTGGTACCGCACGGTTCCGCCTCCACCCCATGAATCTTACTGACCCATGGAGTAGGCCCGCACGGAAAACCATGCGGACCCGTAGCAGCTATGGAACCGTGGCCATACACGGGCGCCACTGGCACCCGATGTGTGGCTGCTGGACCAGGCGAGATAGGCATGTACCAAGCCTGGCCAGCAACACCCATCACTGTGTCGGTTGGTTGCAAACCAACTAGCACTGGACAGGTGCCCGGTACCGGTGTGGCCTCAACCACGGGTGGAGCGACTGACCTGGCTTGCACCAAGCCAGACAGATGGAGGGCGGTTCCGTCCAAGACAGAATCAACCTCCATGCACTCCACCCGTGGCATCTCAGGCCGCAACAGTCTCTCCTCCTCGGCCTCCTCATCTTCAGACCCAGAAGAGTCGTCACCAGATATGAGGAAACACTGGAGCCATCCTGGCGAACGGCTCCCATGCCCGACGGACCGGCCACCGCCATTGGACCACCCGGAGGTTGCCGCAGAGAGACAGTACCCATCAGGCTGGAGCTCGACGGGACCGCCAGGGAGCCATATGAGATGGCTCCCTCGGTAGCCAGTCCAGAACCCTGTCCAAGGACAGGGTCCGTGGTCCGTACCGGACACGGGAAGAGACTGTGCTACAGCATTAGGAATCACGGACGACACCAGCATGGGCAGGATGCTATGTCATACGCCTTGCATAGTGGGCCCGAACCACGCCGGAGATGCCATCTCCGAAAAACCTCCGACTGCAGACGTGGCCTGACCCAGGGTTCAAAACGGACACTCCACGATTTCTTTTCGTACCGCCTGACCCCGCGTCAGACTCGGCCAAGTCCATCTGGGAAAGGAACTCAACCAACACCTCGATCGGCCACACTGAACAAACATTACATCTATTATCAACGTTACAGGAAGAACATCGAAAACAGACATGGTCTTTGTAGGCGAATTTCACAAATTTATGGCATTTGGAACAAGATGGCTTAGCCTAAAAATAAGCACAAAATCTAAAATAAGCAAGCGGAATGAAACAGGAATGGAAGGCAGACAAATAATTTTCAAATATTTTGACCATAAATTAAATGTTAACCCTCCAGCACCCCAAACCCGCAACGTTCCAACAAAGATCTCATAATCTGGCGACAAGAATGATAGCGGACATTAATACACCCATATACTGATCCTGACACATGTATCACACGGACCCAGGAACCATATCAAATGGCATTCACGGTATTTTAAGAATAAATTTCAAATTATACTCTCAAACGAAGGTCAAAACGATACGTGAAGAAAACAACAAAATGCATATACAAACTGCTGTAGAACACGGTAAAACTGCAGAACACACATCTTAAATTTATAATTTTTAAACCACCGATCAATGCCACACAAAACTTTACATAATTCTAGTTTTCTGGTACAAAAAGTACGCAGCACCAAGAATAAGATGAGCAAATTAATGAAACATAATACGAAGAACGACATCAGCCGATTTTAGTGTTAAAAACCGTATAGCCAACATCCAATTTCATATTACTGCCGATCGCCGTTGGGATTTAAAAGGAGGCGATCTATTCGCCATATTTCGTTGTCACCACACGTCTCAGATTCGGGGTCAGAAATTGGGACATGCGACACACACAAAATTTTAGAGACCCACGTCTCCATACAGCTAGAGCATAACATGAAAGAATACAACCTGAGATTCAGAAGCTCCTTCCATGGTTAATCCAATATTCCGCGAAGCGAAAACAGCTAAACTTAAACACAGAAAACACTAGGAAACTAAGAAAACTAAGAAATTTCCAAATGCAAAAAGCATGTATTGCTCTTGTTGCTATGCAAACAAGAATGAGCCTCACTGGCAGACGGATACCCGCTTGTTGGGAACCGTGTACCCGGTTCCAGGAGCCGGTAAAGCTTTCTAAATCTAGCTTCCTAAAGCAGCTAGCTAGTTAGCTTGTATCATCAGTAATATAATGGTAAGTACTGATCGAAGAAGGGGGCAACTCGACAAATTCCAGACTGACAGGCGAAAGATTTTTGGATTCTGATGGAGAATCCTGCTTCTGTTCTGGGACAATACATTGTGGGAGACAGGAAGAAGCAGAGGGAGATCTACAAAAAAGTCCAGGAGATCTGGAAACCACGATTTTGTCGGCCAAAACGGAGCTATCAACAGGACTACACAGGGATGTTGCCTGATCTTTCTGAGTACCAGAGAAATGAGAATCATAGGGTGAAAAGCGTAAGCAAGACTGAGCTAGAGAGTCTACTGAGAGCCATGGCTTCCGGAAAGGGAGATATGAAGGAGGATATCTTTCTGTTCTTGAGAGTAGCAAACACGTCAATGTGGGGATGACCGAACTGAAGAAAAATCGACTGGGCTACAGCCTCTTTCAACTTCCATTCTGTTTCTGGGATCCTGGAAGGACGAGATAACTGGTCGGCCAGAAAATTCAGTTTGCTTGGGAGGTGGGATGCTCGAAGAGAAATACTGCGGGACTTGCACCAGTGAAGCATGATCATAGACTCTTGACAGAGAGAACGTACTGGTCCCCCCTGATAATTGATGAACGAGACCACTGTGAAATTGTCTGATCGTATAAGAATTGAAAGACTGAGAATCATGGGTTCTCAATGAACTAGGCCATGGAAAACAGTCCACAGTTCTAAAAGGTTGACATGGTTGGAAGATTCTGTGAGGGACCAGGTTCCCGAAATCTTCTTGGAATCCCAGATGGCTCCCCATCTTTCCAGGGATGCATCTGTGAAAAAGATAGCCTGAGGAGATGGAAGATGAAGAGGAACCCCTAATAATAGGGATTGACGGTCTTTCCAAAACCAGCAATGAGTCATGAGTTGAAACTTGATGAGAATCCGATGATCCAGCGAATCTAGACTGATTCCAGTGGGCCATAAGATAGAACTGGAAGGGTCTTCTCATCAGAGGAGCCCAAGGAATCATTTTCCCTACTGAAACCATGAGGCCTATGATTCTGAGGAAAGATCTGGCCGAAACTAACTCGCCTACCTTGAGAGCTTGAATTGTGGATAACAGTATCTGCACATTGGGAATAGAGTGAAATAACCTCCGGTGAGAGAGGTCGAAAGTTACCCCTAGGTGGGTAAAAACTTGACTTGGGGAGAAAAATTACTTTTCCACATTGATGATCCAACCCAGGTGAAGGCAAACCTGGATGGCAACTGATACATCCGCAATGAGGGAGACGGGATCGGGAGCCTTGAAAAGCCAACCATGTACTGAAATTGCCTGAAGATGAAGGCATGAGGCTACTGATGATACTATTCGAGTGAATACGTAAGGGGAGGTGGTCAGGCTGAAGGGAAGACTGCGAAACTGCCAGACTCTGCCTTTGTAAGCGAAACCAAGGAACTTGCGGAATGCAGGACGAATAGGGGACCTGAAAATATGCATCTTTGAGGTCGATGGATATTGTCCACAGGTTCACCTGGAGACTGAATGATGGATTGAACCGTTTCCATCTTGAAGGAAGGACGTACAAATAGAAGATTGAGGGATTTTAGATTTAAAATGGTCTCCAAACCCCCCCCCCCCCCCCACCTGTCTTCTTTTGAACAAGAAACATGGTCGAGAAGTAACCTGGATTGCACCCATCACCTCCTCCACCACATGTTTTGATATCAGAGACAGAATCTCAAATTCCAAGGCTAAAAGTTTTTCTGGGCACTATGGAACGGGGGTCCATGGAGGAGCAAAGGAAAGAGGTGGTTTTTCCTTCCATCAAGGATGATGGCCGCGATAAATAGTTTCTAAAACCCACAGATCTTGAATAAGAAGATGCCAACAAGTCCTGAACCTGGAAAGACGATTGCCTACTGGGATGCTTGGAAAGCTATAAATAGTGGAGGACTGAAAATCTAATCTACTGGAAGAGTTAAAAAAGGGCCATCTCCTGAACTTATGATGTCAAAAACAAGGATGATACTGACTACCCGATTTACGAGAACCTCTAGACTGCTTTCTAAATGGTATCTGCACTCTAGACCTATTGGAAACCACATCCAAATATTTATCCTGAATAGGAGACCTACGTTGAGGAGGAGACTTACGAGGAGAACGACCCCAAGAGGAAGGCCTAGCTGGAGGAGATTTAGATCTATCAAAAGATCTATTGGAATTCACAAAAATCTGAGAAGGAAAAGAAGTTTGAGAATAAGAACGCGCTAACTTCTTTGAAGGAGATGAGGGAGGAAAAGAACGAACCGGAGTGAAGGAACGTTTCCTAGAAACCTGAGGAAGACCAACTTTAGAAGAGATCTCGTGAATACTCTTGAGCCTATCCACCTCCTTCATGATGAGACTAGTGGATTTGGGGCCAAACAAATCCTTACCAAAACAGGATGTGGAAATAAGTGTGTCTTTAAAACTGTTGTGAGGACCAGCTACCCAATTGCTCTGATTAACTTGACAATCTCAACATATATTCTCCTTTACTAAACAAGAAAAATGCTATTTAAATTTTTTAAATCGGCCCAGCCAAAGCTAAGATAAGACATAGCAACCATCTTGACAACCAAACGTTTTCAGCTATAAAGCTAAATTGTGACGTCACACCGGGAAGCCGGTCGTCAATTCCTGTCAGATTACTATTTGAAATAATACCATATGAAGCATAGGCGCCTACTACTGCGTGTATTAGGCACCTATACGCACCTATTTTTTTACACATCGGCGTTGTATGGTAATTCAATGTTCACACATGGACATTATGCATTGTTCAAGTTGCACAAAGATTCAGTAACATCGCAAAAGTGGATGATATTTTGTCGATTAAAGGGCAGACCTGTATAGTGACTAACATCATAATACTAACATACGCCTGTTGGTGGTGACAGTAACAGCGGGTTTCATGTACGTGAATTTGACCCAAAATTACATTGGTTTGCGAATTGCAAAAGTAGGCTTATGCAAAAATACCAGTGGTATACATTTTCAGTCATCTGTGCTTTAGACGTTATTCTAATAGAGCAATATGCAATATAGCCTACCGCGTGCATGTAGGCTACATGGACAGATGTGGGCGTAGATCATGAATAGTATATATGGTCGGTGCGAGGTTCAGGGATAGACTATATCTAATCAAACATCACCACACACTTTTGGAATACAATTAAACGAATGGACATATATATATAGCTTATATCTTTCTGGATTGACTTTAATGATTTCACGCAGGCTATAGACACCCGTGTAGGATCATGTAGACAAACGCAAAACTTTTTCAATGTTAGTAGCAGCACACTGTTGCATGTACGATCACAATTTACCATTGTATATTGCAATATACAAATTAGGTGCTTAAAATTAACCAAAATGCCAATTAAATATAAATCTATTAATAAAACCAATTATTTTCTAGATTACGTAAAATAGTATGGAGAACACACTGTTTGTTTACATTTTAGGAACTGACAGCGCGGCTTTCACTGCTGTCCGCATGAGTTGAAGGGTACAGCTTAGATATAACTTAAAACATACTGTTTAATATTTTGAACATAATTGGATTCCAACCCTCATTTACATCGTGTTCATATGGTACTAACTAACATGTTTCTGTTTTTGTTTTGGAAGCATCTAAACTTAATTATGAGCTGCACCGTACTTAACGCGATTTCTAAACATCTGGTTCGCCTATACTTATTAAAAATTTGTTTATTCACCAATGTTTTACTTTTTCACAACATTGAAATATTTTTGTAGGCTACTTCCAGGAAGAAATGATCGATGTAATGATAGTTGTCACAGGCATGACGCCCCTCCCTCAACCCCACCCACACACACCACCACCCCTACTCACCCCACGCACCACTTTGTTGAATCTAACGTGTTAATTCACGTCTCTGTCTCATGCAAACACCTTGTTAAAATATATAGCCTATACATAAACAGTTACGGTCAAATCACGGAAAGATCGACTCACTCCTGGATCAAACTCACTTAAGACACACAATTTTACATTCATCAGTTTCAGAAATGATTGTAACTGTACTCTGTAGCCTACATCTTCTTTCAGATATGAATAATGGCACTATTTTAGCAAAATTATAGATTACATTTACACATGGAAACAATGACCAAAGAATAATGTTTCATTACTTATATTATTTACGCCAATACAGGCATATTTAAATCGGAGAGCAGCAAAACGGCATGTGGGAAAATTTATGGAGGCCTACAACATACAGCCATCCTCAACCTCTCCCACCCACCTAATCACACTCACACCCATTCATCTCTGATATTTACCAATCCTTATGTTTTCAAGGATGGCATTATTGGATCCGCAATTAGGCCTACTGCTGTTAGTCCCTAAAGATTATTTGTCCCATACATTGAAATATTGCCGATTGTGTTCATTATTTATTGCCCAATGTTTACTGGTTGTAGCCTAGGTCTATTAATATGTGAATATAGCTACCAATAAAACCATTTATTATCCTAATAGATTTTCAAGAATCATAATTTTTTGATTTCTTGAATTAGCTTCAACCTGAGATAGATTATGTTATGGTATATGAAGTCTATCCCGTTAAATGCACATTTTAAAATACTTTACATTTGTACTAAAGACAGGGAAATATTGACCCAGCTCACAGCACTGTTCCCGGTGTGACGTCATAGCGAGCGGTGACGTATTTTAGACTGAGGCGTCATTTGATCTCGTTATTGGGATGTCTAACATATTTTCTCTCACTCCAAAGTGAGGTTATTGTATTTAAATACTGCAATAGATCATAAAATTAATTGAAATTCGTTATCGATCTCAAGTCCTCACAAGACCTTTAAGCTTCTGAGAAATAGGTAAAGAACCAAGTGCACTCTTCATACGACAGTTGTTGACAAAACCAACTAATCTAGCATCCAAATTAAGGTTAAATCTAGAAATGTCTGCCAGACAAGCCAAGGCCAACTGAGGAATAGATTCGCCTCTAGAGGAAACCTTAAAAACAGCTTCTGAAAGAAGAGCCGAAAAAATTTGAAAGCTTAAATCTGAGTCTAGCCGATTGTTCTAAAGATCTAGTCATGGCTGAATCCGAAACAGGAGATCTACCAGTATCTTTAATAAGATCCCAAGCGTCACCAAACAGAGAATTAGATCTAATAGTTGCATCCAAATCCAAAAGAGGCACTCTAATGGAAGAAGTTAAATCTGGAAGAAACAGGGAGAAATCTGAAAAGCAAGCTTGCTGAGAAAAATGATCTAAAATATCCGCTGAAAAATTATTAATCGGAACACGATTAAAAGAAATATTGTCTTCTGAGACCAGAGGACATTCATACGAAGTATAGCTAGTATGTTCAGGCTGTATTTCAATGTGGAGAGAATCTGAAACACATTGGTGAGTACTAGACCAGTCATTCTCAGCAGCCCTAAGAAGTAGAAACTTGGAATCCGAGGGTGTCCCGTGAAAGGTATCTTGAGAAGATTGAAGAGTAGAATCCTGAGATGGGATAGAATTCCAAGAATCATCAACAATGAAGGAAACTTCAACATCCCTAGACAAGATATCTGATACTAAAGAACGATGAATGGATGAGGATGATGATGAGTAATTCGTGAACTTAACCTTAGATCGAGAATGACGAAGGATACTCCTAGGGACCAAACTAGATTCAAAGGACGGAAGGAAATCAATAGAGCTTCTAAAAGCAGTGATAATAGAATTCCCTGAACTGTCCTTTGACAAGGAAAAATCTTTACTTGACAAACCGATAGAAGTAATTTCATTCACTAAGGATTCATTAAGATAACAACTCACTGAGTCCTGGGAAGGATTATTCTGGGACATAGGACCTGAAGAGTATGAGGGATTCTGAGAACTCGAAGAATAACCTATAATGGATCTAGAATGAGGGAAGGAGAAATGATCACTAGTGGAATGATCTAGAATTATCCGACAGAGATTCACTAATGACTGGGATATGTTTAACAGCATCAGAATTTGAAATGTGAGAAGAATACTGAGAATTAGACAGTAAACTACCGGGAGAAAGATGAGATCTAGATGGACCCAGGTCCCCTTGGGGACCTGGGCACGGATCTACTACGCCCGGATGCGGCCCAGGACCCTCTCTGGGATTACTAATGGTATCCCAGAGAAGACCCACTGACCGTCTAGTAAAAATCCTTAGACAAGTAAATAGATGATGACTGAGAATTTAGAGCTGAACCCGGCTCCGGAGGCCAACTGGGCCCCAGGACCGGGAAACATGTGAAAAGTCACATGAGGATTGACCAAAATTTGAAGAAAAATTTGTATTTCAATTTGGCACACAGGAATGACCGGTCCCGACTTAGACCGGGGCCGGAGCTGGGGCGGGAAGGCCGGGAGATTGACCAGAGAGAAGAGGACCCGGACCCGAGAGAAACCCCAGGGGTGGGGCCAGAGTCGGCAAGAAATCAGAACTCAAAGTATCCCTAGCGGCTGGACCCGGACAAAAACCTGGGTCCGGCACAAAGATGAGATTGGGAGCATAAGCTGATGGATGGAGCTGGCACAAACTTTGATCCCAAAGCCTCCCTAGTGGCCAGACCCGGACAAAAATCAGGGTCCAGCCCTTAAAGGATGAGATCGGTAACCTAAGCCAGTCAACATCCCGACACGGGGTTGGGAAAAAACCCGGAAGCCTAGCCGGAGAAACAACAGATACAATATAAGATGATGAAACTGGCTTTGTAGAAGATAACGGATGTGAGATCACCTGGACCACTCTGGTCGTGAAATCCTTCGACCCAGCCAGCAAAGAAGTAGTAGTGATAGGAGCTGACATACAGGACCGACTTATGACCCGCTCGGGCCCGAGAGAGGATATACCAAACTCGGGCCACATGGGCGCAGACTATGGAATGTTGACAGATGAAGAAGAAGAATCCTTAAGCGATATGACTGGCTTATGAATGAGGCGAAACCTGAGTCTTTGTGCTCTTATTCTTCCCATTTTTTGTGGCACCTCTGAAACAATGTAAATCAGTGAGTTGTGATTTATTAGATTTAGAGAATAGGTGCTTCCTGGGAACAGACAGCTCCAATGCTTCACAATCAACTACGTCAAGAGATGAAGCATTGGTAACTGACTGGTCCCGGATAATCTTATTGATCCTACTGTCAATAGACAAGTTAATATTGTGAACTTGTTTCTGGAGCCATTCCATAGATAGAACAATTTTTTCAAGGATTGTTGAATCTGTCGTGGCCTTGGGTTTGGCCTTTATTTTAACCGCCAACCTTGAAGGAGAAGGCTTCCCAGGAATATTTAAGATCCCTGGGGAATTTGGTTTAAAGAATGACATTCTGGCATCTTAGGAGCATGACCCGCATATCAAACAGGTTAACTCTAAAGTACACGAAGTGCATTTCGAACACACACGTCCAGAGTGTTCAGATTTTATAAATCTATGGCAATTGCCAGAAGGACATCTGATAGAATGATTCAGATTCTTTTCTTTAGCCTTCTCCTTGATCTCCTTCGGCGACTTTATCAAATATGAATCGTAAAAACAGAGAGATTTGATAGAGTAAAGCTTCGAATATCACTCAGGATTAGCCAGCACTAATCCCAAGATTTATTGATAGAGACCCTACCGATCTCTAATTTAAAAATTATTTTGGTTTTCTTTTTGAGAGAGTATGTTACCGAGATATCGCAGATTCATGCTCAATCGCAACAAGCATGTCCATTCAGTAGCTTATACATGCTACTGTAAAAGAAGAAGCAAAAATATACAACACATAGTCTATACACTCTGGGCGCAAGTAACCAAAACTGGTAACGCGCCTACCACGAAAATAGAAATTACCTTACAAATCATTATTAATGCACCAGGACCTACAACCACTTATCTTGGGAGTTTTTTTACGCTTGTCCGACATCTTGATGATCCTTATGACTTTCTATAATCCACAGCAATTCCAAGTTATAAAATAACTTTTAAACTGGCTATAAAATTTTTTATACACCCTTCCCTTCAACAGTAGGAAAAGGAATGAAGTCTTGGTTGCTATCAACAAGGTCATGTGATAGCTATCAGCCAATGCGGTTGTCATTGTGCTTAATGACCTTCTCAGCGTCTCTGGGTATTGGATTAACCATTTTCTTGCCTCATTCTGAGATATAGCATTCAAGCGAATTACTATGGATCTCATCATTAGAGTATGGAAATTCCTGAAGCCTTCAGTCACTCTGTGCCCACAATACCCAGCAAACATTGGCTGTAAAAATTTCATCCTACTACGCTTCCCTTCAGAGAAGGAAAGAGCAACAGTAATGCAAGGAAGTAGGTTGTAATGCAGTAATAGCAATAATACTGTAACACCCCTACCCACCCACAAACACACACACCCACACACAGAAACACACAGACATGAAGTTTTGCGCACAAGCGCACACACTACTCATGCATGCATCCACACAGGCACAAACATGCATGCTGAAAACACCATGAAAGCATGCGCACAGATACGCATGCATGCAGATCCCAAGGGGTAGTACACACGCTGTATGAATTCCCCATAGTGTATATTATTTGCGACAAAGAGACAAAGTATAATAACGTTTCAAATACAGAACAATCTTTGGCGCACCACTTAGCACTGGAAGCAGATAACAAGATTGGGAATGCAGCAATTCAAAGAAATGCCACAAATATTCTGGCTCATGTCTCTAGAGAGTTGGTCCAACGTATATACGATCTCAAGAGTTCAGATTGCTTCAGAAGCAATGATGTTCAAGGCTTGATTCATATCACAGTATTCTCATCATCAAAGTTTATTTAGCTTACAAGGCGTTAGACATTTTGGTAAATTACATCAAAGAAATTGATATAATAGAAAAATAATCAGGAAAAAAACCATGTATGCTCAGATGGGCAAGCTCCTTGTTGTCCCCGATAATCTGACACTCTATGATCTAGTCAGACAGAATCAGAAATTGAAGACAGTTTTCACATCATTGATTACTGATAGTAAAGATATCAGAGAGCTACCCATGATTAGCCCATTAATGACGAAGCCCGCCAAAACCGGCCTCTGTTATGGTCTTGTGGAATGTGCATTTACAGGCCAAGAGAACATGATTTTTTTTAATTTACCACTGAAACCACTGGCTCCATAACCCAGCCAGTCATTCATGATACATTTTCAAAAATGTTATTCTCTTGGCCTGTAAATGGACTTTCAATAGCCAGATATTTAAATTTCCCTGACCAAAAATGACCATTAAATGGTTAAGGGCCTCAATAACTTACACGTCTGATTACTTTCTTCTGCAGCTGTATTAGGAGAAACATCCTACAACTTCAATCAGTCTTTATTCGCTTTTGACCGCTGTGAATTGTCCTCAGGAAAAATCTTTAGCTTCCTCGGGTCCATTCTTGATTTGAGTGAATCGAGTCCTGCTTTCTTGAGGCCACCTCATAGCACGCTTAACAGATTTATGCAATGACATCCTAACCTGGTTTTATATTTGCTGGCTTCCAGTAGGGAGAATTCCAAGGGTCTGTGCTGGTGTGTCTTCTGGAATCTTTAGTACACGGCCAAACATTGTCCACCCTTGCTGGGTGACATTTATGGACAGCGGCGATGTATTACATATCTTGCATAATGCATCATTGGAAATTATGCTGTCTGGCCATAGGTGTCCAGTGATGGTGTGTAGGTGTTTGCGGTGGCAGGTACCAAGTTTGTCTAGAGCTGCCATTGGAGCTGCGCAGCTGTTAGTTAAACAGCATCAGGGATACATAGGGTGCGTTGTATAAACTAGTAAGATGTGATAAGCTACGATACCGGATTAATACCTGACGCTTGTCCTCGAATTAAGGACAAAAGTCGGATGTCTGACACTGATTTTGTACCTGCTATTTATAGGCATGCTCCTCGATTGTTCCTCTGCTTGGACCCTGCTTCAGGATCCCTTTTGCTCGGGTACCATGCAGCAGCACGGTAGCAGGTGAAAAGCACAGTGGATAAACCATCTCAGTGTGGGTAGCCTATTGATGCCTCAAACTCTCCAGACTTCACTCACTTGACTCGTACTCTCACCTTGGTGTCTGCAAGTAGTAGTCTTACTAGTCATAACTCATCTTCATGGGTCATTCCGTGTCAAGACAACTAATGGGTGTTGCATGACCAATTCCGATTTCCAAGATTCTTTGTGTAGTGGTACAATAGTATGTTTTAGGAAATCTTGCACAATTTCAGTACCCAAATCCCAATATTCTTGGAGATATGAATGCTAGAACAGCAAGGGTGTCCACCACATGTGATGCAATTGTCATTTTGTAGCATTTTCAAGGCTCTGCAAATTCTTAATCTGATATCCAATTCCAATAAAACTTTCAGTGCTTGGTCACATTTAGGCACCCTCTTGAAATATGCAGGGCATAATAATTTTTGTGCTCATGTTGGTAACTTAGGTACCATTAAAAATGAAAATTGATTCAGTGACAAATTTTCAGACCCACTTGTGATTACAATTATGTTAAAACTCTTAGAGTTACAAACCTAATACTTGATGGGTCAATTACATATATATTTAATATGCGATCTATCGCAGATTATTGTTTTTTTCTCAGGATCTTTATTCTTCTTCTTCTTATTATTATTATTATTATTATTATTCTCAAGGATTTTCGCAACCTATCTCCACCTACAGTTTTGATCTGATCAACTTCCAACTTAGTCAACTTGTACTACCCCTTGGGATCTAGTTTGCTATTACTTTTCTTCTCGATCAGGTGTATGGTTTCTGAGATATCCGCATTTCCGCGGGCAAAAAGTGCCATAGGAAATGTATGGGAGCAATATTCGGACAGCGACTACTTCTAGTTTTTCCTCAATCATCTTGAAACTTCATTTTTTGGATACAGTGTTCAAATTTGGAGAAAACCTGACATAAGCCAAATTTTTTGGAATCAAGATACTTCATATTTCTAGGGCTGTCAGATGGTTGAAATTTGGCATATATGTAGATATATTATACTACTATTGATTAATAAGATAAACTCGTTGGCGAACATGTTAACCATTCAGAACTCTGCATTTCCATGCCCACCATGTCCCTATAGGAAATGCATGAGAACACTATTCGGATACTGACTGCTCATAGTTTTTCCTCAATCATCTTGAAACTTCAGAGACTTCTAGCATGTGTTTATCCGCATCTCCACTCAAAATAATTTTTGGGTCCAGCGATCCGTTTTTTAGAAAATCTGGCATAAGCCCAATTTTTTGGAATCAAGATAATTCATATTTCTAGGTTGGTCAGATGCTTGATATTTGGCATATACATGGATACATTATACTACTATTGATTAATAAAAATAAAATCATCGGCGAACATGTTAACCTTTCAGAAAGCTGCTTTCCGTTCCCAACATGTCCCATAGGGAATGTATGGGAGCAATATTCGGTCAGCGACTGCTCCTAGGATTTTTTTACCAGATCATCTTGAAACCTAACATATTTCTAGGATCTGTTGACCCGCTAGATGACCCCAAAAATCTGTTCAGTTCAGTGACCAGTTTTTGAGAAAATGCTGCATAAAAACAATTATTTGGCATTATGAGAATCCTTACTTCTCTCCCTGTCAGAGGGGTTACGTTTTTGACATCCCTAGATACCAGAGGCTACTATTGCTTACTAAAATAAAATCGTTAGTGAACATATTAGCATTTCTATTATTGCAAACCTTGATATGTTGATAGATGACGGAATTATGGTCGGGTTGTTTCAGCATTTAGATCGACTGATCCGCGACGGAATTGCCTCTCAGACACCATTTACAGAACTCTGATATCCCGAACGGTTCATGAGATATTGAGATTTTTATATCGTAGGCAAATATGTCAAAAGGGAATGTATTGGAAATTGATATGATGATAAATGACCCAGTTTTGGAAATATCATATCTAGACGTGGTACATTTCTAGTACGCACAAGGCATGTATAGATAACCTACAGAAATAGGATTTGGTCTATGGTTCCCGAGAATTCCATGTTTTCTTGTCCAGAAATGCCCAATTGGAAATGTAAGGGAGTGCTATTTGGACAGCAACTCGTCCTAGAGTTTCTTGCAGATCATGGAGAAACTTAAGACTTCTAGCATCTGTTAACCTGCATCTGACACCTACATATTTTCCTGGTCCATTGAGTACTATTTGCGATTTCTAGCCTCCAAACTTGAGACACTTTCAGTACACCTTAGGGCCTTGGATGCTTTTATTTTACTTTTAGATCCAGTGAATAATTTCCGAGGAATACGCTTATCTGTGCCCAAAATGCCCCATAGGAAATGTATGGGAGTGATATTCTGATAGCGACTCCCCACCCCCTTAAGGTTTCTGCAGATCAGGTTGAAACCCAACATCCTTCCAGAATCCGTAGTCACACATCCGACCCAAAATCAAGGAAAAGGCCATCAAATGTCAAATAAAGGAGAAATTATTGACTCAATCAACTTCAATAATTAAAGGCAGATAATTCATACCAAAAACTAAAACTTTAATTCATTAATTTCACCTTTATTTGCCATTTAATAGCCTTTTCCTTGATCTTGGTAAAAATTCCACTATAGCAAATCAGGACACATTATTTTCTACTTTAGGGTCAAGGCTATCGGTTTTCAAGAAATCAGCTTTTCTATACCCTGTGTAAAACTATGGGAATTTCAACTGGATTTTTGAGTTTTTTTAGGATATTTGACCTTTTGACCCCACCCCCTTGACCCCCCATGGCATGGCACCAAAGATAGATGCTGAGTCGCAGAGCACAACCATGTATGGGTAAACCACATACCAAATTTTGTTGAATTCCACCCATGGTTTGGGAGGATAGCGTGACAGACGGATGGATGGACAGACAGATGGATGAGATTACAATATCCATTACATTTTTTTGTAAATGTGGAGATAACACTATTATTTGTTCACACTGCTGTGACTGACACTTTCAGACAGGAAAAATTAACTGATATACATACATAATTAACATGTAATATCATAAAAATAAACTCACAAATGGCAAAAATACCCCATTTTGTCCCCAAATATTTGATGGAAGAAAGCATGAGAGAAGATTGAATTTGAGATATATTGTAGAGCACACCTAATGCTTTATTGTCTGTAAAGCACAAGTTTCTTCCACCTATCACACATGGTCATCCTGACAGGTAAATATGGGATCATTTTCAGATTGGGCCAATTTCAAGGGCCTATATTTAAAAAATGTTACGAAACACATATTTTTCTTTTAGGTATAAACTAACAAATATATATGTAATTGAACCATCAAGTATTAGGTTTGTAACCCTAATAGTTTTAACATAATTGTAATCACTAGTGGGTCGGAAAATTTGTCAAATTGAATAAATTTTCATTTTTAATGTTACCTAGGTTACCAACATGAGCACAAAAATTATTATGACCTGCATATTTCAAGAGGGTACCTACATTGTACATGTGACCAAGCACTGAATGTTTTATTGGAATTGGATGTCAGCTTAAAAATTTGCAGAGCCTTGAAAATGCTACAAAATGACAATTGCTTCACATGTGGTGGGCCACCTTGCTGTTCTAGTATCCATATCTAAAAAAATATTGAGATTTGAGAGCTAAAATTTTGGAGGATTTCCTAAAACATACTAATAATACAGTAGAGAGAGAATTATGATAATCTGAATCAGTCCTGCAACAAGATTTCTCAAAATTGGTTGTCTTGACACGGAATGACCCTAATTGCAACTGGCCTGGCGTAGTATATCTGGATCTTTGAACGTTTAATTGTGTTGAAGGCTTGTGACATGTCAATGCCCATTTTGTTGAAATCCCAGTGTGTGGACATGTCAGACTACTGACACAAGTGTGCGTTGAGCCCATACAATGGAATCACAGATGATCTTGTTTTGCTCTACTTACTGGTGAACTTCCTCCAAAGAATCCATCCAAGCGTTGTATGTGGCTTGTTGATTCATTTGCTCAAGATTGTATTTCTACATGTGAGCTCCCAAATAAGACAGAAACATCTTTCCCTTTTGTGTTTTTGAAAGCTTTGACCGAGAGAGAATGTAGAGCTAATACAAGCCATAAGATGTCTCAATCATGATGTTTCACGCAATCTCATAGAAGAGAATGAAACAGCACTATGCATGGCAAAGGGTTGTATGAATACACAAATATGTGCTTGAAGCATTCTTACACCGTATGAATGTTGGAACACCACCAATAAGACCTGGCCAAATGCATGATGGCATTCTTTTGAATGCCATCATGGTCAAACAAACCATGGTCTAGCTTGTTATCAGGCAGTAATGAACTCCAGGTATTATCCAAATGTTCCTAAGTCAGTTTTTTGGTACAGGTTGACACCACACCTGATGGACTATATAACAACTATAGGGCTGGCAGAATTACATGTACAGTAGAAACAGACTGTCACTGTCCTATTTTAAATCCAAATAAAGTCTAAGCTTATCAAACAGAAAATCGTCATAATTAGGCTTACAAGAATAGGGAGATATTGATAATTGAAGATTCCAGTTTATCCATCAATCATATGACATCATAATCAACTATGTGACGTGCAGGATGATATCATAATCAAATATGCCATGAATGACGTAACTCAGTTTGTCACAAAAGTTTAGTTTATGATGGACTAAGCATTGTTGTATGCGGAATGGGGAATGAGTAATGGCCACCTAAAGAATTGTCAAATCATAATTTTCTTTTAATATGTTGAAGCATACCATTATAGGCTCATTCCACCAGTTTTGTTTAAATCATACGATTGATTAAGAAGTCTCATTTTAACTGTCTCGCTGGGGCAAGCCACTAAAAATAATTTCAATGAACAAAAACTCTTAACTTGCTGGATATTTTGAAAACAATTTGACTAAAAGTTGTTGGTGGCCTAGCCACCAACAACTTCCAGTCAAATTATTTTCAAAATATTTACCAGGTCCAGAGATTGGAATATGTTGTGTTTGGAAAATTCAAGACAGTCGCTGGCCAATTAGCTTGAACAAACTTTGATCCCTAAGAATGGCCCCTGCTCAAAATAACTGACATCGCCCAGTGGCTCTTGAGAAGTCGATTAAAGAAAAGGTTCACAGATGGAGGGATGATGGACGGATGGTCGCCATTTGGGCCAGGTGAGTTAATAAGTAAAATTTACCACTGGAATAACTCATGTGATAATTAAGCCAGTGGTTAATTTTCAAAGATAGTAATCACTTGGCCTGCAAATAGACATTTCTCAAGATTCTTGCAAGACCATTTTAGGGCGGCTTGATTGCTAAAGGGTTAAAAAAACAATTCCTAGCGAGCGATAGTTATGTTTATTTCCGTCATCCCATTTCTTTTTCTATTTACAGACATTTATATGCCTAGCATCAGAGTATGGTGATTGTGCATGCATATGATTGCATTAAGCTACAGTATTGTTTATTCATGGGATTAAGCATTTAGCCAAAAGCTACTAAGTTGAATAACCGCAGTATGACAATCTCATGTTACACGTATGCTGCGTCAACGAGACACACACTAACTGCGCGTACATGCCCGAAAACTCTTCTCATCGAACATCTCCGTTTTCAGCCACCGAATAAAATAAGCACCATCGTTCAGCCAGATATTGATTGAAACTCTCCTGCTGACTAAAATGGCAGGCATCACCGGGCGAAGGAAGGGTGACCATTGGTGAGAGGATTGGCACGCAAAACACGCAGCAAGCATATCCAATAGTGATGGCAGCAGTGGCCCACTCGGATACTATACATCTTCGTTCATTGTTAGAGTGCTGATGAACCAAATCATACGATCAGTCACACAATTTTATTGTGATGCCGAAAGTAGCAAGTCAAATGTCAAACTTAAATACGGGAAGAAATAATCACAAACTTCATTTGCATAAGGAATAAGAGATGTCAGAAAAGGTTTCTCCAACAACACATCTCATAAATAAGTTAAATAAAAACAGAACCAACCATATTAGTACAATTTTGAACACGATGTAAGAAATGTTCTGTTAAAGATTTTGGATTTAATTTGATTGGAAGCCATACGACAGCAATGGCTTTCTATCAAATTAAGTAAAATATATTCAACAGTATGTTTTACTACAAGTCTACAATAGCCAAATATGGAGAAGTGTGTGTGTGTGTGTGTGTGTTGTGTGTGTGCGTGCGTGCATGTGTGCGTGCATGCGTAGCTGTCTCTCAAGAACTGCTGATCTGATTTGGCTAAAATTTGAACATGAAGGAGCTTGTCGTACAAGAGGATTTGCAGATGTTGGCCGTGATCCGCGTAAAGAACCAAGATTTAGATCAGATCAAATTATGGATCTGTGAATATTTTTGGAAGTACTGGTCCGAATTGGCTGCAAACTTTAACACAAGGGGTGACCATACAATGGGATTCCATAAATTTGGGCATTATAAAACAAATTCCAGAAAATCTTAAAAAAACCCAACATTTTTTTACAATGTGACAAAAACTCAAGGGTGAGGGCTCTGTGATCTCTTATTAGTCCTCTACCAGTAAAAACAGGGGGGGGGGAACTATAGGTTTGCACTCTGTCTCTCCATCTGAAATATGAAAAATATTAGTTTTCCGCAAGCTTTCAAGATATTATACTGAGAATTGGTACATTGCTTTGGTATGAGAAGTTATAGACTAAGTTCAAGTTTCATTTATATACGTAAATTTTTGCTGGAGTTATGGCCCCTTTCGACTTAAGGAATACAAAAAATATCAGCTTTCCACACTTTTTTCGCACTCCTTCAAGATATTTAAGGGAAATCGGTATATCGCTTTAGTATAAGGAGTTACACAGCAAGTTCGAGTTTCAGACATTTTCATCAATTTTTCATGGAGTTATGCCCCCTTTCGGCTTATGAAATACAAACAAAATTAGTTTTCTCCACACTTTTTTTCGCAGTCTTTCAAGATCTTCTACTGAGAATTGCTACATTGCTTTGTTATGAGAAGTTACAGACCAAGTTCGAGTTTCAGGCATATGCGTGAGTTTTTTATGTAGTTATACCCCATTTCGACTTATGAAATACAAACATATCAGCTTTCAAGACTTTTTCGTTCTCCTTCATTATATATAAGTGAAACTTGGTTTATTGCTTTGTTATAAGAAGTTAGAGATCAAGTGTCAATCACTAAATATTTCTATCCCCAGGTAGGGACATGTATTGCAAAGCAATATTTACAGAATTCTTGTTTCTCTGGTTTTGTTTTGGAAACATATTAATCCTTTAGCCCTCAAACTTCAAGAAAATTTGATTTTCTTTTAGAAAATGTCCAGTTGCAGACCAAGAGCAAATGTTTTTGAAAATTTATCACTGGAATGACTGGCTTGGTTATCGAGCCAGTTAGTGCAGTGATAAATTTTCTAAAATATTCTCTCAGGATGCAAATGGACATTTATCAATACCACTGCAAAAGCTGTTTTTGGCCGGCTTGCGTGTTAACGGGTTGTTATTTCTGAGCTATACAGATGTATCCATTCAAGATTATAAGTGATCGACTTTAAAGGGAACCGCCAAAATCCCGAGCTGCTAACAGGCCCAACCGGCAAAACGGCCAAAGACAAAGCATCAAGCTTGAATTTTCAGTTTGAACTTTCTATTTTGATGATGTCATTATCTGCAGTGGCCTTTAGGAATGTCCATTTACAGATCAAGCTATGATAATGTTTGAAAACTTATCACTGGAATGACTGCCACGATAACCGAGCGAGTCATTCCAATGGTAAATTTAAAAAGATTTACTTACCGTGGCTTGAAAATGCACATTCAAACAGCAAAATTTTCTTGAAAAATCTTGACCATTAAAGGGTTAAAGGGATACTACTACCATCTCAAATGTGGTGTTGTACTAAATGTAATGACTGAGAATAAAACCGAGAACCGGCAAAAGCACCAACCATTATAGGACACAAACACTTCCACCACAAAAATCCTACTTTGCCAGTTTCTGTAACATTTTACAGCCATTGTACTCGTTGCATAAGTATTCGTGGCATTACAGTACTTAATTGGCGGGGAATCGAACCCACAACCGGCAGCAGCGTGTAAAATGCGTGGCCACCACAGAATTCCATGGTGTGTCAGTAAACCACACATGTCAAAGCCTCACCCACAAAGTAGGAATTTTGTCCTGTAGTGTTGGTGTGGTGGAAGCATCTGCGGGCTATGATGCGTGGAGCTTTAGCCAGTTGTGGGTTCGATTCCATGTCAATCCTAAATACTGTACTGCCATGAACACTTGTATAACTACTGATTGTGTAGGATAGATCATGACAAACAGATTCCATAGCAATCATTTTCAGATGCTTTCCTTTATTTATCGCACAATAATTTTCATTTGAACATCATATTAGTGCTAGCCTGTGAAGGCAACCATCTTGATTCATTATTGGATAATTTGTGCCATTATATTTTGGTGCAGACACAACACATTCTTTAATTCTATAGTATTTGTTGTTTTGAATATTATGAAAGTGGAGACTTCTAGATTTGATACTAATAGACCTTTCCACTTTAGCCATCCATCATATGATGTCATAATGAACCACGTGACATGTAGAATGACATCATAATGAATGACGTAGATAAGTACGTCACGAACGCATATTTGAAGACGGACTATGCATAGGCGGCAACAGCACCCAGTCAAATTAGGTACAATATATTCAACACCTTACCTGTAGTCTTCAGGAAATTGAGTTTGGGCATTCGGGGATTGATCATTCCCAGCAGGGCGAAGTGTGGGTGCAGCTTAGCTAGAGGCCATTGGCCATAGCAAAAACGGGAAAGGTCCATTGCTTAGCTGACTGAAGAACTGTTGGCCACTTTTGTCTGTGTTTAGCAGGCAGTTTGACTATTTGATTCATAAGGTTTCCGGTTACGTTGAACTTTGAAAACTGCATTCATTGTGTAAGGTCAAAATATTGGACTAAGTACCGGGAGAGACATGTATATAATTCTCAATCTTAACCTCCAGATTTGTCAATGCTCTGATTAAAATGTATGACTTTGCTGGATTCTTACCTGCTTGTTCAAGAATCTGTGATATCACCCTCCGTGGTTTGCAGATCTGATTTTCCCCACTTAGCCATTGAATACAATAGCAGATGTTATACTTGATAGGAATATTGCATTGATTTCTAAACACTAGAATATTTGAAGCCACGCACATTAGTGTAACAGAAGATGCCTAAGGACCTTCATAATATCACTCTCACTTGGAATATTGGAAATTGAGGTAGAAAAGTCAGGTCCCAGAAGAAATCTATAAATTTGTTCCAGAAATGCAACAATCGTTGACGAGAAAAATAAATACATGTTTTTAAAACACAGTATGTGGATGAATGGTTTAGATGCAGTCATCTAAACGATTCTGGATGAATGGTTTAGATGTAGTCATCTACATGATTCTCTCAAAACATTCAGAAATCCAAGATGGCTAAAAAAACCTGTTACCAATAAAACGTCTGCATAGATCTGCAGATTACCACTGGGGTCCTTCTGACTGAGTTTGTTACTTATATGCAAGAGTAAATGCGAGTATGGAGTGCTTCTTGTTCAGACGTTGTTGTTGTTGTTGTTGTTGTGCTTCTTATTCCTCTTCTTAAGACAATTTTAATAACTCTGGTTCTACTAGAATGATCTCCAAATTCGGATGGAGACATGCCCGTGGGGTCCCGAACATGTATGCCTAGTTGGGCTCAAAACAACAGCATTCAGAAACAGTTTTCAAAATAAGACATTTTATGACAACAAGAATTGCGCGGAATTAAATGTCTCGCCTGTCTCCTGTTTGTCACAGCTACCTTGACCGTTGACCTTCAGCCCTCAATGTTATCATGCCGCTTCCTAAGATTATAGGTAACCAGGTATCCAAGTTTAGTTGCAATAGGCTTAACCAATCCTGAAATATAAGGTGAAAAGTTCTGCTAAGCACAAAAAAATAATGTTGAAAAAGCAGTTCTGTATCAAGGTCAGTGACCTTGACCTTGTGTACCCAACATCATAGTGCTTCTTAACATGATAAGTAACCATGTATCCAAGTTCAGTTGCAATAGGCTTAACCAGCCTATTGCAACTGAACTTGGATACATGGTTACCTATCATGTTAGGAAGCGCCATGATGTTGGGTACACAAGGTCAAGGTCACTGACCTTGATACAGAACTGCTTTTTCAACATTAAGTTTTTGCGTTAAGAAATATAAGATATTGCAACTGAACTTGGATACATGGTTACCTATCATGTTAGGAAGCACCATGATGTTGGGTACACAAGGTCAAGGTCACTGACCTTGATACAAAACTGCTTTTTCAACATTAAGTTTTTGCGTTAAGTTTTTGCGTTAAGAAATATAAGATGAGAAGTTTTGCTAAACGCAAAATCTTAATGTTGAAATAACAGTACTGTATCAAGGTCACAGTGATGCTGACCTTTGACCTTGTGACCATAACATCATCAAGCTGCTTCCTATCATTATAGGTAACCATGTATCCAAGTTTAGTTGCAATAGGCGTAACCAATCCTGAAATATAAGCTGGAACGTTCTGCTAAACGCAAAAACGTAACGTAAAATATTAACAAAGATTATACTGTGACCTTTGACCCCATAACCTTGAATGCATAATGGCTGCATCAGCGTGCTGCTTCCTTTCGATGTATATCTCCATGTATCCAAGTTTGGTTCCAATTAGATCAGGCATTGCTGAGATATGGGACAATAACCTTTGTTTAACGCAAAAACGTAACGTAAAATATTAACAAAGATTATAGTGACCTTTGCCCCCATAATCTTGACCTCATGACCGCTTTATCGGTGGGATGCTTCCATTCAATGTATATTACCATGTACCCAAGTTTGGTTCCGATTGGATCAGGCATTGCTGAAATATAAGGCAATAACTTTTGATTAATGCAAAAACTTAACGTAAAATATTAACAAAGATTATACCGTGACCTTTGACACCCCCCCCCCTAACCTTGACCGCATGATGTCTGCATCAGCTTCCTTTTGATCTTCTTCTTTTCGTTCGCTGATCATACCGCCAGTCCTGTAAGTGACTATCGACATGATCATAAGCGTTAAGTGCGTGGATCCATGGTTTATTAGAGTGCGCCGTGCGGCCTGGAACCTCCGTCTTCAGCACTCGAGGTTTCTGTCAGGGTTACCTCACCCTTACTTCCTTTAGTCGCCTCGACACGCAGAGGATACGGAAGGTGTATTCTAAGCCCCACTACAGGGCATGCTTCCTTTTTGATGTATAGCACCATGTACCCAAGTTTGGTTCCAATTGGATCAGGCATTGCTGAGATATAAGGCAATAACCTTTGTTTAACACAAAAACTTAACGTAAAATATTAACAAAGATTATACTGTAACCTTTGACGCCTGTAACCTTGACCTCATGACCTTTTTATCAGCGGGCTGCTTTCTTTTGATGTATATTACCATGCACCCAAGTTTGGTTCCAATTGGATCAGGCATTGCTGAGATATAAACCTAACTTAAAAGTTTACGCCGCCGCCGCCGGCGGAAAAATGATACCTATGTAAAGACGTATTCTACTGGTGCAATCCTCTCCCAACGTTGGCCGCAGCCTGCCCATCGAGACCCGAATGTGTATGCCAATTTCTGGTTAAATGCTAAAACGCAACAGCAACCGCCTTCAGCAACACTGTTTTCAAGAGGCATTTCGAAACATTTTTCAATAACTCTATTGGAGCAATCTTTTTCGAACTTGGATTGATATTTGTCTGTGGGGTCCCGAATACGTATGCTAATTTTGCAGTAAAAAACAATAACGCAACAGCTTTCATCAACACCGTTTCCAAAATACACTTTTGATCTTACAAGGCGGCCTGACTGAAAAGATATATAAATGACGCGGGTATTCGACAAATTTATCCTTGTTTGAAATTGCAGTGCTTAAATTTATCGTAAACCGATAAAACAAACAAATTACGCTAAGGAAAATGGCAACCGTTCTCCAGCTAAGGGCCGCTCTGCAATCTTGTATCGAATTGTGACGTCAAAATTTGCTTTATGTACTGGACTAGTCAGATAATACATTTTAGTGGAGCCGTGTTTGTTGAGTCAATAGTTTGCAGTGTGCTAGGCTAATTATTCACAGAACAAGTTGACTGACAATTATTGCTGCCTATGGCAGCAACAACATTCTCGCAAAATGTTCTTAAAATAATCTAGCAGACAATACAGGTGTCTCCAGCTAATGTTTTGATAACTATTTGACAGAAAATCATCATGGGTGCAGCTTTCAGCTAAATTGTTCTCAAAATAATCAGCATTGTAATAACAGTTACTTAAGATATTTCAGGCAATTTGATTGACAGTTGTTGCTACCTATCAAAAGGCAGCAAAAACTTTGTCAAATTGTTCTCCGAATAATCATTTTCCAGCTTTCAGTATTATTAGCTAATGTAGGTGAAATTAGTTCAAGGTTGTAGGCATTTGTCATATATATACATTATCGAAATCCAGTGTGATATATGCCAGCAACTTCTGTATTTGTGTCTGTTTCACTGTCAATCAGTTGGTAATCATGTCATTTCTAATCACTGCATGTCGGATCGTGCATGTGCCGGATGGATCTACCATTCATTGGAAATATGTTTCACATTGGACTTCGATAACGTATACAACATATGCCTATCTAATTTTCATACAAAACTGTTACCTAAATATATTGAAAGTCCACTTATAATTCTTAGAACCATTAGTTAGCAACAATTATCAATCAAATTGCTCAAAATATTCAGCAAGTGTTACTATATCGTTGAATTTTGAAAAATATTTGATTTAAAGTTGTTGTAGTAACGATTTTCAGTCAAATTATTATCAAAATTTTTTATGGTGACACCTGTAGTGGCCACTGGATTATTTTGAGACCAATTTGCAGGAATGTTTTTGCAGCAGGAATTGTCATTCAACTTGTTCTGTGAATAATTAGCCTAAAGCGCTGCAAACTAGGGGGACGCGACGAGCACGGCTCGACTAATATATATTACCTGGCTAGTTCCATATATAAAGGGAATTTTGACTGCACAACTTGATACAAGATTGCCGAGCGTCTCTTAGCAGCAGGACTTGGAGCATTGCTCTTAGCCTAAGCTGTTGGTTTTATCGGCTTACAACGGCTTTAATAATAAGTAGTCTTTTATACGTAAATGATTTCCAGAAATTCAAGATGGCTTAATGAAGAGTAGTTGTTTAAACAACTTCCTGAACATCCTAGGAAATCCAAGATGGGCACCGAAAAAAGCAAGCAATCAAGTTTCTGTCAGGAAATTCTGAAGACCATCACAGTATTTCAGTTTTTCCAGCCAAGTTTGGTTGAAATTTTTAGATACCATAATTCCATGATTATTGTCCACTAGCGTGCATAGTCCCTACCCCTAAATTTGACCCAAATCTGCTTCAAAGGGTCTCGTTTTCGTATATAAGCTGCAGTAAGATCAACAGACTTGTCAATACAAACCAGTAATAGAACAATCACTCAATAAATGTGCTTCGAATATTTTTTCCTTTATACTGTCCAGTTTCTACTGTGTGTTAACCTTTAACCCTCGAACTTGTTCAAGAAAATTTAAATTTTCTCATAGAAAATGTCCATTTGCAGCCCAAGAAGACTATTTTTGAAAATTTACCACTGGAATGACTGGCTCAGTTATTATAAAAAATAGTCTTCTCTTGATCGGCAAATGGACATTTCTTAAGACCAGAAGCCATTTTTGGCTGATATGAGTGTTAAAGGGTTACTCTAATAGGATTGTACAACTACGTGATAGCTTTCTTTTAAACAATCTTGATCTCATGACTACCTACCATACATTAAATAATTGTTCATACCTAGAGTACAGCTCAGAAGTAAATTAAAATATTTAAACAAGCGGCCCAAGGGCCTGTGGTGCTCACCTGGACCATTAGCATTTGAACCATTTGCATTTATCCAAGATGAACACCCAGAAAATTGACCAATCAAAATTCTGAATAGAAATTCTAGTCTACCTTGATAGGGTGACTTTAGTCAAATTTGGTTGAAATACTTCACGTAACTAAGAACAAGCGTTTTGACAATTTCTGGTAAATCTTTCGTAAAATCTAAGATTTCACCCAAAAAATTTATCAATCAAAATTCTGAATTGAATTTCTAGAGCCTATCACCATAGAATCATTAGCAAAATTTGGTTGAACTATGTCAAGCAGGTACGGAGTAGTAATCTTACAATTTCAGGTACATTTTTCATTAAAATCTCAGATTTTCACCCAAAAAATGGATAAATCAAAATTCTGAATCAAGGTTCTAGATCCTATGGCCATAGGATCCTTTCAGCCTAATTTGGTTAAAACTGGTCAAGATGGTAAGAAACAATTTGACAATTTCCACTACATTTAAAGATTTCACCCCAAGAAATTGATGAATCAAAATTCTGTACGGAAATTCCAGAGTCCATCACCACAGGATCCTTTACGCCAAATTTGGTTGAAATCGCTCAGAACGCTAAGAAGCAATTTGACAACTTCAGGTACATTTTTCATAAAATCTAAGATTTTCACCAAAAGAATTGATGAATCAAAACTCTGAATGTAACTCCTGGAGCCTACGACCATAGGGTCCTTTCAGTCAAGTTTGGTTGAAATTGCCAGAATCATAAGGAGAAGAAAGAAGCATTTTGACAATTTCCGGTACATTTTTCATAAAATCTAAGACTTTCACACATAAAATTGATGAATCAAAATTCTGAATGGAAGTACTGGAGCCTACAACAATAGGGTCATTGCAGCTAAATTTGGTTTAAATCGCTCAGAATGGTAAGGAAAAGCAATTTGACAATTTCCGGTAAATTTTTAATAAAATCTAAGATTTTTACCCAAAAAATTGAGGAATCAAATTTCCGAATGGAAGTTCTGGCGCCTACGACTATAGGGTCCTTCCAGCCAAATTTGGTCGAAATCGGCCATTAGTGCCTAATGAGTAGTGTTTTAAAGCAAAAGTTGACGGATGACGGATGGATGGACGGTCACCATGGCCATCTGAGCTAAAAACAAAAACATAATCTTTTGGGGAACATACTTGAAGTGAAAGGCATTGTTGCCCTAGGCAGCAATGTATTCAAATCAAGTTCAAAATAATCAACAGTACATTGTATTCTGTTTTGGAAAAATTTTACATTACTTCTGACCTTTACTGTACTTACTTGCTACTGACGTGGTACTACAATGGAGGAATCCAGTTTTAGTCAAACCATACCTATCTTTAGCTAAGCTCCACCGACACTTCACTCGTGTTGGGAGCGATCGATGCCCGCACTCTCTGAATCTCAATTTCTAGAAAACTATACAGGTAAGCTGGTGAATATTTTGAAACCAATTTGACTGTCTGCTGTTGCTGCCAATTTATTAAATAGTAAAGACAAACATTTCGTACATCCTGACAGACTATTAAGTGCTTAACCCTTAGCACTCTGATGTCAAAATTTTAAATTTTCAAAGTAAAGTAAAAGATGAACTGGTGTTTATTTTTCAACAAATTTGGTGAAAGATGGTGCTGTCGTAGACAGCAACATCTTTCACCAAAATTGTTGAAAAATGTGCACCAGTTTCTTTGCTATTGACACTGTAAAAGATAGAATATTGACATCAGTGTGCTACGGGTTAAGACAGACTAAATCGAGTCATGACGGACATAATTGATTAAGACATCAGTCTACACGTCACGAAGTTGATTATGATGTCATATGGTTGACTAAGAAACTGGATTCCTCAATTAGAGAAATCATGCAGTATAAATGGATATGCTATAGTATGCTAATTCTAACAGATACAATATCTGTAACTGTCTCACCAATAATATATGTATTTATTCCTTCGAAAAATCAACAATGTTTTTAGATCAACAGAATGCAATTGATATTTTCTCGTATTTGAATGCCAAGACCTTGCACGGTAAATAATTCTATAGCAGCTCTGTACATATGAAAAGTGTTTGATCCGCGACAATCAATCTGATCAATCAACATCAGGTAACATCTGTTACTACAAATGGTAGCGTGACACTTGGCATTCCAAATTCCTAAATTAAAACATTGCTTCAAATGAACTAAACCAATTCCAAACCACGTAAACACAAACAATATTTGAAACTGATTCACTGTGATACAGAAAGAATGCATTGACTGTATAGAGCAAATCGGTTACGTTTTATTGACATCGGAGAAGGCATTAATGACATTTCATTAAATTATTTTATTATTTTCTGTATGATCTGTTTTACGAGAAAATTGACAAAAATTGTGTTTTTGCATTAAAAAGCCCATTTTCACCCAAAATCACCTATAAAGGTGAATCCTTCAAAAGGCACATCTGCTATTCATAGCTGAGGCATATACCAAGTTTCATTAAAATATCTAAAGTGGTTCTGTATGATATGGTGTTTATGAGAAAATTTACAAAAATCATGAGTTTCTGCATTAAAAAGTGCATTTCACCCAAAATCTTGGACCTATACAGGTAAATTCTTCAAAAGACACATCTGCATATCATAACTGAGGAGGCATATACCAAGTTTCATTAAAATATCTGAAGTGATTCTGTATGATATGACGAGAAATTGTGGATGGACAGACAGACAGACAGGTCGACAGATGGACAGCTAGACGGATGGACGGACAGTGGATGGTCGCCACAGCATAAGCTCACTTGGCCATTCTGGCCAGGTGAGCTAAAACCATTTTGAGTAATAATTTCACTGTATCCTCATCCACAAATGCATTCAACATTATATTTATTGATAAGATTTACGTTGTACATGGCTGATTTAGTTTGGGGCGACTTGACAAATCTTACATTATGATAATTAGATGATTGATGACTCGGTGAAGTAAATATATAACACAGATCGTGATTGGTTAGATTCATCATGGTTAACCACTGTCGATTTTAGTAAATTCAATGGATGGACTTACAGATGCTCTCTCAGATATGAATAAATGCCAAATTCCTATATTATTGTTTTATATTATAAATTTACTTTGAGAGCACAGGTACATATTGCTCTCGACGAGATGGCGTGACATAAGATGCACAAGTGTTTATTTAATCAATTCACAGTTTGATTTCTCTCACTGCGCTATGCACAATTGGGGAGTGGGGTAGGGGGTGTTGTTGTGTCATACATTGCCCCGAAACGAGAGTAATGGAAGTATTCACACATGTGCATCGCGAGCTTCGAGAAGAATGGCGACACTATGTTAACCATTTCAACGGGTGAAAACCGTGCAATGACATTCTTAGTGGGACTTTAATTATTCTACAATGACTATTGGATGACTGCTGTCAAACTTAAACTACATTGTACATAAATACGGAATGCGATTCTCACGGCATGCCATGGTTGTTCAAATAATACAAGACCATTTTTGTGATATTCCGTCATTGTGCAAGCACTTGATAAGTGGCATGTTATTTTTTCCGAGAAAGAGCAGAACAAGCAGAGTGTGGGTGGTGGGTTGGGGTGAAGTATTCTCTACATTAAAGATTATTTTTAACAAAAGCGAACCAACTACGTAAATCGGAAAAATTAATCACGAATTAATTATTAATGGATTATTGAATTTTTATCACAATTTTCAATTTAATCATGTAATCGCACAAGCCTACCACTTAGTCCCTAATAATATCTCCAAAATTTCAGCCCGATCCCTTCAGCTGTCCCGGAGATGTTGTTTTAGTGAAAACTTAGGTCATCCATGATGGCCATCAGGCAAATTGACTGATCATGTTATACTGAACAAACTCACTTTAACCCTTTTGCTCTAGATGAAGTTCCTTGAGTTTCAAATTAATTGGACAAGCGGATTTGGAGAAAACATCTTTCTAAAGATAGTGTGAAATCTACCAAGCGGTTCTTGGGAAGAAGTCTTTAAAGCCTGTTACCATTCATTTCCTGTAGGGTTTCTGGAGCTCCTAAAATCTAAGATTGTCACGGACCAAATCGGCCAATAAGCATCATTTGAACCATCTTGCATCTTCTCTATACAATAAGGTTGCTTTCTGACAAAATTAATTGAAATCGGCCCATCGATTCTTGAGAAGACATTTGAATGTTCCCATTCCTTTTGTATAGGAGTTTGGGGCCAAACTAATCTAGGATGGGCGCCGACCCATTAATCTGACAAAAGGTAATATGCCAAATTCTGATTGGTCGATGGCAGCAATGTACACGCTTCCCTTGAAAACCTTGAATGACCATCAGTCCCTAATCATATTTACCAAATTACGGCTCGATCCCTTCAGCGGTTCAGTTGTTTTTGCGAAAACTAGGTCATCCAAGAGGACAACAAGCAAATCGACCAATCAGGTTCTTTTGAACAATTTTGTTTCATCTGTTGCCATAGATGCAGTTTCTCGAGTTTCTCAACAATCTGCCAAGTAGTTTTGGAGAAGGAAGATTTTTAAATCGTTTTTAAAATAGTAATAGGACAATATTGGCTTCTTTTGAATAAACTCGGATCTCTTTGTGCTAAGGAAGCTTCCTGCCCAATATAATTGAAATCGGCTCAGTGGTTCTTGGAAAGACATAGCTTAAAGAAAATGTTAACAGACTGATGACAGACAGACAGACAGACGATGGAGTCGCCATGACATTATAAGCCGATTCTGGACAGGTGCATCCACAAACAAATTTGGATTGCTGTATATGAAAAACTATTGAAACTACAGACTGAGCTAGTTCTTATATGGGTGGAAGCATATACCTATAGGTACTCACCTACTAAGTTAGAAGCCAATAGCTCTAGAAATTATGAAACGTTCCACTGAAGTAATATCTTTCCCCATTGGGTCCCATACCTCAGGCCCAGCTTTACACATAACACATGTACGTGAAATGCTACCATCTCCAGTTAGAAAGTACTACTCAGCACGATATGCAAACCACATTTATTCTGTGAGATCTATCACAGACACGTCAATCAATTTCTGCATAAATCCTTTTGGAAGACACATATTTACCAAGCAGTTAATGAGATATATTTTAAGGCAATAGTTGATGAATGGAAGCTGGACAGATTGGCGAATGGACAGGCAGCATACCATAAGCTCACTTATCAGGTCAGGTGAGCTAAAAATTAGCTTTACACTATTTTTTGGATTGCAATCAATCACCGTCAGACCGTGCTCCATGACCTGATGTGTGGGTATGTTTGAAACACAGAACATCAATAACGTTGCACAATTCTTCAAACCGAGTGTCGCTGATGCTGCTCTATGGGGAAAATTGTCACGGGGGAGTGCATCAAAAGTGGTAGAATGGATGGGACATGGGGTTCAAACATAGCAATATTTACAAGTGTGGAAAAATGTGTTCATCAATAATCTATGACAGCGGCAGCAGCATTACTGAGCGTATGACATAGGAGAGGATAAATGCACAGTCAAGCACAATTTTTTATTAATGAAACATCTAACCAGAAATCAATACTAGCCATAACTATTTGTAATATTATATCAGTGGGTAATAAAAGAGTCTGCAATCAAGAAATGAACAGATGTCTATCACCATAGGCTGGTGATGACGTACTTCCGGATCCACCTGATTGTCACCAATAGAGAGATCCATTTCTAGGTATTACCCCGCCCATTTCTAGATAAGCTCCGCCCATGCTTTGCGTGTGTTGGGATCAATTAATATACTGTACTTTGAATCCTGAATTCCCCAAATAGTCCTGTCAATCTACACTCAAATAAACATAACCTACATTGTAGAACAAATTGCAACAGAAGCTTTTTGGTTTTATATGATAATACTGGTCCTCAGATACAATGATATTCAAAATTCCTAAAGATCCCACTCCGGGAAATGAGCTAATTAGCATAATTAAAAATGGCTGCCAAAATTTAGGTTCAGGCTAAATATCACATTTCTTATTAATTATAGACACATGCAATGTATTACAAAAAGATCGAATGTGATGCTAAAGGGGTTATATTTACTAGTAGAAAGACGTAGATGTAAGGCAGAACATTTAGGGAGTCTCGACTCTATGTATAATGTGGCCAGTATATTAGAAGCATGACATACGCTTCTTATCCATTGATCATATTTATTTTAGTTTAGAATGTCATATACACATGGGTCATTAGAATGTCATATACAGATGGGTGTATTTTTGTGTATCAGCTTTAAGATATTTAATGGGGGGGGGTATTGCAATAATTTTTTGGCCGTGAAAAAAGCATACGCACATCTGCACATGATACTGATAATGTGGACACAATTTTAAGTTAACCCACTGAGACCTCTAGGAGCTGCGTTGACAAATGATTGTCCGAGATGGATGGACCGACTGACGGACATACATAAATTTTGGACAGATGGATGGACATACAGGTATACAGATAGCACATACACATCTTCACGTGGTAATGATAACACTCACCAAGTTTCAAAAGAATCAGAGCTAAACTGTAGGCGGAGTTGCGTCGACAAGATAACTCTGTAATGAATAGATTTTTGGCCGCGAAAAAGGCACATGCACATTTGCACATGATACTGATAATGTGGACAAAATTTAAAGTTAATCCATTGAGACCTCTAGGAGGAGTTGCGTTGCCAAGAAATGATTGTCAGAGATGGATAGAATGGCAGACGAACAAACATACATTTTGGACAGATGGATGGACGTACAGGTATACGGATAGCACATGCACACCTTCATGTGGTAATGATAACACTTTCTAAGTTTCAAAAGAATCAGAGCTAAACTGTAGGAGGAGTTGCGTTGACAAGAAATGATTAGCAATGCAGTTTATGTATCAGCTTTAAGATATTTAATAGGGGGGGGGGGGAGGGGTAACTCTGCAGTAAGTAAATTTTTTGGCCGTGAAAAAAGCATATGCACATTTGCACATGATACTGATAATGTGGACAAATTTTTAAGTTAATCCACTGAGACTTCTAGGAGTTGTGTTGACAAGAAATGATTGTCAGAGATGGATGGACTGAGACGAACATACATACATTTTGGACAGATGGATGGGCATACAGGTATACAGATAGCACATGCACATCTTCACTTGGGAATGATAACACTTAACAAGTTTCAAAAGAATCGGAGCTAAACTGTAGGAGTTGCGTTGACAAGAAATGATTAGCAATGCAGTTTATGTATCAGCTTTAAGAGATTTAAATGGTGATAACACTGTAATGAGCAATTTTTTGGTCGCGAAAAAAGCACATGCACATGGTATACGGATAGAACATGCACACCTTCACATGGTAATGATAACACTTACCAAGTTTCAAAAGAATCAGAGCTAAACTATAGGAGTAAGGGGGATAACTCTGTAAGGAACAAGTTTTCGGTCGCACATGATACTGATGATGCGGACAAAATTTTTAATTAATTCATTGAGACCTCTAGGAGGCGTTGCATTGACAAGACGGGGACAGGTGGCTGGAGGGAAAGCCGGGCGGACATGCTGATCATTATATCCCTCACCCCTCGTCTTCTAGACCAGAGGGATAAAAACGTACTAAAAGTTTTGTGTGTGCCACTTTATTACATCTGACATTTCCTTGTTGATGCAGCCCTTAATGCAATGTTTCTGTCAACAGCGACTGACGTTCCTAACTCGTCGGTGAATGAATGCAATATCGATGATGCGGTATTGAAGGCCGATCACATTGAAACACCTCTTCACCATTTGGATGCTGTTATCAAACAGGACTCCACAGTTGAATCCGCCATATCAGATGATGTATCTTAGGCGATAAATAAAAAGGTAGCGTCTGAGAAGTCAAAGAAAGCAGGTTGTCCAACAGGACGCTTGTGGGTGCAGTACATGCAAATGGTAGATCTGCTCAAAGTGTTTGTGAGACTTCAGAGAACGGGTGACTAAGTTGTACTAGAAATCACTGGAAGACATGTTGCGCTTCTTTGCTGCTGCTCGTCCCAGTCGCTATGTGAAGTCTGTGTACTTATATCTAAAAGACATGATAAAGCTAGAGAGTCCAAGGTCAGACATTTACAACAAATTCATGAATGGACTATTTGAGGTGCGAAGGAGTGATAGATTATGGGTCAGTCTTGTAAGCAACCTGGTGATAAAACAACCCTTGATGCTGACAATCAAGCCCACTGGAAGCCTGACACGTGGATGAAGGATGGCAGAGTCACAACGAACACATTGGCTTTTAACACACCATGCACGTGTTGAAGTCAACGAAGCTATGCAGGAGCTAATGGAAGCAATGCACCAAATTTCTGAGCAACATAAAACATGTTCGAGGCGAGGAAAGCACAAGATCACAAGGATAGTCTGAAGACTCATCCGAGACGGTCAAAAGGAGCAGTGGGACCAAAGGTGTTATTCTCAAACAACATGGCGCTCAAGTCCAAGAAGGATCATTTCTTGGCAAACTTGGCCAATAAACAGAACTTCTCTTGTGCGAATAACTTCAAGAAAGTAATGTTGGAACTTTCAATGATGTCGATGATGCAGATGATCTGATAGCATTGACAGGGGTTGTGCCAAATGGGGTACAACCCACGTTATTGTGGAAGGCACAGACATATTAGTGCTGCTGTCACTTTGCAGAACCTGGCATTCACAGTCTAATCTGCAGATCGGATAAGCCAAAGAAACAAGACAGGACAGGCAGATGCAACATTTGGGACATCAATTTTCTTCGAGCAGAAATTTGCGATGATGTTGCTCACTGTCTACCTCTAATTCATGCTTTAGGTGGCTGTGATACAACACCACGTTTACTTGGCATAGGGAAAGGTTTCGTCTTTGAAAGATACAGACCAATGCAGCCTTCAAGAAACACGCAGAAAACCTTTGCAACACTTCTACGAAGGAGGACATTCAGCTAGCTGGTGAAAAGTTACTGGTGTGCCTGTATGGAGACATTGAGAATGATACATTGGATACTCTGCGGCTTTGTGAAAAAGTTGCCAACAGTGTTTTGTCTGCTATATGCGTGCGACATACCAAATATATTTTGCCAACAATGCGACCCTGTTTCGTTAGGTGACACATCTCTGAATTGTATGCTGATGACCTAGTAATCTTATCTAAGTCCCATTCTGGCCAACAGTGCTCGCTCAACAACCCGAGTGAATACTGTAGGGAATGGGGATTGGACGTTACCCTTTCCAAAACGAGGATTATTATTTTTAACAAAGGTGGCAAATTAATAAGAAGTCATACTTTTACTTTCAATCGCTGTACCATTGAAAATACTCATTCTTATTGCTACTTAGGAATCACTTTTACTGCCTCTGGTAATTTTAAAGCAGCTTGCGAGCGGCTTTGCGACCAAGCAATCAAAAGTGTCCAAAACGATCTCTAAACTTAAACAACTTAATGTTCGGACTAACATCTCCACACCGCAAATTATTTTCCAGCGGCTGGCTAATTGCTCCTATTTTAATGTATTTCTGTGAAGTGTGGCGCTCCTACTATTTTCACCTTTTAACACTTAAATTTGTTCAAGAAAATTTCGATTTTCTTATAGAAAATGTCCATTTGCAGACCCAGAGAAGACGATCATTTTTTTTAATGTATCACTGGAATGACTGGCTCGGTTATCAAGCCAGTCATTCCAGTAGTAAATTTTCAAAAATAGTATTCGCTTGGTCTGCAAATGGACATTTCTATTTAGACAACTGCAGAAGCTGATTTTGACTGATATGAGGGTCAAAGGGTTAAAGGGATTCGATCGCCATGGTTTTAAATCAGTGTGTGCCAGCTTGCCAGCGGAGGGTGCCTATCAAATTTGGTAAATATCTGCTTGGCACCAACAGAAAAGCCACAAATGATGCTATTCGTGGCGAACTAGGCCTGCATGCTCTTCTGACACTTTGTTTGCAACATGCCACCAAACACTGGTTCAGGCTGTGTGCACTATCTATACAATATCATTAGTTCGCCAGGCAGATTTGCAATCATACTTTAGCGCCCCGACTACAAACTGGTCATTTTTCATTAAAAAAATATGCTCATTTTGGTTCTACTTATATTTGGCATAATCAGTGTGCTCATTCTCCCAATTCTGATGTAAAGATAATGAAGCATTTAATGCAGGCTAAATATGTAACTCACTGGTCATCCCATCTCCTGAATAATCACTCTAAGTTGCGTTGCTATGGATTATTCAAATCAGATTTTAAACTTGAAAATTACCTTATTACCCATAACTTTCTAGAATGCATGGAATTCATCAAGCTCCGAATTAGTGCACATAGCCTTCAAATTAAATTGGGCAGTCACCACAACCCAAAAATACATATCGAACAAAGAACTTGTGGAACTTCAAAACTGACAGTATCGAAGATGAAAAACATGTTCTTCTTTGCTGTCAAGCATATGACACTGAAAGGTTAACATTATTTAATACCCTAGATACACTCACTGATTTTTCATCTTTCGGGGGATGAACACAAATTTTATTTCATAATATCCTACAATGATGGTGATACAGAAATCTATAAATACGTCATAGAATTTGTCAGAAAATGTCTGGCTAAACTACATTCCATCAGCAGTATAAATAACGGTAGTACTTCTTAGTCCATCCCCTGGGACATGCCTCCATAAATCTTCCTGACCTGCCTCATATTTTTGGATGTATCTGTTTACAAATGTTACAATGTATATTTTATGTTTTACTTCATCTTTTATCTTTATTGTTTTGTGTACGGACACCATAGCGTATGGTACTTTTAACGTAATAAATTGAATTGAATTGAAATTGAATTTGAATTGTGCAAATTCAAAACTTGCCACCAACGTGTGATGCTGCCATATCAGCATCAGTATCATAGTTTCCGGGTTTTCTACCCAGTCAAGTTGGGGACGGGGGGAGCGTGATAATTAAAATCAGAAGATTTCGGATAGCAGTGTCATCAGGGGGAAACTTGTTCCCAGAACTATTGACAGTCGACTAGCTCCTGATTGCATTCTGAAGGTTATTCGATGTCAGTGCCGAGGAGACTGTGCGACTGTTAGATGCAGCTGCAGAAAGCACAGCTTAGATTGCACAGATGCCTGTGGTGAATTCAGGGGTGTCAACTGCAGCAATGTTCCAAGTTTTCAAGCAGATCTTGCAGAATTTGATGACACTCACATTGGTTTCATATAAGTATTAGCAGAACTTTACCCTTCATGCAGAAGAAAGTGATGGGACTACAGTGTTTGTATATCATAAACCATGAAGAAATGTATTATACTGATTTACCCAACGTAACACTTGGATCGAATTGGCTTGAATAGTGAACAAGAGGCCCAAGGGCCTGTGGCGCTTACCTGGACCATTAGCATTTGAACCATTTGCATTTAAATAGATATGATGGATAATTTTCGGAAAATCACCCAAAAAATTGACCAATCAAAATTCTGAATAAAAATTCTAATCTACCTTGATAGGGTCACTCTAGCCAAATTTGTTTGATATATGTCAAGCAACTAAGGAGAAGCAGCATCTTGACAACTTCTGGTAAATTTTTCATAAAATTTAGGATTTTCACCCAAAAATTGATCAATCAAAATTCTGCATTGAATTTCTAGAGCCTACCATCATAGAATCCATTAATGAAATTTGGTTGAAATATGTCAAGCAGCTAAGGAGGAGTAGCAATTTGACAATTTCTGGTACATTTGTCATAAAATCTCAGATTTTCACGCAAAAAAATTGATGAATCAAAATTCTGAATGGAATTCTAGAGCCTATGGCCATTGGTAAGGAGTAAGAAGCAATTTGACAATTTCCGGTACATTTAAAATAAAATCTAAGATTTCATCCCCAAAAATTGATGAATCAAATTTGTGTATGGAAATTCTAGAGCCCATTACCACAGGAACCATGGTTTGAAATTTGGTTGAAATCGATCAAAATGGTAAGAAATTGCATTTTGACAATTTCCGGTAAATTTTTGATTAAAATGTAAGATTTTGACCCAAAGAATTGAGGAATCAAAATACCAAATGGATGTTCTGGAGCCAAGCCCAATAGGATCCCCTTACCCAAATTCGGTTAACGAGGAGTAGCGTTTTAAAGCAAAAGTTCATGGACGCTGGCCCGTCGCCATCGCATAAGCTCACTTGACCACTTGGCCTTGCCGGTGAGCTAAAAATTGCTCTTTGATGCCATAATGTCTTCATCATGAGCCGTGATGACGCATACACTGTTGTCGGGACATCATGTAGTGTTAAAACATGAAATATCAACTCTTTTATATTTGTAGTTAATACATTGAACAACCCGAGTGAATGGGTTGTTAAAACCAACGATAAGTGAGATATTCAGCTTAATACTTGGTTTTCGGTGGCCATTTTAAATCATATTAATTAGGTCCTTTCCCAGTGTGGGATTTCAAGGAATTTTTCATATTCTTATACCTGATGACTGGTAAAAACATATGAAACAAAGAAATATTCTATTGCAATTTGTTCTAGATCTATCCTTATATTGACTAGACTAAAATTCCAATTTCACGGTAACTATCCAGGTAACTTGTTGAATATTTTGAAACTTATTTGACTGGGTCCTGTTACACAAAGAGCGCCAAGTCAAATTAGTTTCAAAAATATTCAACAGGAATTTGTTTATTAAATAGTAAAGACATAATTCATACACTTGATGGCCTATTCAATGTTCATGACAGACCTAGATACACCGGTCATTAACCCTTAACTCTCTGCTGTCAATATTCTATCTTTTACCGTGTCAATGGCAAAGAAACTGGTGTACATTTTTCAACAATTTTGATGGACGATGTTGCAATTCGAATCAAATTCTGAATCTGTCGCTATCTCAGAAACTATTGGTTCAATTTAGCTCAAATATTAACACAGGAAATGTTATGGCCACACACTAGCATTCCACAACTTTGGGTGTGATCAGCGAAAATCCAGCAAATCCAAAAATTCCGGAACCTGCAGCCACCGAGATTCTATCGACCTTGTTTTATTCACCATCTGAATGAAACCCAGCTAATGAAATGTTGCCAAAATTACTAGATATTGGAATGCATTCAAGGGAGGTAATGCTTCGTAGCTAATAACAAATCTAAGTAAATGAGAGTGGCCTCCCCTGCTTATTTAAACAAGATAATAACAACGTAATCAGGAAGAATTGAAAACGAGTGAGAAAGTCTGACGCTTGGATATTTGTGTAAATCCAGAAGTCTGAATGGTCTGAGACTGTTTTTTCAGCCCCTTTTATACCATCTTGGGGCTCAACCTGTGGATTGGCCGGGACATTCCCATAAATTCTCCTGTTACGATACTGCGTAGGTATGGTTTTATTTCAGATTTTATTTCGCAAATAGATAAAATTATAGCAAATTTATACACTCAATGTTATATATTATGATATATCCGTAAAAAAATAATTATAAATCTGGATTTTTAAACATACACAGTTGTACGGTTGTCAAATTATGTCACCGGTTTTCGAACCATCATGCTTAAAAATCTGGAGGCAGTTCAAAATCCGGATAACTGCACAGCCCTAACCCCCCCCCCCCTGGGGTGCTGCCAAAATCATTTTAGGCCCCTTTATGGGATTTGCCTTATAGACTACAATGCTTGTTTAATATTTTAAAACTAATTTGACTAGAACATGTTGCTGCCTAATTACTATCAGAATATAACCACATTAATGACCAAGCCTGCCATTTAAACACGCCTTTGCAGTCATCTTGAGAATTGTCCAATTGCAGGAAACAAGATTTTTTTTTTAATTTACCACTTAAATGACTTGCTCGATAAACAAGCACGTTATTCCAGTGGTAAATTTTCCAAAATAACCTTCTCGTAGCTTTAAATAGACATTCCTCAAGACCAGTGCAGAGACTGGTTTTGGCAGACTTGACTATCAAACAGTTAAAATCGATTGCTTATTTGTCTGTGAAATGTTTTTTCTAGGTCAATGAAGAACAAAGGCCCATATGCATTCCAACTAGAAAGGCCATCGCCTATAAGTAGAATCAAAACGTTTTGGCCAGAATTGCAACAAGAATTAGGTAACCCGAGATGGCTGTCATGCAAATCGACCCATCAGGTTCTCTTGAACAAACTTGGGTCAGCTCTAAATGCCCTAGATCAAGTTTCAGAGCCGTTTCAGAGATCTTTAAAGACATTTCTAAAAATCGGTCAAAATCCAAGATGGCCACCGGCTTTCTTTGAACAAAACTGTATCTCTATTCCCTAAGGATGTTTTCTGTCAAACATAATTGAAATCGTCCCAGTGGTTCTCGAGAAGACGGGCGCTTTTGGCGGGAAAATCATCCAAGATGGCAATCAAAGCATTTATCTGACAGTTTCAAAAATAGGAAATTTGAAATCAGAATACCCATAAACCTATATAAAACCAATTTCGGCTTCAAAATCCTACAAATAAAAAAGTCCAATGTAGCCGCCAAACACGCTACATTTTGATTGGCCTACTGCAACCATTTTTTTTAAAGTATCAACTTCGTTTGAGCAAATTTTAATGTCCCTTAGTCCCTAATTATATCTCCAAAATTTCGATCCGTTCAGTGGCTCTGGAGAAATCAATTTCACAAAAACTAGGTCATCCAAGATGGCCGCCAAACCATTTGGCCAATCAAGTTCACTTTAACAAACTTGGTTCACCTCTTGGTCTACATGATATTTCATGAGTTTTCAATCAATCCTGCAAGTGGTTTCGGAGAAGATTTTTATAGACGTTTAAAAAAAATCAGTCAAAATCCAAGATGGCCACCGGCAAAATGGAACTACCGGCTTTGATTGGACAAAATTGTATCTCTATGCCTTAAGTATGCTTTCTTCCAAGGGAAGATTATTTTTGAAAATTTACCACTGGAATGACTGGCTCGGTTATTCCAGTGGTTAAGTTTTCAAAAATAGTTTTCTCTTGGTCTGCAAATGGACATTTCTCAAGACCACTGCAAAAAACATTTTTGGCTGATATGAGTGTTGAAGGGTTAAACAAACTTGGTTCAGCTTTTGCCTTAGATGATGCTGTATGCTGAATTTAGTCCCGAAAACAAGAGGCTCAAGGGGCCTATATCGCTCACCTGGATTTATTGGCTACTGGCACAACCGAACAAAATGAGATGACCACGGGAAAAATTTACCAATCTAATTTTTGTGAGGAAGGTTTAGTCGTTTTATTAAAATTAGTCCAGTCGTTAATAAGTCGTCATTTTTATGATTGCCTCAGAAATTTTCAGAAGATACAAGATGTCCGCCAAAAAAGCTAAATTTTGATTGATTCATGGCAGACATGTTTTTTGACGTATCAACTTTCGATGGACAAACTTTAATGGCGCTTAGGTCCTAATCATATCTCCCAAATTTCAGCCAGATTTGTTCAGAGGTTCTATAAAAGTCATTTTCGCGAAGACTAGGTCATCCAAGATGCCCACTGAAGTATTTGGCCAATCAAGTTCCCTCGAACAAACTTGGTTCAGCTGTTTCTCCAGATGATGTTTCAGTTTTGAATTGATCACCCATGGTTTCGGAGATTTTTTAAAGACGTTTAAAAAAAAAAAATCGCCCAAAATCCAAGATGGCTGCTGGCCAAACTGGCCTATCGGCTTTCTCTGAACAAACCCTATGCCCTACGGATTCTTCCTGCCAAATATACTTGAAATCGTCCCAGTGGTTCTCGAGAAGACATTTTAAATTTCCCATTGCTTTAGTATGGGAGATTTTGGCAGGAAAAGATCCAAGATGGTTGCCAAACCATTTATCTGACAGTTTCGAAAACAGCAAATTTGAAGAACCTATATAAAACCAATTTCGGCTTCAAAATCCATCAAATAAAAATATCCAATATGGCCGCCAAACACGCTACATTTTGATTGATCCACGGTGGCCATATTTTTTTATGCATCAGCTTCCCTTGAACAAACTTTAATGGTGCTTAGTCCCTAATGATATCTCCCAAATTTGGCCTGATACATTTAGTGGTTCTGGAAAAGTCGTTTTCGCGGAAACAAGGTCATCAAAGATGGCCGTTAAACTATTTGGCCAATCAAGTTACCTTGCCAAACATGGCTACGCTCTTGCCCCAGATGATATTTCTTGATTTTTGAATCGATTTCTAAAAGTATGCCAAAATGCAAGATGGCCGCCGGCAAAATTGGCCATTGGCTTCATTTGTACAAACTTGGATATCCATATCCTAAGGATGCTTTCTGCCAAATATAATTGAAATCGGCCCAGTGATTCTTGAGAAGTCCCTTAAAGAAAAAGTTGATGGATAGACAGAGAGACAGACAGACGGCGGACAGTCGCCATGGCATAATCTCACTTGGCCATTCTGGCCAGGTAAGGTAAAGATTATCGATGATATCTACAGCAATCGTGTAAATCAGCTGTACAACAGTTAAACATTTAACCTTTAACAAGAGAATTTTTTTATCATCGAAAATGTCCATTTGCAAGCCAAGATATTGTTGAAATTTGTCAAGACCACTGCTGAAGCAACTTTTAGTGAGCTTGAGTGTCAAAGGCTTAATGATAGAGAATAATAACATGAGCTTGTATTTGTACACAAATCTCTAGGTACCTACCTGTTTAATAGTCAAGCCAGCCAAAATCAGCATCTCTCGCCATCTTGAGAAATCTCCATGTGCTGGTCAAGATATTTTACATGAAAATTACCATGGAAATGAATAGCTCAATAACCTCTACGGTCTTAATTTTGGCCATTCATTAAGCAAAAATATAGATTTTCTTCTTGATCAATATCAATCATTAAAGGGCTTAAACAGATGTCATCCAACCTGATGCAATTTCCTAGTCTTATGCTGGTATTCGACATGGTATGTGGAGCGCATTCACTATATTATAGTCATTAGTTCTTAGGATCTATCTAATTTTCTATATACAATCTACATAGTCAGGTGAAAATTTATGCTTAATTACAAAACGAATAACTTTACGACAGAATTGTGACAAGTAACTAGTATCAAAGACATTTACCCCTTTTAATCATAAATTTGTCCAAGAAAAGCTCATAGAAAATGTCAATTTGCCGACCAAGAAAAGACAACTTTTGAATATTTACCACTGGAATGACTGGCTCGGTTATTGAGCCAGTCATTACTGTGGAAATTTATCAAAATTTTCTCCTCAGCTGCAAATGGACATTTCACAAGAACACTACAGAAGCTGTATTTGGTCAACTTGGGGGTTAAAGGGTTCATTTATCAATACAGACGTTGCATGTTCATAACAATGTACAATGGTTCACATAAAAACAGCTCATTATCAGGTAATTGGAAGTAGAGATCAGACTGATTAGAGCGCTGACTTACTGTTATGGCAAGTAGTGAAGGGAAGTATTAATTAACTTTATGATCCATTTTAATGAGCGAGAAGGCAAGATTACTGCACACCGACGCAGGGCCATAGCCTGCAGTGGGTCGAGACTTGGGTGTGGGTGGGGGGGGGGGGGGGCAGTTATATATATTCAGGGCTAAAAAAAACCTATGTTCCTGCCGCCCGGCCTAAGGGACAAGCAAATTGTCCTGTAGGGTAACTTAAGTTTTCTTCAATGTAACACTGCAGTGATAGAGAGGGCCACTTAAAATATCCAGGAAAGCCTTGAGGGCAACCATCAGGAAAAACTTAATTTTCAAGCCCTGATTATATATATTGAACCAAAAAAGTTTAGCAACACTGAGAATATTACTGTATAAATGTTATTTAACAAAAACAATAAATTGATTCAAATATATTATTTAATTGATAGGTCATTTTCCAGTTTGAACAACAGTCTCTTGTTACTGTAATGCTAGCATCGCGCCTTTAACACGGCATCGTTCAACGGAAGGGTCCAATTTAAATAATGACACTGAGCTGTCAATACCGGTTGTGACCTCCGCACGCATTAACCACCGCCGTACATCGCTTTCTCATTCTTCGAATTAAGCACCTGGTGTCACGAAGAGGAATCGCATCCCATTCCTGGAGCAGTGCAGCTTCCAGCTCCCGCACGTTGTGAAGATGTGGATGGTTCTCACCCACCATACGTCCAAGAATGTCCCACACGTGTTCGATAGGAGACAGGTCCGGTGATCGCGCTGGCCAGTCCAACACCGGAACGTTGTTAGCGTCAAGGAAATCACTGGTGACCCTAGCTGATTGAGGACGGGCGGTGTCTTGCTGGAACATAAAGTCTGCATGATGCTGCATAAAAGGGATGACAACAGGGGCGACAACTTCTTCACAGTAACGGTGAGCTGTTAAATTTCCGGGAATCACAATAAGATCTGTTTTGCCATTTTCATGGATTCCAGCCCACACCATGACACTGCTGCCACTCTCGTGCTGAAAGATGTTGGCTGCATCATACCGTTCTCCTAAACATCGCCAAACCCGTTGCCTACCATCCGCCACATCCACACAAAACCTCGACTCATCACTGAACAAAACGTGGCTCCATTGTTGAGCACGCCATCACTGATGAGTTCTTGCCCATGCAAACCGATTCTTGATGTGATGCTCAGTAAGCGGAACAGTAACAAGTGGACGACGGGCATGCAGTCCAGCATCATGGAGTCTGTTTCGCACAGTTTGTGCATGCACTGTTGTGCCGGTAGCGGTGTGCAAATTAGCCGGACAGCCACGGCGCAGTCTCAAACCTGTGATGTCATGATGACGTCACTAAGTAGCGGTCTTCTCGTGGTGTTGTTACTCTCGGTCTGCCAGATCGTGGTCGGTCATTAACATGTCCAGTTTCCTGCTCACGTTGGCGGAGACGGGAAATGGTTGCGGCGTGAACATTAAAATGTCGAGCAACAGCGCAAATGCTCTGCCCAGCAGCGACTCTTCCCATTGCTTCATGGCGCAGAATTTCGGGTAGCCCTTGGCGGCGGCCAATGTTCGGTAGGGTAAACTTTTAAGAGTTTTCTGTTAACGTTCGTTATCTGCTTTTGCAATATGGTGAATTTTTGCCTTCGCTACCCGCCAATGTGGGCCAGTGCATGAAAAATGCATTTTCACATGCAGTAAGCGTGCAGCCGAGAAATGCAACATTGACGAAACATGCCTGCAAATTTGGTTATAAATGGATGCATAGTTTTAATACAATAAACCAAACTTCACTGTTGCTAAACTTTTTTGGCTTAGTATATATATATATATATATATATATATATATATATATATATATATATATATATATATATATATATATTGCAACTGCACCCTCCCTCGCCCCATATCCCACCCCCTCGCCCCACCCCAGCCCTCCCGCAGGCTACTACCCTGCACATAAACATGGGCATTGGGCACAGCTGCATGTAATAGATTCGTATGAAGAGTAAATCAAGGGAGATAACCTCAGGATATAGGATATAGAGTGGCCAGGACCAGGATTACATTCCCTGACTGCTGAGGATCTGGAGGTAAATTTTTACTACCTTGCTCAATTGAGCTTATTTCTCGAGCCCTTTAGTGATTTTAAATGGGACAGTATAAATGGTCTTAACAACTCTTGGTCACGAAGATGTGCGAAGGGCCTGTATCGCTCACCTGCAGGAAAAGGGACTATCAGTGATTGATCATTCAGCATTAATATGGTTAAACCTTTAATGGTCAAAATTGTTTTAAAAAATTTTAATATTTACTTAATGTATGTCCATTTGCACGACAAGAGGAGACTATTTTATATAATTTACCACTGGATTGACTGGCTCCGTTATCGAGCCAGTCATTCCAGTTATAAATTGTATAAAATAGTCTTCTCTTAGTTTGCAAATGGACATTTCTCAAGATCACTGTAGAGGCCGGTTTTGGCCAACTTGACCATTAAAGGGTTAGAACTAGTCTAACTTTTCAAGATGGTTAGCAATTTAGCAATAGTGTTGAAATAAAATTTCGCATATTGCAGGATAAGGGTTCATAAAATATTAATATTCATCAATCACAGGACCTTTCCAGTTTTAGATATGCCCCACCCATCTCTAGCTAACCTACACCCACACCTTGCTCATGTTGGGGGGGGGGGGGGTCGATCGATCCCTGAACTCCCTGACTATCAATTTCCAGAAAACTATACAAGTAAGCTGTTGAATATTTTGAAACTAATATGACTGGGCACTATTGCTCCCTATAGCACCGACAGCATCCAGTCAAATTAGTTTCAACATAATCAACAGCATCTTTATTAAATAGTAACTTTGATATACAATTCGCACAATAAATCTTAGTCTGTTACCAATTATGCGTCCGTGACACACTTTTCTATGTCATTGATTATGACGTCATCCTAAACGTTGTGTAGCTGATTATGACGTCATATGATGGATGGATAAACTGGAAAGGTCAATTGGCAGGAAGAACATTCAGTCAAATTATTTTCATATACAGCAGCTAACATTAACACAAAATTTTCACTAACTGGACTATATATATATATATATATATATATATATATATATATATATATATATATATACATTGGCATTCATAATTTAATCCCTGCACTCCATGAATGTTAATTTCTGGAAAACTATAAAGGAAAGCTGTTGAATCTTTGGAAACTAATTTGACTTGGTTCAGTCAAATTAATTTCAAGATATTCAACAGAACGTTTATTAAATAGTAAAGACATACAATTCGTACAACTTGACATACTTTAGGCGTCTATGACGGACTTAAATTACGTCATTCATGACGTAATTGATTATGACATCAGCCTACATGTGATGTGGTTGATTATGACGTAATAAGATTGTTTGATAGATTGGATTCCTCTATTTTCCTAGGAAATGACTATTTGGAATCACATGGTCACATTGACAAGTGGTCGGTCTCCTAAGGGCTTTGACAACATATAAATGAATATGACTTACCGTGCTGCAATGCCATCTGGCTGTATATCCTTGACAAAGATGCCTAATTCACCTTGATTATCACTCCGCAGACCAACCACACTGAAACCAAGTGATGTATCCTCTTGCTTCTCTAGTTGAACTGTCTCAATATAACGACCTTGTGCCGCTCGGTCGAGTGCACGCTGAAATTCAATGTTGTATTTGTGCGTAGAAATAACACTGTTAGCAGCACTGCTGACAGAACCGTAACCCTGTGGAAGGGCCGAGAAATCGCCAGCTGCTGTTGGCTCAATCTGCACCTCTGTAACACCACCATCTACCTGATATTGATTACTTGTATTATCATTAATGAGAAGTTCTCCAGCAGGTGTGAAGTCAAAGTCTGCCTCGGTTACCTGAGGTTGCGTTGTCACAAGATGTCCCAGATCCTGGATCGACTGCTGAAGTGTTAAAAGACGGTGAAATATAGGACTCTCCAATAAACAAATAAGGGAAGCTAGCTGTTCCTTCTCAGCACGAGGTGTGTCATCCCGAGTTAAGCGCACCTGCAACCTCTGTACCACCTCAGCCGCATCCAACGTTTCTGCAACATAGGTGTACAATGTATATCTATATTAGACAACAACTCTCAATAGATGGATCTAATCTGTCACTCAATGATCTGACGTCAACAGACAACAAAGTGGCCATAAGAAACAAGAGGCCCAAGGGGCCTTATAGCTCACCTGGAACATAGGTATTTCAAGTAGAAAGGTCATCGGCTATAACTAGCCCCCAAAGGAGTTGACCACAATGGTAACAGGAATACAGTGGTCATGTTTCTTTCATGCCTCGCAGAATTTTGAAAATTTTGCTTGCCATTCAGGAAGATGCTTGCATGAACTTGGTTGCCCGAACAGTGTTTTAGCGTGTCCATCAATTCATGAATGTAAAATAACAACGCCATCATTGTCATACATTAATAAATACTATGTAATAGCATTTCCAACAATTTCCATTACAAATAGCTGTGGCAAAATCTATTCGCAACAATAGTTTTGAAATATCTGAAGTTCTAGTACATGTATATAGATTTTTTTTAAATGTCAGATTTAGCAAATCCCGGGAAAGAATTAGCAATTGTTCATACCTCTTTAGGGACAAATGATTGTAAGGAAGTCAATTACTGGTGACACATGTGCCGATCACTATTTTATAGGGCGAGGTTAGACAGGTACTCGAGGCTTCTATCCTCCTATTGACATGTTTTGATGAGAGCAACTACTTGAGTATCAGTATGAACCTTTGTGTTTGGCGCTAGTCAAGTAACCAGAGAGTGACAGTCTAGTCATCCTGAATTTCCACCAAAAAGATAGCTATGTCATAAATTTTGCCATAAAAACAATTTGTTCAATACTTCCTGGAATATTTTATTTTGGACATTTAGCAAAGCAGTTTTGATAGTCACTCCCCAAATCGGACAGATATTACACAAGTTATGGTCGTCTGACAAGAAATTGTTGCTGTCCAGGGACATCAGGCTAGCTATTTTGCGAGCCCTGGTTTCTTTACATATCAACTTCCCGTGATCAAATTTTAATGGCCCTTAGTCCATAATCATATCTCGCAAATTTCAGCGAGATTCTTTCAGCGGTTCATTGCTTTAGTATGGGACCTTTGGCGCGAAAAAGATCCAAGATGGTCGCCAAACTGTTTATCTGGCAGGTTCGAAAATGGAATTTGGGCTTCAAAATCCATAAAGTAAAACAATCCAATATGGCCGCTAAACATGCTACATTTTTACTGGCCAATGGTGGACTTGTTTTTGATGGATCAACTTCTCTTGAACAAACTTTAATGGCCTTTAGTCCCTAATGATATCTCCCAAATTTTGGCCCTATTTCTTCAGCGGTTCTGGAGAAGTCGCTTTCGCGAAAACTAGGTCATCCAAGATGGCTGCTGTACCATTTGGTCAACCAAGTTAGTTCACTTGAACAAACTTGGCTTACCTCTTGCCCTAGATGACGTTTCATGAGTTTTGAATCGATTCCCCAAGTGGTTTCGGAGAAGATTTTTAGACATTTTTAAAAATTGGCCGAAATCCAACATGGCCACCAGTCAAATTGGACGATCGACTCCGTTTGAAAAACTTGGATCTCTATGCCTAGGGATGCTTCCCGCCAAATATAATATAAATCGGGCCAGTAGTTCTTGAGAAGTCGTTTAAAGAAAAACTTTATGGATGGAGGATCGCCATGGCAGTAGCTCACGTGGCCAGCTAAAAAACCTAACCACACCAAAAATTTTTAACCTGAAGCCATAAAAGGATCTAAGCTCAAAAGCAGAAAAATCAGGAAAAATTTGAAAATCTGTTTCTTCCAAACTGCGTAAAAATCAGGAAAAATTTAGAAAATCTATTTCATTTTGAGAGAGAGAGTAGTTCTAATCATTGTATAGAAGAAATCTATAAAGTTTTATGGAAATTTGATAACTCTTTAGTGAATAAATTGTCTTTTGAAAAAGACTTAAGCAAGGCTAACTTTTTCACAAATGTCCAAAAACAAACTAAGTCCAAACACTGTAAAAATCTGGGGAAAATTTAGAAAATCAATTTCATTTTGATGCAAAGTAGTTCGACTCATCATGTAGAACTAATCTGTAAGGTTTTATGAAAATCTGATAACTCTTGAGTGACTTAAAATTGTCATTTGAAAAGAATTAACAAACTTTAAAGTTGACGCCGCCGCCGTCGGAAAACTGATACCTATGTCGCGCTTCTTACCATTAATTTGCACACATAATTTTTAAAGCTGTTAACGCAAAGTAGACATTTGAAAAACTTACTCTAATTGGCTGTTCTCGCCATAACATTCGTTGCTAGGAGATATCACAAACTCTGGTTCAAATGGGACTCCAGTGGCTGTGAGCTCTTCCTTGATTATAGGTGCAAGGAAATATTACAGCCGTCTAGTTTTTAAAGGGGGGGGGGGGGTGTAGTCGCTTGTGCTAAGGTATGATGTAGGGTATGTTAAAAACGCAAGACGAATCCCCATTTGCAGACTAAGAGAAGACATATCTTTGAAAATTTATCGCTGAAATGACTGGCTCGGGTGTGCTGCAAAACTGGTAAGAACAAGAGGGCCAAGGGCTTGTGACACTCACCTGGACCATTAGTATTTGAAACATTTGTATTTAAATATACATGATTCTTTACACTAAACGCCGGAAAAACTGACCAATCAAAACTCTAAGTAGAAGCTCCAGGATTAGGATCACCAAAGTAAAATCTGGTTAAAATACGCCAAGCTGTTGAGATGCTTTTTGACAAGTTCCAGTAAATATTTCATAAAATCTAAGATTTTCACCCAAAGATCAATCAAAATTCTGAAAAGAGCATCTGGAGCCTGACTGACAGGATTGTTCCAGTGAAATTTTGTTGAAATCCATGAAGTGATTAAGGAGGAGATAATTTCCGGTAAATTTTTCATAATATCCAAGATTTTCACGTAAGAGATTAATCAATCAATATTCTGAATAGATGGTCTAGAGCCAACCACCATAGAATCCATCTAGTCAAATTTGGTTGAAATATGTCAAGCAGCTAAGGAGAAGTAGCATTTTGACCATTTCCGGTAGATTTTTCATAAAATCTAAGATTTTCACCCAAAAAATTGATCAATCAAAATTCTGAATAGAGGTTCTAGAGCCTACAACTATAGAATCCATCTAGTCAAATTTGGTTGAAATATGTCAAGCAGCTAAGGAGGAGTAGCATTTTTCTTGACCAACAAAAATTTGAAATGGAAATTCTAGAGCCTGTGGCCATAGGATCCTTTCAGACAAATTTGATTGAAATCCATCAGAATGGTAAGGCGAAGAAACAATTTGACAAATTCCGGTACATTTTTCATAAAATCTAAGATTTTCACCAAAAAAATTGATGAATCAAAATTCTGAATGGAAATTCTGGAGCCCATCACCACAGGATCCTTTCAGCCAAATTTTGCTGAAATCGCTCAGAATGGTAAGGAGAAGAAGCAATTTGACAATTTCTGGTATATTTCTCATAAAATTCAAGATTTTCACCAAAAAATTACTGAATTGCAGTGATACAAGTGTAAACAAGAGACCTAAGGGCCTGTGACACTCACCTGAACCATTAGCATTTGAGAAATTCCCAACTAAATAGACATGATGGATAATTTTCAGGAAGGAATTGGAATTGGAACAGTCAAAAGGAATTGACTAATTAAAATTCTCATTTGATATGGTGAAGCTGGCTGTCCTAGGATCATTTGACTCAAGGTTTGTTGAAATCGGACCATTGATTAACTCGAGTAGCATTTTAAATTGTACAACCAAATTCTGGAAAAATTCAAGATGGTCACCAAAGATCAAAATTCGGATTAAAAGCTTAAAGCATACGACTGTAGGATCCTTCCAGCAAAATTTGGTTAAAATGCACGCAGTTAAGATGCGTTTTTTGTACAATTTACGGAAAATTTCTCTTAAAAATTGACGAATCATAATTCTGAATAGATCTGGCACCTACACCAATAGGGGTTCTTCTAGCCAAATATGCTTGAAAAACACAATTTGACAATTTCCAGTAAATTTTTAATAAAATCTCACATTTTCACCCAAAAATTTGACGGATCAAAATTCTGAAAGGAAATCTAGAGCCTATCATCATAGGATCCTTTCAGCCTAATTTGTTTGAAATCAGTCCAAATGGTAAGGAGAAGCAATTTGACAATTTCTGCCAAACTTTTCATAAAATCTACCATTTACACCCAAATATTGTACAAAACAAAATTTTGAATAGAAGTTCTAGAGCCTATCACCATCGAATCCTTTCAGCCAAATTTGTTTGTAATCGGTCAATGTTGTAAGGAGAAGATGCAATTTGACAATTTCTGGTAAAATTTAATAAAATCTAAGATTTTCACCCAAAAATTTGACGAATATAAAATTTCTAAATCAAAATTCTAGAGGGGTATTAACATAGGATCCTTCCACGCAAATTTGGTTGAAATTGCTCAAGCTGTTAAGAAGAAGTGATTTGACAATTTCCAGTAAATTTTTTCATAAAATCTAATATTTTCACCAAAAGAAAAATCAAAATTCCAAATGGACGGTCTATAATCTATCACCATCCATTCTTTCAGTTAAATCGGGTTGAAAATTGGTCAAAATCGTAAAGAGAAGAAGCAATTTGACAATTTCCAGTACATTTAAAATAAAATCTAAGATTTCACCGCCAAAAATTGATGAATCAAAATTCTGTATGGATGTTCTAGAACCCATAAACCACTGGATCCTTTCAGCCAAATTTGGTTCAAATCGCTCAGAATAGTAAGGAGAACAAGCAATTTGACAATTTCCGGTACACTTATCATAAAATCTAAGATTTTCACCCAAAAATTGACAAAATAAAAATTTTGAATGGATGTTCTAGGAGGCTATGACCATAGGGTCCTTTCAGCCAAATTTGATTGCAATCGAATGGTAAGGAGAAGAACCAATTTTACACTTTCCAGTACAATTTTCATAAAATCTCAGATTTTCACCCAAAAATTGATGATTAAAAAAGTTCTAGGAGGCTACAACCATAACGTCTTTTCAGCCAAATTTGGTTGAAATCGCTCAGAATGGAGAGAAGCAATTTGACAATTTCCGGTACATTTTCATAGTCTAAAATTTTCACCCAAAAAATTGATCAAAATTCTGAATGGATGTTCTGGAGCCTACGACCATAGGGTCCTTCCAGCTAAAGTTGGTTGAATTCGGCCAAGTGGTTAATGAGTAGTGTTTTAAGGCAAAAGTTGACAGACTGACAATGAATGGACAATGGGCGGTCGACACGAGGTGAGCTAACACGAGGCCCAAGAGCCTGTGATGCTCACCTGGACCATTGGCATTTAAACCATTTGCATTTAAATAAACATCATGGATGATTTTTTGGAAATTCAAGATGGCCACCAAAAATTTAACCAATCAACTCTCGTTTAATATGTTGAAGCCTACCGTCATAGGATCGTTCCACCCAAGTTTTGTTGAAATCAGGATATTAATTGAAGGAGTACCATTTTTAAATGGTTACGGAAAACTTTCAGAAAATCAGAGATTACTGCTAAAACAATGACCTATCAAAATTCTGAATAGAACTTCTAGAGGCTACGACAATAGGATCCTTCCCTCCAAAATTGGTTCAAATTGCCCAAGCGATTAATGAGGAGTATCATTTTATATGAATTCCCATTCAACGGAAAACCCAAGATGGCCACCATCAAAATTATGCCGTCAAAATTCTGTATCCAAGTTCTGTAATGTACGGGCCTAGGGTTCTTTCAGCTGAGTTTGGTTGAAATCGGCCAAGCGGTTAATGAGTAGTCTTTTAACTGATTTTCCAAAATATTCAGAAAATCCAAAATGGCGGACGGAAAAATTGACCAATCAAACTTCTATATGCAATTTCTAAAGCCTATCGCCCTAGGCTTGTTCCAGCCAGTCTTCTTGAAATCGCCCAGGTAGTTAATGAGTAAACGATTTTCAGCCGTTTTTTCCAGAAAATCCAAGATGGCCGCCAGAAAAATGGATCAATCAAAATTCTGTATACAAGTTCTGAAATCTCCCAGACTATTATCCTTCCAGCCAAGTCTGGTTGAAATTGCGTAAGCAGTTAAAGGATAACTAATCCCATCTCTTGATAGCTATTCGGGTGATCTAACACGCTGGTCATAAACTATCCAGATAAATTTAAGCTTTTTATCACGCCGCTAAGGAAAGATATTCAGGATTTAGTAGTTAAATGTTGGTACATTCCTACACCCTATGATGGCTGTCATGATTTACTTTTCAACCAATCAGAAAAACCCTAGTGTGTGTGCCTCGGTATATACGCTCAGTCATAGAGGCGCCAGCTATAGTTTGGCAATATGGTACAAAAGCAATCCTACGGGTAAGCTGTCGAATACTTTGAAACCAATTTCATTGGAAGTTGTTCCCTGCCATAGGCAGCAACAACTTCCAGTCATATTATTTTCAAAATATTCAATGGGATGAGCATTACATAATAAAGAATGTCATGCATTGGAGCTTACATGACATCACACACAATAGCTTGAGGAGACAAAATGGTGTCAATCGCTGTTCAACATTTACTCGATATTACAAAACAGATAATTGCGACACAGATCAGGGAATGTGACAGAATATGAATGATATGGAATTTATCAACCATATTCTATCAGTGCAATACAACATTTGAGATGAGATTAGCATCGCTTTAATGAGGAGTAACGTTTTAAATGATTTACCGCCATTTTTCAGAAAATCCAAGATGGTTGCCAGAAAAATTGATCAATCAAAATTCTGTATACCAGATCTGAAGAATACTAGGTTAGGATTCATCCATCCAAGTTTGATTGAAATCGGCCCAGTGGTTATTGAGGAGTAGGCTTTTAAGTGATTTCCAGAAATTTAAAAAAAATTCAAGATTGCCGCCGGAAAAATTGACCAATCAAAATTCTGTAAACAAGTTTTGAATCCTACCAGCCTAGTAACCTTCCAGCCAAGTCTGGCTGAAATTTCCGAAACAGTTAATGAGGAGTAGCGTTTTAAACAATATCCCGCCATTTTTCAGAAAAGTCAAGATGGCAACTCGAAATTCTGTACAACGTTCTGAAGGATAACACGCTAAGGTTCTTTCATCCATGTTTGATTGAAATCAGCCCAGTGGTTATCGAGGAGGCTTTTAAGTGATTTCCAGAATTTTTCAGAAAATCTAAGATGACCGCCGGAGAAATTGACCAATCAAAATTCTGTATACAAGTTCTGAAACATACCAGCGTACTATCCTCCCAGCTAAGCTTGGTTGAAATTGTCTAAACAGTTAATGAGGAGTAGCGTTTTAAAGGATTTTCAGCAATTTTTCAGAAAATTGAAGATGGCCGGCGAAAAAATTGTCCAATCAAAATTCTATATACAGGTTCTGAAGCCTACCGCCAAAGGGTCCTTCCAGCCATATTAGGTTGAAATCTGCCATGTGGTTAATGAGTAGCGATTTTAAGCAAAAGTTGACGGCCGTACGCTGGACAACGTATGGATGGTCGCCATGCAATAATCTGACTTGGCCATTCTGGCCAGGTGAGCTAATAATTGTTATTTTTGACACGGGCAAAAGCGAAGCTGTACATATTTCTATAAAGAAGTAACAAGAGCCATCAGAAGATGGAATATCACCAGGGCTCCAAATATCTCACTACTAGGGGAATGTGAATTGGCTGCAGATAAGCACAAATCAGGATTTAATATATCATTAATGGGAGAGAAACTCACTTTACCTAGGGCTGGGCGGTTTGGCCTAAAAGAAAACTGGTGACGGTATCACTAATTAAACCGGTATTAACGAAATACCGGTTTAAGGGGTTAGAATGATCGAAAATAATTTGAAATATGAAAATATCCCGTTTTCATTAGCTACAGTACATGTATTTTGCGATTTGACAATTGACGTAAATTGCCACAAAATTAGAACGGCAACTACGTACGACTGCTCACTTCGATGATATCTATCTCAAAATAGTAGTTAAAATAAATTAAAGAAATAAAGTCTGGTTCATGTGATGTCATGAAAATAACAATAACTACTAAAATGTTGATTTTCAACACTGTTATTAGGTAACTATTTTCGAAAGCGTAGTAAAATCTAACGCGTGTAAGTAGGAACCCGGATATGAGAGCGAGTTTAGGCTCCTAGTAGAGTACCGCACATACGGTTAGAGTTCGTATAACCACCTACAGTATGATCTAGTCTAGTAAGGCATGTGTTTGTATTTGAGTACTCAGTGTTTAGTAATACTCCTCAATAAACTGTCGTTCAAGCGGGTGAATGTCATTCAGCACGTAACTAAAGAGTAGTCACTTCCCGGAAATCGCACCTCAAGAATTCTCACAAAAAATGTTTTTGACTATTTTTCGAGGTTCATATGTCATATAATAAAGAGATTATGATAATTTGACAACATAAACGCAATGATTCGTGAATATAACTTAAATCAACACTCCGTACTTGAAGATATACGAAGACAAAAAAGACTGGGCCGTAAAACAAAATAATGTGATTCTAACGCCTATCGAGCAGAAAAGTCACGTGATAAAAAATACTAGAAATTTCATTCATAAAATCGATAGTAGTGAATATCCCGGCAGAAGAATTTGTTAACAACCAATCACATTACGCCTGCTCATATCTGAGAGGCTAAGAGGTGTATTTTACTTGTAACTACTCCGCCAACGTAATCGTTTTCATTTCTCGGACATTCAAGCAATTTGTCTTGTAAGTCTTAGTCCGTGATGGATCATTTTATGTTTGTCGAAATCTAAGAGAAATAATGATTTGTTTGGATTGGGAGTTCCTTGTATAGCATTGTTGTTTTCGCAGCGCGTTTCTTGATTATTTTTTTGTATCATGTCACATTTGGAATCCTAATTAAACATAGTACAAACTCGAATTGAAAAAAGGATTATTTGTTGCAAAGAAATTTAGATTTTCAAATTATTCAATCTTACATTGAAGCCGCAGAGCTTACGTCATGTAAAAATCATTGCTGGCAAATTAAATCATATTTGCCGATGGTCGTCCTCGGCTGATTTGTTGGGATTTCACCAACACCCTTGCTTTCCCACGGCTAATAGTTATAGATGACTGTATTTATGTCTCTAGTAGCAAATGGTTACACTAGATGATAATATTAAACTGCAAGTCAAGAACAACCTAGTTTAGGACAGTCACCAGATTTTGCGCAATGGCGATCTTATGGATGGTATTTGTTTTTGGGTTTTTTCGTAATGGTTTTTAAACCGTCGCCATAAAAAACCGCGAGACGGTGTGAAACCGGTACACCGCCCAGCCATAACTTTACTTATTCCATGTTTACAAGAAATGATTGTCAGAGATGGATGGACCAACAGACTGACATACATAAATTTTATACAGATGCATGGATGTACAGGCATACGGATAGCACATGCACATCTTTAAGTGGTAATGATACGCCTTAACAATTTTCAAAAGAATCATGGCTAAATTGTAGTTGTGTTGACAAGAAATGATTGGCAATGCAGCTTATGTATTGTCTAAGATATTTAAAGGGTGATAACTCTGTAATGGATAAATTTTTGGCTGCGAAAAAAGCACTTGCACATCTGCACATGATACTGATAATGTGGACAAAGTTTTAAGTTAATCCATTGAGACTTCTAGGGGTTGCGTTCAGTGTTGCCCACAGCATCTGATTTTTGGGGGTCCCAAGGACCCCACACTCTCAGATTTGTGGGTCCCACTGTAAAATCTGGGGGTCCCATGGGGTCCTCATCTGAAATATGGGGGTCCCATGTTTTTTTCTTAAAATAAACACAACACATTGATCTAATTATAAAGCACTTTATTAAACATGTTGAAAGCACTAGTTATGACATTGTAAATACTGTTAATGTATATATAGAGAATATTAACTATGCATAGTTTATTAACCTTTAGCACTTAACACTTTTGGCCACCATTGTAGATCACCAAAATACCCATTTTTGAAAGTTTAACACTTGAATGACTGGCTCTAAACAGTGCCAGTCATTCCAGTGGTAAATTTTCAGAAAAAAATGGGACGAGTTTGCTTAAGGACGACTTGACCTACTTCGGTATAATGCGGGCGTATTTTTTATAATGTAACTGGAATGACTAAATATAGTGGAATACATAGGCTAAGATCAGACAAAACAATAATTTATCAAAAATAATCTGTATAAATCAGATTAAACTGCGTAATTAGTGAACATATATCAGCCGGATATGTCTAATTCATAGGGAGTAACTATGTAACGCGATTGCTGATTGGCTGAAGCATAGATAACGCATTAGCGTGTATCCAATAAGGACTCTTGTATCGGGGAGCTTTGAGCTATACGCTGTTTGGAAAAAATCAATATTTTAACGTACGCCTACCTGTAGATCGACGATATCGTTGAACATCGCTGCTGGGATGAGCTTTTTACTCATCATATATACCGTCCTGATCTGGGCCTCATGGCTCTTCTTGTCCCGGCATAACTGACGATCGAACTCTTCATTTGACGCGGTCACTGATTTTTCTAATCGAATCCGTAGTACGGAAGCAGTCTCTGCCGCCTTGTGGTCTTGCGATGCAATATGTCGGTCTAACGCGGATTTCTGATAATTTGTACTACCGCGTACGAAATTATTAGTCTTCTTCGCACTGCTACAAAACGTACACTTCATTTTACCATCCAGAACCTCAAGCCATTTACTACACGCCGGTGTTTTTAACTAAACGTCACTGAATTTCCTAGACTTCACTTGCTTTACTTTAACCACATTTTCACACTGGTGTCGCAAGACTCACTATAAATTGTTCTACGCTTTGCCATACTTTCATCGTTATCATCACTATCAGCACATGTAGAATCTAGAGGTCGCTTAACGCCAAACTGAAACAAGCTTCGTTGCATTTTGACTTATTTAATGAAGTCAATATTTCTCTAGTATATATACACAGATAAATCAAGTCTAATACTCGACATGATTTACTCAATTATTGTCTTAAATTCAAAGAGAATGACGAAGTGGACAGATTCTATTCAGATCAATTTAGTTGAGAAATTGGGAACACCTAACGATCGAGTATTGTTAAACATTATAAACACTAATCCATCAGTCAATCAATCAGCCGCTATTGTTAAATAAAAGACGCCTTATAGCGCGTATTGATACCGTTATTCAAACAGCAATACAAAGACACCGCCGCTAATCCGTCAAATGACCGTTCAAATATAAAAGATATCACAATATTTTCCATATATTCCTTCATCCATTTAGATATTTTGATAATTAAATAGAAAAAAATATTTTGTTTGTATACGCTTGATCAGTTGTATTGGATTTCTCAAGTGTGAGTTCCTCTAGAGGGAGATTCCGCTGTTATCCAATCAAATACTGACACGTCACACTGACGTTTAGCACAACAGACAGAAACATGGCGGGTATTTTTGCAATTTGTAAGCCAAACAAGGCGACTAACATCGGGCTTGTAAACTCATTATTTATAAAAAAAATTAGAGCAAATGGAATACTAAGGATGATTTGGGGATTGTATTTACAATTAAATATGGTAGTTGAATCTGATTTATGGGCATTAACAACTTTGGGTTGTGCAAGAAAACATACAACAAATAATAGGCTTAAACAACGCAGTAAGTTCGTTTTTATTGAACACACAATACATTAGGTATATTTTTTAAAGTAAAAACATGCACAAATAAATATACACACATGATAATATAATCTCTAATTAAGCACACGCAAAGTTACCAGTTTCCGTTACTCTTTTTCACTGCGTCCCTTGTGCGTCCTCAGGGACGCAGAGGGTTAATTTGTATGCGTCCCTCTGCCATTTTTATGCGTATATACGCGCAAAAGGACGCATATGGGCAACTCTGGTTGCGTTGACAAGAAATGATTGTCCGAGATGGATGGACCAACAGATGGACATACATAGATTTTGGACAGACGGATGGATGTACAGGTATACGGATAGCACATGCAGATCTTCATGTGGTAATGATAAAACATACCAAGTTTCAAAAGAATCGCAGCTAAACTGTAGGAGGAGTTGTGTTGACAAGAAATGATTGGCAATGCAGTTTATGTATCAGCTTTAAGATATTTAAAGGGGGCTAACGTAGCAATGAATAATTTTTTGGCCGCGAAAAAAGCACATGAACATCTGTACATGATACTGATAATGTGGACACAATTTTAAGTTAATCCATTGAGACCTCTAGGAGGAGTTGCGTTGACAAGAAATGATTGTCAGAGATAGATGGACCAACATATGGACATACATACATTTTTGAGACACAGATGGATGTACAGGCATACCGTTAGCACATGCACACATTCACGTGGTAATGATAACAGTTACCAAGTTTCAAAAGAATCGGAGCTAAACTGTAGGAGTTGCGTTGACAAGAAATGATTGGCAATGCAGTTTATGTATCAGCTTTAAGATATTTAAAGGGTGATAATTCTGTAATGAACCATTTTTGGAACACGGAAAAAGTACATGCACATTTTCAGATGGTAATGACTAGATTTCCCAAGTTTCAAAAGAATTGTAACTAAACTGTAAGAGGAGTTACGTTGACAAGACGGACAGAGAGACCATGCTGACCGCTATATCGCCCCACCTCCCAGATCGTGGTATAAAAAGAAGAATTTGGCATGGACACTAATGCCTGCAAATGAATCCTTGACCTTCAAAACATAGGATTGGGAACTTTATTGAACCAATTTGGATGAGTAATTAAGAAAGTTATTGCTGAAAATAGTTTTTTCACAATGGTGGACCATAATTTGCATAATAATGCATTTTTCAGACCCTTCCCCCATGTACATGTATATTTTGGTAGATTTATTTTCAGGCATTCCCGGTGCACCCCTTGACATGATGGAAGTGAAATAAATTCTGTTGCAATTTGTTCCGGGTTGAATGACAATTTGACTGGACTACAAGATGGCCTCTGCAGAATATTCACTTAGTCACTTACATGCCAAAAGAAGATTATTGCTGAAAATTTAGAAGTGAAATGACTATTACTATTATTAACGCCATTGTTAAATTTTTAGTCTTCTTTTGGCACCTTGCAAAATTTAGAATATTTTACCAATCTTGAATCATTAACCCTTTAACAGTCATATCAGCCAAAAACGGCTTCTGCAGTTGTACTAAGAAATGTCCATTTGCATACCAAGAGAAGACTATTTTTGAAAATTACCACTTGAATGACTGGCTCGATAACTGAGCCAGTCATCCCAGGGGTAAATTTTCAAAATAGTCTTCTCTTGGTCCGCAAATGGACATTTTCTATGACAAAATTGAAATTTTCTTGAACAAATTTAGGTGTTAAAGTGAGACAGGGTCAATTTCATGTGTGCAGCAAATTTATCCTGCTAATTATTATGATCATCATTTGTACCTACCTGCATGCAAGGACATTTGGCTTTATTGTATCCGCAGCAACATTGAACAGGTGATGAATCATTTGATCTTCAAAATTCACAGCAAATACACACGACCTGAAAAATTAGTGTTTAGACTGGTCAGGCAGAATAAAAAACAAAAAAATTGTTCAACAAAGATAAACACAAGGGCTATCAGAAGATGGTATCCCCTTCACCACCCCTACCCACATCGAAACATTTCCGATAAACAGACATCAAGAGGCGACATAAATTTGACATTAATCCGCTTTCACCGGCAAATCCTTGTAAAAATTCTTTACAATATAAAACTTATTCTGTTGAATATTTTGAAATTAAGATAACTGGTGGCTGTTGTTACCTAAAGCAGCAATGGCTTCCAGTCAAATTAATTTCAAAATATTCCAGTTTTCTGACATGTGGAAATTCATGGGTGAAAGGGTTAATTGTAAAGGACAATATTTTAGAACAAGAGGCCCAAGGGGCCTGTATCGCTCACCTACAATTATTGGCCACTGGCACAAACGAACAAAACGAGATGACCACTGGAAAAATTTACCAATCAATTTTCTGTGAAGAAGGTTTAGCCAAATTTTACTAAAATTGGCCCCGTGGTTAATAAGTTGTCTTTTTATGATTGGCTCAGAAACTTGCAGAAAATACCAGGTGTCCACCAAAAAAGCTAAATTTTGATTGATTCATGGCGGACATGTTGTTTTGACATACATGTATCTCCATGGAACAAACTCTAATGGTCTTTAGTCCCTAATCATATCTCCAAATTTTGTCCCCACCCTCCCAGCGATTCTGGAGAAGTAATTTTCATGAAAACTAGGTTATCCAAGATGGCTGCCAAACCATTTGGCCAATCCAGTTCCCTTGAACAAACTTGGTTCCGCTCTTACACGAACTGATATTTCATGAGTTTGAAATCAATCCCACCCCCAGCTGTTTCAGAGATTTTTAGACGTTTATAAAAAAAATAGGCCAAAATCCAAGATGGCCACCAGCCAAATTGGCCGATCGGCTCTGTTTGAATAAACATGGATCTCTATGCCCTAACAATGCTTCCTACCCAATATACCTGAAATCGGTAGTGGTTCTCGAGAAGACATTTTAAATTTCCCATTGCTTTAGCATGTTTAGTATGGGAACTTTTTGCAGGAAAATGATCAAAGATGGCCAACAAACGGTTTATCCGGCAGTTTCGAAAATGACAAATTTGAAATCAGAATACTCCAAAACACATACAAAATCAATTTCGGCCTCAAAATCCATCAAATAAAAAAATCCAATATGGTCCTCAAACACGCTACATTTTGATTGGCCAATGGCGGACATGTTTTTTGATGGATCAACTTCCCTTGAACAAACTTTAATGGCCCTTAGTCCCTAAGCCAGGGTTTGTACACCTTTCTGTGTTTGAAATTCTATGACTTTTCCCAACCGAAGTTGACAAATTCCATGACCTCCAAGAATTAAATCTAGGAGATTTGTGTTTATGACGTAGCTCCACAAATTAAGATCCAAGTTATTCTGGAAAATGTCTGAATATTGTCTCTCACAACAGCCAAGCCACAGCCTTGTTTTGATAAGCTGTTGCCATAACTGTTATTGCATAGAGGTGATTTAGGCCAACTGATTTCTTTTTATTTTACATGATTACCATTTTCCATAACTTTTCCATGAGAAATGATAAACAAGAATTCTGCGGAATTAAATGTCTCGCCTGTCTCCTGTTTGTCACAGTGGCATTGATGGTTGACTTTGTGACCTCCATGCAATTATGCTGCTGCTTCCAAACATTATAGGTAACCATCTATTCAATTTTAATTCCAATAGGATTAACCAATCCTGAAATATAATTGATTTGCTGAATGGTCAAACAACAATATAAGAATGGCCTTGACCATATGCATGTCATTATCCTGTATCCTCTTGTCATAAGAAACCATGTACCAAAGCTGTGTTCCATTAGTGTTAAGCAATCCCAAAATATAACATAAGATTTGCAAAGCCTAAAAACTTAACATTGAAAAATAACAAAGTTTTGTAGAGGTCAGAATGACCGTGACCTTCGACGTTGTGACTTCAGTGTCAACATGCTGCCTCCTAACATTATAGGTAACAATGCATCCAAGTTTAGTTCCAATAGGATTAACAAATCCTGAAATATAAGCCGATAAGTAAAACTCAACATTGATGACGCCGTCGCCATCATCCCCGTCGGAAAAGTGACACATATGCCCGCTTTCTGCTTCACAGGCGAGACAAAAACAGTGATTTTCCATGACTTTCCAGGCTTGGAATTTAAAATTTTAAATTCCATGACTTTCCAGTACGAACCACGCTTAGCATATCTCCCAAATTTCGGCCCGATTGGTTCGCGAAACATCGACCACAGGTATACACAGCTACAAGCTTAGGAAGCACCACTCAAATCAATCACTGTGCGCACTCGCTTTCAGCAACAGAGTTATCAACAACTGGAGCTCCCTTGCTGAGGAAGTGGTGGGGGCACCCTCCCTTAACTGCTTTAAGCAACGGCTAGACATCCACTGGTCTCAAAATCTCTATACAGTCGACCTCCCTGAAGTTCTCAGAAGCCAGCACCAACTAGAATGTCCTTCGGAGGAAATTGGTACTATTTAATATCTTACAAGGGAACGTTGTATTCCGGGCACCCTGATAAGCACAATTGCCTAACATCCCAAGTATATCGACAAGGTGGGTCTGTCCTACCTATCATGAAAGAATGCACCGAACTGACAATTGTAACTGCCATAGTCGCCCAAGTAAATTGACATGGTGGGTTGGTCCTACCAATCACAAAACGTATTAACGAGGCAGGTCAACCCTACCAGCCAAAACTTCTAGATGCTGTTCATGGTCTACGTTCTATTACTAGTCCACAGCCAACCTATAATGTAATACCCTTATCCACAACAAGCCGGGTCAGGTGGGCTTGTCCTACCAGCGCCACAAGCCTATAAACAACTCTTGTAATAGTGTAGATGTACTGCTAAGGTGAGTATGTCCTACCATTCTAGTAAGCTAATTAGCTGTATCAGCCTTACCAGCCCCAGCAAGTCGCTAGGTGAGTTCTTGCTGTATTAAAGTCCTAGGTTTAGTATCAGGTACCAGGTAACACACTGTGTATACCCCGTGCACAAACAATTAGGCCAGGTTGGTGTGTGCTATCAACTATAAATAACCCCCTCATAATACCATTCAAGTAAGATGCACCCCAATTATGTGTCAGTCGTACCAGGGTCAAAAGGTCACTAGCTGAGTCTTGCTGTACTAATGCTTTAAGTTTATTAATAGGTACATGTACCAGCCAACATATTGTATATCTCTCCACACATATTCATCCAAGCCAGGTAGGCGTGTCCTACCAACCATATGAGGCTAATGCGCACTGACGAGGTGGGTCTGTCCTACCATTCAAGCAAGCTTGCAAGGAGGGTCAGGCGTTCCACCCACACGATGGATAAATGTATGGTCCGAGTACCGGTTTCTAACAGGGTATGGACAGGTTTGCCGATTGCATATGAATGTAAAGCTTTTGCCAAGAAATAGCTTCTATTTAGTAATTAACCAGTGTTCATTGAAATAATAGGTGCATTACAAATTTTAAATTCCTCCAAATAAATTTACTGGCCTAAATACCTAATGTCGGTTTTCAGAGTTTTTGTATACTTAGGTACCAATTTCTAACAGGGATGTAAAGCTGTTATTTATATAGCGACAAGATAGTGATATAACAATTTACACATCACTGCCTATGATATAACAACAAGAAAGTCTGTCAGCAAAAATAATGATACAAACGCCGCTAAAAAAGGGAGCACAACTTAATTTATTGTAGTAAATCTAGTCCTGGTCAAATTTAATTTTTCGCAATACCCGCTATACATGGACAGTACAACACAGTTTCAAAATCCTGTATTCTTGCTTAGTACAGTAGAAAAGCTGGTGTTTATAAAAAAAAAAAATAAGGCTTAGAGTTTGCATACCATAAAACGTTAAAATTTTGTTAGTTGTTACCATATATAGAAACTATGGCCATGTTTGGGTTGGGCATGTGCATGAAAAACATCAATCTAGATACGTAAACAATACAAGCACCACATGTCCCTTTGGTGCATCCGTAGAAAAGAATTATTGTTATGTTGGTGAAATCAACACGATGTGTTTAACAGCAACTGGCAGATGTCGCCTGACATGAAAACTGGACCAGTTATGAACATTTTTATGGACCTTGAAAAAAGTAATAGTGAAAACACAGGTTTTTCACATGCCAAACAGGTAAAATAATTACTTATTTCTGCTGTATTTTGAGAAAATCTTCAAATGCTGTGTAAAAATGATGTATCTATTGAAATAAACATGTTTTGATGATGCCGCCAAAACAACGAGTGTGGGAGAACGCAAAAAGGACAAATTACTAGAAATAGAACCCTGTTATAAACAGGTATCCTGACCATATATTGTACACTTAAAAAATCATGCTCATTGTAAGTGGCCAAGCCAGGTGGGATTTCCCTACCAGACCGTCAAGGCACATTATGAAGAACCTGACGCTGCTGCACTATCATAAGGTGGGTCTGTTCTACCGGTTCAAAGATGTATATATGTACACTTATAAATTGTATACACCACAGCAACCCTATAATACAAACAGTAAAAAATATAAAACAAGAGGCCCAAGGGGCCTGTGTCGCTCAACTGGAATTATTGGCGACTGGCCAAAATTGGCCCAGTGGTTAATAATTAAGTCTTTTTATGCTTTCCTCAGAAATATGTGGAAAATACATGACATCCGCCAAAAACGTTATATTTCGATTGATTCATGGCGGACATGTTATTTTTTACATATCAACTTTCCATGGACAAATTTTAATGGCGCTTCGCCTGAATTATATCACAATATGCAAAAAAATATATAAAACTGGCCTCAAAATCAGCCAAAACATGCTACATTTTGATCGGCACCTGGCGGCCATGTTTTTTGATGGGTCAACTTCCGAACCAACTTTAATAGCCCTTAGTCCCTAATCATATATCACAAATTTCGGCCTGATCGCTTCATTGGTTCTGGGGAAGAAGTAATTTTTGTGCAAACGAGCTCATCCAAGATAGCTGCTGAACTATTTGGCCAATCATGTTCCCTTTAAGAAAGTTGGTTCAGCTCTTGTCCTAGATCATATTTCATGAGGTCTAAATCGATCCCTCAAACCGTTTCGGAGAAGAAAATATTTCAAGATATTTCTAAAAATCGGCCAAAATCCAAGATCGCCACTGGCCAAATTGGCCGATCGGCTTCATTTGAACAAACTTGAATCTCTACGCCGTAGGATGCTTCCTGCCAAATATATTTTAAATCGGCCCAGTAGTTCTCGAGAAGACATTTTCAACTTCCCATTGCTTTGGGAGCTTTTGGCGGGAAAATGACACAAGATGGCCGCCAAATCGTTTATCCGACAGTTTCGAAAATTGCAAATTTGAGATCAGAATACCCAAAAAATCCAAACAGACCCCAGACGGTAAGTATGTTTATAGTGGTTAATAAAACTACAGACCAACCCACAAGGGGGGGGGGGTCTGTTGGGGGTTGTTATTACACCACAAACATCCATTACCGTTCAATCACTACTTGCTAAACCCGAAGAATTGGTCAGTGCCTCACTTAATAACCCTTGGTGGGTGGAGATTTGAGAACCGCAAAGGAAGTATAAAAATAACAGGTACACAATTAAAAATTAATCAAATAAACATAAAAGTGCACCAAATTCAATCACACAGCGATTATCAAACAAGGAAAATGAACAACCAAAGAAACTAAACAAAATATAAATAAAGATTCTCACCTAGGCTTGCGTGATTTCGCGACTTAATCGAAAATCGTGATTTTGAAAAAAATTGAAGGAAAGTTCAATTTCCCTTTCTCCGAGATCTAATAATACAAGCTAACTTGCTAGCTGCTACAGGAATCTAGATATAGAAAGCTTTACTGGCTACTGGAACCGGGTACCCAGTTCCCAACAACAGGGTACCCATTTGCCTGTGAGACTCATATTGTTTGCATAGCGACCAAACAAGAGAATACCTATGGCTTGCCTCCGTGGGGCTGGGAGGCAGGGTCCGTAATATAATATCTCGGAGAAAGGCAAATCAAAATTTCCATCATTCTCCTTCGATCAATACTTACCATTATATTACTCTTGATAACACCAGATTTAGATGGTAACCTGGTGGGAAGGGGCAAGCCATATATAGCTTCTTTTGCCCCTGGAGAAAAACTTTAGACTTAAACTTGACATATCCAAGTTTTGGACCGAATCACATTCACATCACTGCCCCCCGCCCCATTTTTTTCTCATAAGAAAAGGGAGAAAAGTCACGAACATGCATCTCGCCTGAAACATGAATATGCGAAGATGGTTAACTGCTCTTTGCATATATTAGCCTGGGAATAAGCATGAATATATAAGATGAATGATCATGATATATAAACATAAATACAAAAAACTGTCAAACTTGAATTACCGTATGATTTTGGATTTCAGACGTGGAGCCATCAACCAAGCACTTTTTCGACCATCCGTGACAATATTGGTTGTAATCCTCTCGCTTGACCATGTCTGTTCCATAACTTTTGTTTTTCCAAGTATCAAAAGGGAGAAGAACAATGTGGCCGTTTAACTATTGTTTCAAAACAGCTAAAGCGAGTGGATTGGCAGAGTCTGACACATCCCTCATATAGTAATCCGTGAAAGAGGACTCACAGTGCCATTGTGCAACAGCCATGATGTCGTCTAACGGAACACCGTTGTAGAGGGTGTTGAGGCGGCTATTCCTCTAACATCGTGTGCCTTGCGCATTGCACCTGGTGTCCAGTCGCAATCTTATGGGTAGTCTGAATGTATTCTACCACCCAACGAGAGATAGAATCCATGGATGCTGCGCCATATGGCTTCTTATGGCAGATCCACAGATGTCGATCGGTTGACCATAAAGAGTCCATCCGGTTTTTTGTACTTAGTCAAAGCACGGACTGGACAGCACACTGGCATCATGATCACACCTAGTTAGTTTCAGTATAATGATCGGTTTGCCTGGATATTTCAGTGATTCTTTGACATAAACTCTGCTCTTGGCAGTAGTCGCAGACCCTATCCGGAGACAATAAATCGGTCCCTCTGCTGAAAGCGCATGGATCTCACTGTGGCTTCTCGCTGAGGATGCTGCCAAAAGAAAAACCACGTTTAGAGTCAAATGCTTTAGACTAGCCGAACCCAAAGGTTCGAAAGGGTGCTTGGCCAGTACATTAAGCACCAAAGATAGACTCCAGGCTGAAATGACTACCGGTTGTCTTGGTCAGAGATTGTTCATTTCCTTCACCATCACATTCAACTGGGCCACCTCTGGACTATCCCTGTTGGCTAGACATGGGATAACTGATGCCAAAGCTGACTTGTATTCAGCAATTGTGACAGGAGCCAGTCCTGAATAGAACAGCTCACACAGAAAGTCTGCTATTTGCTGAATAGTGGATTGAAAGGTATCTTCTTGCATTCCTCTTTCTCATGACAGTAATCTTAGACCGTTTTCCTTATTTGGTGCATGAAAGCTGAAGTGGTCATCAAACTGTCTCTGTCTCCTCTGATCTTCTCTTCAAAAAATACTTCAATAGGCCAGAAGCTTCTCCTAGCCTGTTCATTATCGCTGGCAGTGCTGCAAGAGATGTTCTGCTGTTTCTTCTGATTGCTGACACTCACAAAGTGCGGAATCTGTAATCTTGAGACGGTGAAGATGTGCATTGAGACGATTGTGACCAGTCCTCAATCTGAAGATACATGTCTGATCCTCCCTACTGAGGCTGTGTATTGCATCATTATGCTGCCTGCTGGTGGTTCTTGTGGCTTTAATGATATACTTCAGTTCTTCAAAGTCAACCTCACTCTTCCTTAGCCAGTTGATCAGCTTTGTCATTTCCTAATATGCCACAATGCGAAGGGATCCACTGTAAGTTGACATTGTTCTCCTTAGCCAGTTGCGTAAGATTTTCATGAATTAAATCTGTACTTTCCTTCCCACTCTCCAGCGCCTGGAGCGCTGAGAAGGAGTCTGCCAGGAAGACAATATTTTCATTTCTGGTTTTTCGTTGTATCAGCATTTGGCTAGCTAAGATCAGTGCTTGGATTTCTGCAGTGTAATTGCTACAGTGCTTCCCTGTTGGCAAGCATGAGTCTGTTATATCTCCACATGGAAACCGAATGTGAGCACCTGCCCCTCCATTTTCGACAGCCTGGATAGCCATCTGTATAAACATGTATCCACTCTTCCTCAGGGTAGTTTTCTGTAATATGACTCAATGCAAGAACTTTGTTTGTCACCTCTGCTTGATCTCCCTTGCTTTCAATCCCTGGAATCGAGGGCCAGATTGAAATTGTGTTTTCTATTTCAGAAGCTTTCCATGGTCCCCTCTCAGAGATAGCAGTTATGTTTCTACATCTAGGGAAGATGTCCGACTCTCTGTTTCTTTCAATTTTCTTTGATGTTAATAAGAAATTATTCCTTTTGAGCCTTCCTCTAGACATTTGGTGAGTCAGTATATGCCTGGGATGGTGAGGCATCAATTTGAATTTCTCGTATTGAATCTCGGCCTTGATTTCTCATCTCTGCTGGAGTGGCTGGATATTAGTAAGTTCTTCCATCGCTGCTATTGGAGTGGTCTTCATAGACCCTGTTATGATACGAAGAGCCTGATTTTGTACTGTATCCAATGTCTGAAGGGTGCTTGTAGCAGCTGTCATCCATGATGATGATGAACCGTATTCGATGATTGGCCTAACTGATCCAGAGTAAACCTATTTCAGAATTTTCATGTTAGCTCTCCATTTTGTTCCAGAGAGCTTCCACATAACTGCCAGTCTTCGCTTGGCTATACCTTCAGCTTTTCTGATTTGCGCCTTCCAAGTTAGTCTTTTGTCAAATGTCAGACCAAGATAAGTTACTTCATCCTCAAAGTGCAGAACTGAGTCACCAAATTTCAGACTTATCTTGTGTTCCTTTTTAGTGGATAGTGTGAATAGAGTTGTGACTGTCTTCTCTTTGTTGATCTGGACAAACCATCTTGTAACCCAAGAATTGAGGTGATCAATTGCGAGTTGCATGCAGTAATTGGCTGTTGACACATACTTCTCGCTGCTCCACATCACAAGATCGTCAGCATACAATGCAGCTCTGGCTCCCATTGGAAAGTCTTTCACCAGGTCATTGATGAACAACCGTGTGAAGAGGGTGGGAGAGACTACACCACCCTGAGGTACACCATGTCGTAGCAGGACTTTCTTGCTGCTCGTCCCATTCAGCTGTACTGATGCCTTTCTGTTGTGGAGATACTGGCATATCCATCTGTACATTTTTCCAGAAATATCACTGGTCCTGAGCTTTTGGAGGAGTCCATGCTTCCATCTTTATCAAATGCCTTCTACAAATCAACCCACACAGTGACGGTATGCTTTTTCTGTTGGAACGCCTCCTCAATAGATTGTGTCAGATACGTTGTTTGATCCTCAGTAGATCTACACTTTCTGAAGCCATTTTGTTCATCCGCTAAGAGACTCTTGCTTTCAAGATGTCGAAGAAGTCTCCGGTTGTGGATTCTTTCCATGGCTTTGACAGTGCAACTAGTCAGACTGATAGGTCGATAACTTGCTGCTTTGGATTTATTCTTGCCTTTTTTCAGTACAGGGATCATGTTGGCCTCTCTCCAAGACTGGGGAACTTCTCCTGTGTACCAACTGTGGTTGAAAATCTCCAAAAGCTTGTGCTTTCCAATAATACCCAGATTCCTCAACATCTCATTGGTTATTCGATCTGGTCCAGGAGAATTCCTGTGTTTCAGAACATTCAAGCTTTTCTCCAACTCGCTGATGGTCAGAAGCTCATCCATTCCCGCGGCATGTATTTGTATGTCTCCGTTCCACTTTGCAGACTTCATTGCAGCTTTTTTACAACTCACTGGCACATCTAGATTGCTTACTTTCTGAAACATACAAGCAGTGTTCAGCAGCAGCTGTTTTAATTTCACAATCCTCTTCAAGAGTTATGTTCGGTACTCTGGTGTTTTCATCGTTAAGCTGCTTCACAAGCCTCCAGAGTTTGTTTGTATCTTTTTCAAGATTTAAGCTTGACATTTTTTCTCTCCACGATTCTCTGGTGACTCTGATTTTGGCTTTCAGATATTTTGCCTTGGATTGTTGGAGTTTCACATGGTTGGCTTCTGTTGGGACATTCTCTGCAATTTCCCTTGCGTTGGACATTTCTTCGTGTAACCTTTGCAGAGACGTATTCCAGTAAGGTCTGTAATTTTTCCTGGATCCCCTACGAATGCATTTGCCAGCAACAGAGAGTAAAGCAGAGCTAAGCTCTTTAACATCTTTATTGATATTTTGGTTTTTGACATCAATGTCTTTTACCAATCTGTCACTCTCTTTCTGATATCTGTCCCAGTCTGCTTTCTTATAGTTCCATCGAGGAGTCTGATTCCGGTCAATCTCAACATCCATGTTAATGGTAATGAAAACATGGCGGTGATAACTGCGTCCAAGCTGACTTCTCCAACAATACGCAAAGATTCTTGATGTAGATTTTCTGTCGAAAATGCTAGATCAGGAGAACTTGAGGTATGCCATCATCTTGAGTAGAATGTAGGGGGATCATCTGCCTTATTCAAGAGAATCAGCTTCTGCTCATCCATCCAATGTTCAATGTCCTCACCCCTCCTATCAGTAGAATGCTAGCCCCATAACTGTTGAGGTCACCAGCAACGACAGTTGAATCTGGGTGAACTGGGATTTTCCTGAGATTCAATGGTTGATTATTAGGGAAGTACCAGTTGACAACAGTGATAGGACATTTCTCTGGAATTATCTTGATTGTGGGAATTTCAGGTCCGTCCATGTCTCTCTGAACTTCAATGGCGGTTAGGTTATTCCGGACCAGGGTTATGACTCCTTTATGTCTTCCATCCCTGTCAGATCTGAAGCACTGAAATCCTCTTATACAGAATCTTCTGTTGGCATTTAGATGCGTTTCTTGGATACATGCGACATCTACGCCTTTCTCCTTGAGAATTTGGCTAAGCTCTATTTTCTTGTTAGAAACTCCTTCAGCATTCCATTGCATGATAGTCAGCGGTTTGCTTACTTGTACTTTAGGTTGGACAACCTTCTTCCTTTTTCTCCAAGGTCTACAAACTTTACCACCACTAGCTTTGGTGGACCCCTTCGAGGCTTGGGGGCCCGGTGCTGCACATGCCTGGCGGGAACTCACACGGCGAGCACCATGACGGATATTCATAATATTAACTGTCATGAAAGATGAGTTGTTTAGTGTTATGGTTGGCCATACCTGCTTGGTACCCAGATAAAGTGTTACTCCCCTGCGCCCGACCCAAAATCAGAGATCTTAGATCTACTTTGAGGCCTAGCACTTGTAGCAGGGGGATTGAAAGGTATTAATACCCTTTCCTTCACACCACTCTGCAAATTTGTTAACCGTGTGGTTATATGACTTGAAGGTTGACCTCCTCGTGGCTGCGATGACACTCGCAGCCTGTTGAGAAAAGCCTTCTGACGTGGAACATTGTTTGATAACATCCACGCAGTCAATTTGAACATTTTGGGCCGCTCGTGTAGGAAGTGTCCCTTGGCCTGGGAGATTATATTCGGAATCTCGGGTAACTGCACTGGGTTGTCCACCAGCAGATCCAGAAGATCCATGAACCACGCCCTGCTGGGCCAAAATGGCGCTATTAGCAGGAACAGGCACGGTTCCTCCCCGATCTTCAGCAAAACCCTCGGTAGAAGAATGGTGGGCGGATATTTGTAAGCGTGCATCCCTCTCCAGCATATCACCAGAGCGTCTGTATCAACGGCATTTGGATGTGGAATCGGTGAGACATAAGTCATGATTTGAGCATTTTCCATTGTGGCGAACAAGTCCACGTTTGGTTTGCCCCAATGCTCGAAGATCCTGTGTAGAACTGGAGGGTTGACAGACCATTCTGTTGGACTTGGTAGAATCCTCTGTCTGCAAGACAAAGCACCCGCCAGAATGTTCAATCGCCCAGGAATGTGAGCTGCTTTCAAAATAACTGAGTAATTCCTACACCATTGAATCAAGTGCCACACATTCATACACATTGTGGGTGATTTGGTGATTTGGTCCCGCCTTGGCGATTTATATATGATACTACTGTCGAATTGTCCGACCGTATCAATATCACCTTGCCCCTGACTTTTGGAAGAAACCTTTCCAATGCCAGTTCCACTGCCATCATTTCCAACAGATTGATATGCATCTGGCTCTCTTGGAGAGTCCATGTGCCCGAAACCTGGTGTTCTCCCAGGCAGGCCCCCCCCCCCCCCTCCAGCGATGCATCCATGTACACGGACAGCTGAGGGTGGGGTAGATTCTGCCGCTTCTTCAACCATACAAGATGCGACATTATTGGCTCCAAAACTGGTACCAGCTTTGACAGGGGTTCTGTTCTGTTTCCACACAGACATCAGATACAACTGGATAGGTCTTCGCATCAGAGCAGCGTACGGGATTACCTGCTCCATGGAGATGCCAAGCATCTGAAGAAACCGCCTCGCCTGAATGTGGTTTCCCAATCGAAAACTCTTGAGGATGGCTAACAGAGACACCACTCTGGGCTCTGACGGGTAAACCCTGCCCTCCTCGAGATTGAATCGCATCCCCAAATAAACGAAATGTTGAGTGGGTGTCTCGGATTTCTCCCTGTTGACTATCCAGCCTAGATCTGAAAGCAACTTCAGAGTCGGAGCAGTATCCACTTCTAACCTGGCTGGCGTGTCCGCCTTGATAAGCCAATCGTCTATGTAGGTGTGAAGCCCCACATTCTCTCTTCTGAGAAATGCTGTCACCGCTAGGAGCACTCTGGTGAAAACCCTTCGAGCTGTCGACAGGCCGAATGGGAGGACTACAAACTCCCATACATGATTCTGAAACGCGAATCTCAGAAACCTGTGACAACCCCTGTTCATTGGAATGTGGAAATATGCATCTTTCAGAGCGATTGACACACACCACATTCCTTTCCTCAATCCTGCCATTACCGACCACAGAGTTTCCATCTGAAACACAGGCGTATGGATAAACTAATTCAATGGCCTGAGATTGAGTCCGCCCCCCCCCCCCCCCCCATGTGCTCTTGGGGACAAGGAACATGTTTGAATAGAAGGCTGGAGTCTTCCGGTTTGCTGGTTTTATTGCTCCCTTCAGAAGCAAACCTGACACTTCGTTTTGAATGGCTTCTAACTTGTCTGGCTCCCTTGGTACGGGTGTCCAGACAGGTGCCAAAGACAGATTGTGCCGTGGAAAATCCCACCACTCTGGCATGTACCCCTGGGATATCCATCCCAGGACCAGACTGTCTGACGTCACACCTCGCTAAGCCTTGACGAAACGCATGAGCCTTCCACCCACTATAGACGCCTAATGCGGGTGTCTGGCTAACGATCCGCTATCCCCAACCCCCACCCCCCTCCTCTCTTAATGAGAGAACCATTTTGGTCTTGCCTTGACCGGTCTAACTGGCACCGCTGTTCCTGTCGCACAGGCGCGGTCCAGGCAGATATGAAGGGAGCTATCATACCCTCAGGTACGATCATCTCCTTTCTTTCCGCCCTTGGAGGATTTACCCATGCCCTTCTCCTTGCCATTCCCCCTCTCAGGCAATCAGAAGCAACAGTGGGGTGGGCAGGAACCGCCACAACCTTCTTCGCCTTCTTAGCCGCATGCAGCTGCAAAGAGCCAGCAATAGCAGAAGAAGCTGGATTGGCTTTTGCCTTGCTCTTGTGCTTCTTCTGCCTCTTGGAAGGTTGTACAGTCAGCGGTTTAGCTCCAGCCCCTAGTGCATACGTTTGTCGCACCAGTTCCAGCTGCAGATTGACCGCCATCCGATTCTGCGCAATGTTGGCCGTGTCCTCTAAGATGGCCCGCGCTTGGCCACCAAAGATGCTAGGGCCATTCAGGGCCATTCCAAGCAAATGCTCCCCGACGGCGGTAGCCGGACGCATATGGTCAAGGACCTCCTGGACTTGGTCACTCACGCTTGCACCCTGGCCAAAGCATCCATTGACAGCACCAGGCCGTCATTGATGCAGGATAGCGCCACAGGTGGCACAGGGAGGCCTGCCCCAGCTCCATCCCACACCGACTGAAGCAAGCGATAGAAGTGATTAACAGCACTCATTGCTGCTCTCACTCCCTCATCGCACAGGTACAGGACTTCTTCGTGGTGTACCTGGTACCTGTCCACAAGTGCCGGAGCGGGCCCACTCCAGCACTCTGAACGTTGGTTCCCAGAAATAAAGCCAGAAAGGAGGTGGCCGCAGAGAGACAGAACCCATCAGGCCAGAGCCCGACGGGACTGCCTGGGAACCATACGAGATGGCTCCCTTGGTAGCCAATCCAGAACCCTGTACAAGGACAGGGTCTGTACCAGACACGGGAAGACTGTCCTACAACCTTCAGCATTAGGGACGACACCAGCGTGGGCAGGATGCTATGCAAGAAGCCTTGCATAGCGGGCCCGAACCATGCCGGAGGTGCCATCTCGAAAACCTTCGGTTGCAGACGTGGAGCGCCCCCAGGGGCCGAAACGGACGCTCCACGATTTGATTTCGAACCGCCTGACCCCAAGTCAGACCCAGCCAAGTCCTTCTGGGAAAAGAACTTGACTAACATCTCGACTTCCCACACTGAACATACGTTACACCTATTATCAACATTACATGATGAACAGCAGTAACAGACATGGTCTTTGTAAACAAACTTGACAAATTTGTGGCATTCCGGGCATGATGGTGGGGTAGGCTTGGCCTAAAAATAAGCACAAAACCTAAAATAAGCAAGCGGAATGAAACAGGAATGGAAGGAGACAAATAATTTTCAAATATATTGACCATAAATTAAGTGAAACCCTCCAGCACCCCCATCCCGCAATGTTACAACAAAGATCGCACTTAGTGACGACAAGAACAAAGCGGACAAATACACCCATATACTGATCCTAACAGATGTATAAAACGGAACCAGGAACCATATCGCATAGCATTCGCGGTATATTTAATAATAAATTTCAAATTATACTCTCAAACGAATGGCAAAACGATACATGAAGAACACAACAAAATAATTTTAACAAACTGCTGTAGACCACGGTAAAACAGCAGAACACACATCTTAAATCAAGAATTTTGAAACCACCGATCAATGCAAACAGATCGTGATTACCACGCAAAACTTGACATAATTCCAAAGTTTTCCGGTACAAAAAGTACACTTTCGTTGTCACCACATGTCCCAGATTCGGGGTCAGAAATTGGAACATGCGACACAGACAAAATTTTAGAGACCTAAGTCTCCATATATGCTAGAGAATAACATGAAAGAATACAACCTGAGATTCAGCGACTCCTTCCATGATAAATCAAAATCCTTGGAGCAAATAAATAGCTAACAAATTGGCACAGAAAACACTTAAGAAACTCTTAAGAAAACTAAGAAAATTTAAAGATCTCCAAATGCAAAAAGCAGGTATGCCCTTGTTGTTATGCAAACAAGAATGAGCCTCACTGGCAAACAGGTACCCTGTTGTTGGGAACCGGGTACCCGGTTCCAGGAGCCGGTAAAGCTTTCTAAATCTAGATTCCTAGAGCAGCTAGCAAGCTATATTGTATTATCAAGAGTAATATAATAAGGCCTAATCAAAACACAAAGCTCTAGGGTAAACCAGCTAACAATAGCGAGGTAACACCTTTATCATTGAGAAAACCAGCTAGTTACTCCCTCGAAGCGCCATATAATTTTCTTTCTTTCGCTGCAGACACTGAGTCTGTTGTAAAATACCAAGTATATACTTAGTTGCAGAGTGTTAGGCAATAATCACTGAACTTAATTCATTTTAGTTCTTTTAGCAATTTCAGGCTGTGTACTAATTTTTCCCTTTTAATTCGGTTGTCATGCCTAATTAAAGAAAATAGCACAAAAGCATTCCAGAATGTTGTATTTTGAACTGTGCGCTGCTGTTGATTACTCTTAAATGTAAATCGTACATTCTGAAAGCAACTATAAACTGCACTACAGGATGAGTTTACACCGTTACTATCGTAGCTACTCAAAGCTACTGTCCTATGTATATGGATTGCGCATTATCTCCCCGGGTACTAATATTAGCGTCTTCGCGCTACTCGGGTAATGACTTAAACTCATCCTACAAAGGGAGGCTATAAGCAAAAGCGGGATTTATATTTTTAATCGACGACATTTTATGTCAAATTTTGATGAAATAAACCATGTTTATTAAACTATACGCAATATTTAGGCGGTACCAATTAATAATTTCACTCCCACGATTATGGATATAAGGTATACATTAAGCATAGACGTAGGATGGTAAGAATTTGTCGCATGAAATTGTGTTCTAATTTTGTGTTATTTTTTGTATCATTTATTTCAACTTTTTCTAGAAATTCCAAGTCCCAGTTTTGGTGACTTGTCACATTACCCCGGTTATACTTTTGGGAATTTGGACCTACGATTTAATCGTAAATCACTAATTTTTTTAATAAAATCGATCGTGATGTTTCAAAGCAAAAATCGTGCAACCCTATTCTCACCCATATCAAAACAGGCATACAGCTTAGTGAAAACGGCGAGATGTGCTTGGTAAATGGTCTTTAGCTTGCTTAGTTAAAATGGTTATGTTTCTAAAGAAGGAAGGCGCTGGACTCCGATCTTTAAGATAGAGGTAAATGTCGACTCAGACTTCCAGCCGGCCACTTGCATAACATCATCTAAGGATGAGCTGGCAAATAAGGCGAACGAGGTAGCCATTCCACAGACGTCATCAGCTTTACTATGAGATTTCACCAGATGAAGCTATCTCGTAGCAGGTTCGAATAGTATTACATATCCATCTGGCAATAGTGGCTTTGGAAACAGGTCTGGCTACCTCCACATACGGAACCCATAAATGGGCTTTATCGGATCTTTTAAAATCAGTACAAGATTTATAAGCCTTTAGGGCTCTAACCGGACACCAGAATTTACCTGACGGCGAAAAGGATGTTAAAGATTTCAGGATAATCGGCTTAGGAGCGTGATGGTTAGATTGACATTTTGTTAAAAATTCCCTTCTGGGATAAAGAACTAAACCATCCCCCGTCTCGATAAATCTATGCTTTTCCGCGGAAAGAGCAAGAGGAAAGACCTCAGATCTTCTCCTGGCTGAAGTGGATGCGACTAGAAAAACGGCTTTAAGAGTTAAGAGCTTAAGGCTAAGGGAACCAATTGGTTCAAAATGGTTACCTGCCAAAACCTGAAGGACCAATGCCAAATTCCAAGAGGGTAAGGGCTTAGCTACTGGAGAACGAATGTTACCCTAGCCTCTAATAAAACCATTAAAAATCTTAGCATCTTTGACATCCGCATTTAAAAGGCATGGAAGAGAAGAAGTCAAAGAAAATCTATATCCCCTAACAGTATTAGCTGATAAATTCAAAGAATCAAATAGGTAAGACAAAAAATCTAACACTTGGGATATAGAAACAGAATCGGGCAGGAAACCATTATTGGAACACCAATCTCCGAAAATTTTAAGTCTACCCTTGTAAACACATCTGGTTGACTCTCTCCTGGCTAAATCGAGAATTTCTTGAGATCTTGAAGAAATTGGGATTGGAGACCGTACGCTCGAAATCCTTCAGACACACAGACTGAAGATTTCCGAATTGGGATGAAGGCACTTGCCCCTGACTTGAGACAGAAGGTCTGGGGATTCTGGAAGATGAGGAAAATCCACCAGAAGATCGAGGTCTATGAACCAGATTGAAGGAAATGTCAATTTCCCTTTCTCCGAGATCTAACAATACACACCATTCTGTTACTTCTGATATACAGCTGGCTCTAGGACTATAGACGTAGAAAGCTTTACCGACTCCTTGGAACCGGGTACTCGGCTCCCAACTGCCGAGTATCCGTCTACCATAGAGCTCATATTGTTTGCATAGCCACCAAACAAGAGAAATCCATGGCTTGCCTCCGTGGGGCTGGGAGGCTGGGTCAGTAACAGAATGGTGAGTATTGTTAGATCTCGGAGAAAGGGAAATTGACATTTCCTTCATTCTCCTTCGATCAATACTCACCATTCTGTTACTTCTGATATACACCAGATTTGATCAGTAACCTGGTGGGAAGGGGCAAGCCATCAATGCTACTTTTGCCCCTTGGAGAAAGAGTTAGACTTAAAACTTGACTAACGGCAACCTAAAAGGACCGTCAAGTTAACGGAACCGAATCACATTCGCATCACTGCCCCCCCCCTTTTTTCTCCTAAGAAAAGGGAGAGAACTCACGAACATGTATCTCGCCTGATACACAAATATGCCAAGAGGGTTAACTGCTCCTTGCATATCCTTGTATTAGCCTGGGAATGAGCATGAATATATAAGATGAATGAACATGATATATAGACATAATACAAAAAACTCTCAATATTGAATTACCTTATGATAATTGGACTTCAGACGTACCGCCTCCAACCATTCAATGGTCCGGCCATCAGTGACACAATCTGGGTGTCATCCTCTCGCTCGACCATGCCTGCTTTAGATTCTTTTCTTACCAAAGTGAAAAAAGGGTGAAGAGCAGTGTGGTCACTTAACTATCGTCTCAAAACAGCTAAAGCCAGTGGATTAGCTGAGTCTGACACATCCCTCATATAGTAATCCGTAAATGAGGACTCACAGTGTCATTGTGCAATGGCCATGATGTCCACTAACGGAACACCACTGTAAAGGGCGGTCGAGGTGGCTATTCCTCTAACATTGTGTGCCCTTGCGCCTTGCACCAGGTGCCCAGTCGCCATCTCATGAGTAGTCTGAATGCATTCGACCACCCAACGAGAGATAGTATCCATGGATGCGGCGCCATAAGGCTTCTTATGGCAGATCCACAGATGTCTATCGTTCGACCGTAACGAGTCAGTCTGTTTCCTGTACTTAGTCAAAGCACGGACCGGGCACCAGACACTGGCATCCCGATCAAACCTTGTTAACTTCAGTATTATGATCGGTTTGCCGGGATATCTCAAAGATTGATTCTTTGACATAAACTCTGCTCTTGGCAGAAGACGCAGACCCTCTCCAGAGACAATAAATCGGCCCCTCTCTGCCGAAAGCGCATGGATCTCACTGCGCCTTCTAGCTGAGGAAGCTGCCAATAGCAAAACCGCCTTTAGAGTCAAATGCTTTAGACTAGCCGAACGCAACGGTTCGAAAGGGTGCTTGGCCAGTACATTAAGCACTAAAGATAGACTCCAGGCTGAAATGACTACCGGTTGTCTCGGTCGGAGATTGCTCATTCCCTTCACCATCACATTTAACTGGGCCACCTCTGGACTATCCCTGTTGGCTAGACAAGGAATAACTGATGCCAAAGCTGACTTGTATCCAGCAATTGTGACGGGAGCTAGTCCTGAAAAGAACAGCTCACAGAGAAAGTCTGCTATTTGCTGAATAGTGGATTGAAAGGTATCAATACCCTTTTCTTCACACAAGTCTGCAAATCTGTTAACCTTGTTGTTATATGACTTGAAGGTTGACCTCCTTCTCGCAGCCGCGATGAAATCAGCAGCTTGTCGAGAAAAGCCTTCCGACGTGGAACGTTGTTTGATAACCTCCACGCAGTCAATTTGAACATTTCGGGACGCTCGTGTAGGAAGCGTCCCTTGGCCTGGGAGATTATGTTCGGAATCTCGGGCAACTGCACTGGGTTTTCCACCAGCAGATCTAGCAGATCCGTGAACCACGCCCTGCTGGGCCAATACGGCGCTATTAGCAGGACCAGACACGGTTCCTCCCTGATCTTCACCAATACCTTCGGCAGAAGAATGGTGGGTGGGTACGCGTAAGCGTGCATCCCTCTCCAGCTTATCGCCAGAGCGTCTGTATCGACGGCATTTGGATTTGGAATCGGCGAGACATAAGTCATGATTTGAGCATTTTCCCTTGTGGCGAACAAGTCCAAGTTGGGTTTGCCCCAATGCTCGAAGATCCTTCGCAGAACTGGAGGGTTGAGGGACCATTCCGTCGGCAGAATTCTCTGTCTGCGAGACAAAGCATCCACCAGAATGTTCAATCGCCCAGGAATGTGAGCTGCTTTCAAAACAACCGAGTAATTCCTGCACCATTGAATCAAGTGCCACAACTTTGATACACAGCGTGGGTGACCTGGTCCCGCCATGCCGATTTATGTATGATACTACCGTCGAATTGTCCGACCGTATCAATATCACCTTGCCCCTGATCATCGGAAGAATTCTTCCAACGCCAGTTCCACTGCCATCATTTCCAACAGATTGATATGCAGCTGGCTCTCCTGGAGAGTCCATGTGCCTGAGACCTGGTGCTCTCCCAGGCAGGCCCCCACCCCTCCAGCGATGCATCCGTGTACACGGGCAGCTCAGGGTGGGGTAGGTGCAGCGAAACCCGTACTAGGAGATTCTGACGCTCTTGCCACCATACAAGATGCAACATTATCGGCTCCAAAACTGGCACCAGTTTTGACAGGGGTTCTGTTCTCTGTTTCCACAGAGACATCAGATACAACTGGATAGGTCTTCGCATTAGAGCAGCGTACGGGAGACCATTATCTGAAGAAACCGCCTCGCCCGAATGTGGTTTCCCACTCGAAAACTCTTGAGGACGGCTAACAGAGACACCACTCTGGGCTCTGACGGGTAAACCTTGCCCTCCTCGAGATCGAATCGCATCCCCAAATAAACGAAATGTTGAGTGGGTGTCAACTCGGATTTCTCCTTGTTGACTATCCAGCCTAGATCTGAAAGTAACCTCAGAGTCAGAGCAGTATCCACGTTCAACCTGGCTGCCGAGTCTGCTTTGATCAGCCAGTCGTCTATGTAGGTGTGTAGCACCACGTTCTCTTTTCTGAGAAACGCTGTCACCGCAAGGACCACTCTTGTGAAAACCCTTGGAGCTGTCGACAGGCCAAACGGGAGAATAATAAACTCCCATACTTGATTCTGAAACGCAAATCTCAGTATCCTGTGACAACTCCTGTTCATTGGAATGTGGAAATATGCATCTTTCAGATCGATCGACACACACCACATTCCCTTCCTCAACCCCGCCATTACCGACCTCGGCGTTTCCATCTGGAACCGAGGCGTATGGATAAACCAATTTAATGGCCTGAGATTGAGTACGGGTCTCCATCCCCCTGGGCTCTTGGGGACAAGGAACATATCTGAATAGAAGCCCGGAGTGTTCTGGTTCGCTGGTTTTATTGCTCCCTTCAGAAGCAAACCGACACTTCGTTTTGAACGGCTTCTAACTTGTCTGGTTCCCTTGGTACGGGTGTCCAGACAGGTGCCAAAGACAGATTCTGCGGCGGAAAGTCCCACCACTCCGGCATGTAACCCTGGGATAACCATCCTAGGACCAAACTGTCTGACGTCACACCTCGCCAGGCCTCGACGAAACGCATGAGCCTTCCACCCACCATAGACGCCTCGACGTCTCACGGGGTTGTCCAGCTCGCGGTCCGCTCCACCCCACCCCCCCTTTCTTAACGAGAGAGAGAGAGAGAGAGAGAACCATTTCGGTCTTCGTTCTGCAGGTCTAACTGGCACCGCTGTTCCTGTCGCACAAGTCCGGTCCAGGCGGATATGAAGGGAGCTCTCGTACCCTCAGGTACGATCCGCTCCCTTCTTTCCGCCCTTTGAGGACTTACCCTTTCCCTTCCCCTTGCCCTTCCCGCCTCTAGGGTGATCAGGAGCAACATTGGGGAGGGTAGGGGCCTCCACAACCTTCCTGGCTTTCTTCGCCGGCGGCGGCTGAGAAAAACCAGACGAAGCAGAAGTCGCACTAGGCTTAGCTTTCGCCTTGCCTTTATGCTTCTTCTGCTTCTTTGAAGGTTGAACAGCCAACGGCTTCCCTACAGCCCCATGTGCGTGCGCTTGCCGCACTAGCTCCAGCTGTAGGTTTACCGCCAACCGATTCTGCGCAATGCTAGCAGTGTCCTCTAGGATGGCCCGCGCCTGGCCACCGAAGATGCTAGGCCCTGTCAGGGGTGTCCCAAGAAGACACTCCCTGACTGCCGTAGCCGGACGCATATGGTCAAGAACCATTTGCCTCCTGGACTTTGTCACACGCGCCTGCACCCTTGCCAGCGCGTCCATAGACAGCACCAAGCCGTCATTGACGCACGAACGCGCCACAGGGTGGCCTGCCCCACTTCAGCCCACACCGACTGAAGAAGGCGATAAGAGTGGTTGACAGCACTCATAGCTGCCCTCACACCCTCATCGCATAGGGACAGGACTTTATCCTGGTGTGCCTGGGACTTGTCCACAAGTACCGGACCGGGGCCACCCGCTCCAGCACTCTGGACACCCAGAACCCATCGGTCATCCTCGGTGACCGATGGTACCACACCATACCTGTCGTATTCCCCCCGTGGAATACGACACCTCGCCCGCAGGGAGCTGGCCCTTGGTCATGAGCTGCTTGCTATAAATAGCCTCAAGCAACTCGATGATCCGGGCTGCGGGCAAGATCCCCGTCCTAATCGATGCAACCGACGGACGGGGCGCATCCTCCTCGGCCGTGGCCGAAACCACAGACGGGTCCACCCTGGCTAGCCAAGGCAGAGCATCCGACCAGTCTACTTCCGAGGAAGACACACCCGTGAACACGTCACCCGTTGACGCATTCACGGGCCTACCAGCCACGGCCTCCCGGCAAGGAGCCGCGGCTGACACGCCCGGCACTCCGGTACCAACCGGTTCCGCCGTCACCCCCATGAAACACACCAGTCCATGGGGTAGGCCCGCACGGAAAACCGTGCGGATCCATAGCAGACGCGGAACCGTGGCCAGACACAGGCGCCAATGGCACCCCACGTCTGACCGCCGGACCAGGCGAGATAGGTGAGTACCACGCCTGGCCAGGCACCCCCGTCACCATGTCGGCTGGCGTCAAACCAACCGTCACGGGACCGGTGCCAGGTACTAGATTGGCCTCAACCACGGGCGGAGCCGCTGCCCTGGCTTGCGCCAAGCCAGACAGATGGAGGACGGTTCCGTCCAGGACGGAATCGACCTCCATATTCTCCACCCATGGCATCATAGGCCGCAGCAACCTCTCCTCCTCGGCCTCCTCATCTTCAGACTCCGAAGAGTCGTCACTAGACGAAGAAACCGTGGAGCCGTCCTGGCGGATGGCTCCCATGCATGACGGACCGGCCACCGCTACTGGACCACCCGGAGGTGGCCGCAGAGACAGAACCCGTCAGGCCGGAACCCGACGGGACTGCCAGGAGGCTGTACGAGACGGCTCCCTCGGTAACCAGTCCAGAACCCTGTCCAAGGACAGGGTCCGTACCAAGCATGGGGACAAACTGCCCCCCAACCTTCGGCAGCAGGGACGACACCAGCGTGGGCAGAACGCTATGCAGAAAACCCTGCATAGCCGGACCGAACCACGCCGGCGGTGCCATCTCCGCCACCTCCAGCTGGGGATGTGGAGCGCCCCCACCGGCCTAACCGGACGCTCCACGATTTAACTTCGAACCGCCTGACCCCGCATCAGACCCAGCCACATCCTTCTGGACAAGGAACTTCAACATCATATCCGCGGACCACACTGCACACACATTACACCTACTATCAAGGTTACATGGAGTACATCTAAAGCAGACATGGTCCTTAAATAGGACCCGTACAAACTTGTGGCACTCGTCACATGATGGCGGGGCTGGCTTGGCCTATAAATAAGCACAAACCTACAATAAGCAAGCGGAACGAGACACGGATGGAAGGTAAACAATTAATTTTCAAATATATTGACCAGTTTAGATTTAAATAGTTTAAATTAACAGAGTCAGAATGAGAAGATGTTTGAACAGTGATGGCCTTTGGAGTGTCCATCAGTCATATTCTTGAGGCCGCTAGGTTCTGGACCGCCTGTAGGAGTTACTCGATGGCCTGTGTGCTTTTAGTGCCCATCAGTGGAGCCGGTTTGTCCTGTGCCTGTCTGTTTGCACCTCTTCTGCGATCGGTTCAGTCAGGTCTGGTGTTCTGCCTTCTGTATGATTGGGGTGGTCTTCTGTCTGATTGGCGGTAGGGCCTTTCAGAATTCCTCTAGGCTCCGTTTCTGCAAATAATATTTAGCGCCCCGTGCTTTTTTGCACTCATATGGAAGCACCACTTTCACCAGCCCGGCCAAACCGTTAACCACCATAAAACCCCCCTGGACAGAGTCCCAACCACACGGGGCCACCTTGTCCCGCCTAAAAAGAACCCCAAATATACCCCTCCCACCCCCACCCCAGTCCACATGATGATTAACTATAGGTGACACAACATCCCACCTCCTTTATTCCCACATACGCCTCTGATGAGTTCCGCTCAAAGGAACGAAACGCCTAAAGTCTGAATCAAAAACTATGGTAATGACTACACCAGTCAAAACCTCACATCAAATGGGCCTTAAAACAAACAAAATAATAATTTTCCAGCACGACCGCTGAAAATCCTAGAGAAAAAACGCCATTTCAAAAACCGGTAAAAAATTGGCATGACAACCGGCAAAACTGACCACAACCGGCAAAGATTCCACAACCAGTAAAAATGTTTAACCAAACCGCCAAAACAACCACAACCGGTAAAAAAGCTTCACAACCGGCAAAACCCCCAACAGACCCCCCTTTAGTGGGTTGGTCTGTAGTTTTATTAACCACTATAAAAACATACTTACCGTTCAATCACTACTTGCTAAATCAAATATCTGCATTTACCTATCAGAATAAGATTTTTATGCTCGCTTACATACTCCCTAATGCCTATACCATCACCATGTAGACCCTCAACCAGGCTTCTGGTAGAGGGACCCCCTGCATTAGCCTTACAATAGAACTTCTACTTAGCGGGTTTACTGAGAGTATAAATGGTAAGGCACCACCACGAAAACTGGTAACAAAATTACAAAAGTACAAGTAACACATATAAAACGACAAAGTTACTCTACCACGTAACTTGGGTAATAGAGACTTCATATAAGGCATGTTTATAAGAAAGTAATCTTCTTAAAAGATAGTTGTAACACAGTTGGCAAGCACAAAAAGCTTAGACACGTGCAAACAAACCTTTTTGTTAGCAGAAAAATTTGAAAGTGATTCTATGTTACTCTTAGTCTCCTCTGCGCATGCTCGTTGACCTAGGTCTTAGAGGAATGAGTATAGACTGGTGCCACCAATCTAATGCAGGCTGTATGGTGAGAGTGTACTCTATGAGAAGCCTGGTTGAGGGTTCAATGAGTTGGTATAGGCAAGTGGGGGTATGAAAGCAAGCAAAAAAATCTTTTTCTGGTGCTAAACGCAAATCCAGCAAACAAAAAAATCCAGTATGGCCGCCAAACATGCTATATTTTGATTGACCCATGTTTTTTGACGGATCAACTTCTTTTCAACAAACTTTAATGCCCCTTATTTCCTAATCATATGTCACAAATTTTAGCCTGATCGCTTCAGCGGTTCTGGGGTAGTTAGTGGTTTTTGCGAAAACTAGGTCATCCAAGATGGTCACCGAACCATTTGGTCAATCAAGTTCCCTTGTACAAACTCAGTACAGCTCTTGTCCTAGATCATATTTCGTGAGTTCTGAATCGATCCCTCAAACGGTTTCGGAGATTTTAAAAGATATTTATAAAAATCGGCCCAAATCCAAGATGGCCATTGGCCAAATTGGCTGATCGGCTTCATTTGAACAAACTTGAATCTCTCTGCCGTAAGGATGCTTTCTCGCAAATATATTAGAAATGGGCCCAGTAGTTCTCAAGAAGACAATTTAAATTTCCCATTGCTTTAGTATGGGAGCTTCCGGCGGGAAAATGATCCAACATGGCCGCCAAATCATTCATACAACAGTTTCGAAAATTGCAAATTTGAGATCAGAATACCCAAAAACCTATATAAAACCAATTTTGGCCTCAAAATCCATCAAACAAAAAATCCAATATGGCCACCAAACGCGCTATATTTTGATTGACCCACGACGGCCATGTTTTTTGACGGATCAACTTCTTTTCAACAAACTTTAATGGCCCTTATTTCCTAATCATATATCGCAAATTTTAGCCTGATCGCTTTAGTCATTTTTGCGAAAACTAGGTCATCCAAGATGGCCACTGAACCATTTGGTCAATGAAGTTCCCTTGAACAAACTCCGTTCACTTCTTGACCTAGATCATATTTCTGAACCGATCCCTCAGAGATTTTTAGACATTTCTAAAAATCGGACAAAATCCAAGATGGCCGCTGGCTAAATTGGCTGATCGGCTTCATTTGAACAAACTTGAATCTCTATGCCCTAAGGATGCTTCCTGCCACATAAAATTGAAATCAGCCCCGTAGTTCTCGAGAAAACATTTTAAATTTCCCATGGCTTTAGTATTGGAACCTTTTGGCGGGAAAATGATCCAAGATGGCCGCCAAACCGTTTATCCAACAGTTTCGAAAATTACAACTTTGAGATCAGAATGTGCAAAAACATATATATATATATATATATATATATATATATATATATATATATATATATATATATATAAACAATTTTGGCCTTAAAATCCATCAAATAAAAAAATCCAATATGGCTGCCAAACACTATATTTTGATTGGCCCATGGCGGCCATGTTTTTTGACGGACTAACTTCTCTTGAACAAACTTTAATGGCCCTTAGTCCCTAATCATATCTGCCCAACTTTGGCCTAATCCCTTTCAAGGGTTCTGGAGAAGAAGTAATTTTCGCTAAAACTAGGTCAACCAAGACGGCTGCTAAACCATTTGACCAATCAAGTTCCCTTGAACAAACTTGGTTCAACTCGTGCCCTGCCTAGATCAAATTTCATGAGGTTTGCTTCAATCCCTCAAGCAGTTTCGGAGATTTTTAAAGACGTTTCTAAAAATCGGCCAAAATCCAAGATAGCAGCCAGCCAAATTGACTGATAAGCTTCGTTTGAACAAACGTGGATCCCTATGCCCTAAGGATACTTCCTGCCAAATATAATTTAAACTGGCCCAGTGGTTCTTGAGAAGAAGTCGTTTAAAGGAAAAGTTGACGGACGGACACTCGATGGATGGTCGCCGCGGCATAAGCTCACTTGGCCTTTCACACCAGGTGAGCTAACAAACAACCAAAACATCGTCCACAAAATAACCCACCTACCTCCACATCGTTTAAAGGAAAAGTTGACGGACGACGGATGGACAATGGACAGATGGTCACCACGGCATAAAATAAAAAAAATATCACAAATTCAACCGTTATCCGCACATTACTCAACCAAACGCAGTAATGTGAAAAAAATTTAGATCGGCAATAGGTTCAGCAGGGCCTCCAACATCAGAACAGATGATGATGCTGAATCCACGGCCTGTGAGTTGCAGATGAGTACTCGTTCTGAATACCGGAAATAAATCTTTCTAATATCATATGATTTGTATTTTTGCACGACGACATGAAATGTCAAATTGTATACTAATTTTGATGTAATAAACGATGGTTATGAAAGTATACCTAATATTTAGGCCGCCCCAGATATTAAATTCACTCCCGCAATGATGGGCATGGCATATATTAAGCATATATGTGTGTAAGGCGGCAAGAATTTGGACCAGGAAATAGTGTTCTATTTTCAGGTTATTGATGATCATTTTTTAAGCGTTTTAGAGAATGGATCTCAACTTTTTCTTGATAGCGATATGAAATCATATCGAAAACGATATGGCTGTAAGCCAAACCGTGCAGCCCTTGGATACATTTTGGGAACACCATGCCATTAAATTTTGTTTCACGTCCGAATTTTGGATGCCGGGAAGTCAGGAACGTGGAACATTTTTAATGGAAGATGAGAACACCAGCCATGTCTCTACTAGGATTGCGCGATTTTTGCTTTGAAACATCGCGATCGATTTTGTAAAAGAAAATCGCGATTTTCGATTAAATCGTAGGTCCAAATTCCCAAAAGTATAAACCGGAGTAACGTGACTTGTTTCTAGAAAAAGTTGAAATAAATGATACAAAAATAGCACAAAATTAGAACACATTTTCATGCACCAAATTCTTACCATCCTACGTCTATGCTTAATGTCCATTATCCATCATCGCGGGAGTGAAAGCGTATAGTTTAATAAACATTACTTATTTCATCAAAATTTGAGATAAAATGGCCCCGAGAAAATAATATAAATTACAGGATGTATCAGCTTCCGCTTAATATTAGTACCCGGGGAGATACTGGGCAATCCTCATACATAGGACGGGAGTTTTGAGTAGGTACGATTGTAACGGTGTAAACTCATCCTATAGAGCAGTTTATAGTTGCTTTCAGAATGTATGATTTACATTTAAGCGTAATCAACAGAACAGGCAGTTCAAAATCAAACAACCTGGAATGCTGTTGCTTTATTTTCTTTAATTTGACATGACAACCGAATCAAAAGGAAAAATTATTACACCGCCTGAAATTGCTAACCCTAGAAATAAAAAGGAATTATGCTCATTGATTACCTAACACTCTGCAACTAAGTATATACTTGGCATTTCACGACAGACTCAGGGTCTGCAGCGAAAGAAAGAAAATTATAACTAGGTGGTTTTCTCAATGACAAAGGTGTTACCTCGCTATTGTTAGCTTGTTTATTGTAGTGCTTTGTGTTGTGATTAGTAATTATTCGGCACGGCGGGATATAAACACAATGAACACAGGTGTGAATTGATTATAATTGTACTCATGTACTGATAAAATGTGACAGAAAAGTGCACACTTTAGATTTTTTTTAAAAACATGACATTTTTCACGATTTTCCGATTTTTCCTCAATTACATGGTAAAAATCGCGATTTAAAAAATAAATCAAACTTCATAATTAAATCGAAAAATCGCGCAAGCCTAGTCTCTACCAGCCTTGATTACCTGTGTGGGACACGCATAAATGAAGTCAACAGCTCTAAATGAAGGAAATTTAAATTTCCCTTTCTCCGAGATCTAACAATACTTAACATTCTATTACTTCTGATAACAAGCTATCCTGATAGCTGGCTCTAGGAATCTAGACGTAGTAAGCTTTACCGGCTCCTGGAACCCAGTCCCAACAAACGGGTACCCTACTGCCAGTGAGGCGCATATTATTTGCATAGCTACCAAGCAAGAGAATACCTATGGCTTGCCACCGTGGGGCTGGGAGGCAGGGTCCGTAATAGAATGGCAAGTATTGTTAGATCTCGGAGAAATGGAAATTGAAATTTCCTTCATTCTCCTTCGATCAATACTTACCATTCTATTACTTCTGATAACACCAGATTTAAACAGTAACCTGGTGGGAAGGGGCAAGCCATCAACTGCTTCTTTTGCCCCTGGAGAAAGATCTTAGACTTAAACTTGACACACGGAGACCTTGCCCAGAGTGCCACAAGTTCGTCAAAGTCATATATAAAGACCATGTATGTTACCGTTGTTCTCCTTGTAATATCGATAATAGGTGTGACGTATGTTCAGTGTGGCTGGTCGATATGTTGGTCAAGTTCCTTTCCCACAAGGACTTGGCAGGGTCTGACGCGGTCCGAAAGTAAATCGTGGAGCGTCCGTTTTGGCCCCTGGGAGCGCTCCACGTCTGCTACCGGAGATGGAACCTCCGGTGTGGTTTGGACCTGCTATGCAAGGTTTCTTGCATAGCGTCCTTCCCACGTTGGTGTCATCCCTGATGCCAAAAGTTGTATGGCAGTCTCTTCCTGTACTTGGTACGGACCCTGTCCTTGGACAGGGTTCTGGACTGGCTACCAGTAGCGGTGGCCGGTCCGTCAGGCATGGGAGCCGTTCGCCAGAACTCCTCATCTAGTGATGACTCTTTGGGGTCTGAAGATGAGGAGGCCGAGGAGGAGAGATTGCTATGGCCTGAGATGCAACGGGTGGAGAGCATGGAGGTCGATTCCGTCCTGGATGGTACCGCCCTACATCTGTCTGGTTTGGCGCAAGCCAAGACAGCCGCTCCGCCCATGGTTGAGGCCATCCCGGTACCGGGCACCCATCCAGGGCTGTTAGTTTGCCGCCAACCAGCACGGTGATGGGTGTTGCTTGCCAGGCTGGATACATGCCTATCTCGCCTGGTCCAGCGGCCACACATGGGGTTTTCCGTGCGGCCCTACTCCATGGAATGGAGGACTCCATCGGGTGACGGCGGAACCGTATGGTACCAGTGTTTCTGGCTTACCAGTCCGGAGGCCGTTGCTGGTAGAACTCTGGATACGTCAACGGGTGACATATTCACGGGAGTGTCCTCTTCGGAGACAGACTGGTCCGTGGCTCTGGCTTGGCTAGCCAGGGTGGACCGGTCTGTGGTTTCGGCCACGGCCGAAGAGGATACACCCCATCCGTCGGTTGAATCGATTAGGATGGGGGTCTTACCTGCGGCTCGGATCCAGTCCATCGGACTGGATCCAAGGTTTAAGGAGTTACTAGATGCTATCTATAGCAAGCAACTCCTGACCTAGGGCCAGCTCCCTGCGGCCTCCAGGGAGGTGCGGGCGAGATGTCGTATTCCCCGTGCGGAATACGACAAATATGGTGTGGTTCCAGCGGTCACTGAAGATGAGCGCTGGGTACTTGGAATCCAGAGTGCTGGAGTGGGTGGCCCCGCAACGGCACTTGTGGACAAGTCCCAACTACACCATGAGGAAGGCCTGGCCCCATGTGATGAGGGGGTGAGAGAAGCAATGAGTGCTGTGAATCACTCTTATCGCCTTCTTCGGTTGGTGTGGGCTGCAGCGGGGGCAGACCACCCTGTGCCACCTGTGGTGCTTTCATGCATTAATGACGGCTTGGTGCTGTCTATGGACGCATAGGCAAGGGTGCAGGCGCGAGTGACAAAGTCCAGAAGGCAGATAGTCCTTGAGCATATGTGTCCGGCTACCACTGTTAGGGAGCGTTTGCTCGGAACGCTCCTGACTGGCCCTAGCATCTTTGGTGGCCAAGCTCGGGCCATCTTGGAGGACACCGCCAATAATGCGCAGAATCAGTTGGCTGTAAATCTACAGCTAAAACTAGTGCGACAGGCGCATGCACTAGGTGCTGTAGCTAAGCCGCTGACCGGACAACCTTCTTCTAAGAAGTAGAAGAAGCATAAAAGCAAGGCGAAAGCCAAGGCGAATGCTTCTTCTGTTTCTGCTGGGTTTTCACAGCCGCCTCCGGCTAAGAAGGCGAAGAAGGTTGTAGAGGTTCCTGCCCACCCCGATGTTGCCCCTGATCGCCCGAGAGGCGGGAAGGGGAAGGGTAAGGGTAAATCTTCAAAGGGCGGAAAGAAGGGGGCTGATCGTACCTGAGGGTATGGTAGCTCCCTCCATATCTGTCTGGACCGTGCCTGTGCGACAGGAACAGCGGTGCCAGTTAGACCAGTCACGCCAAGACCAAAATGGTTCTCTCTCTCTCGTCAAGATGGGGGTGGGGTGGGGGTGGAACGGATCGCAAGCCAGACACCCGCATTAGGCATCAATGCGTCTATAGTGGGTGGAAGGCTCATGCGTTTCGTCGAGGCTTGGCGAGGTGTGATGTCCGACAGTCTGGTCCTGGGATGGTTATCCCTGGGGTAGGGCTTCACGATATACCGATATTATACCGAATACCGATATCATAGCCATACCGGTATGACTACCGGTATGATTTTGCTGATACCGAAATATCGAAATATAACATAAAACCTGTATAACCTTCTGTTAGACAGATAATCCGCTTTCCATTAGTTACATTTCTATAATATATCTGGCTAGCGCGATAAGTTACTGCTCTTCGTACGGGAAAATGATATTTAATGATCAGACTAGAAAATTGTCTTATTGTTATCCATATCTGTCAAATTGTTGTTAGAGGCTAGTGGTAAAGTAATTGATAAATTACTACTTATACGAATGTACTTCGCTAAAAATAGAATAAAACTTATTTTAATTAACCTCATAGAACATGGGGTGGTTAAAAATATCTAAAACCTATCTTTTCTTGCCCTAATATTTTATAATTTCGGGCCGTTGTTTTCTAGAAAATCATAATATCAAATGAATAGTTTGTGTGATATTTTATATCCATTACTACAGCCTAATTTTACAACTTTGTAGTGACTGGCCAATGGCCCAAGTAAAGCGGAACCGACAATATGAGAAAAACTTCTCAGTCCCCGCGATCTATATTCACTTATTCTTCACAGTTAGTTTCGGTATAATGATCGGTTTGCCGGGATATTTTTCAGATTTATTCTTTGACATAAACTCTGCTCTTGGCAGTAGACGCAGACCCTCTCTGGAGACAATAAATCGGTCACTCTCTGCTGAAAGCACATGGATCTCACTGCGCCTTCTTGCTGAGGAAGCTGCCAACAGAAAAAACTCCTTTAGAGTCAGATGCTTTAGACTAGTCGAACCCAAAGGTTCGAAAGCGTGCTTGGCAAGGGCATTAAGCACTAAAGATAGACTCCAGGCTGGAATGACTACCGGTTGTCTCGATCGGAGATTGCTCATTCCCTTCACCATCACATTCAACTGGGCCACCTCTGGACTATCCATGTTGGCTAAACAAGGGATAACTGATGCCAAAGTTGACTTGTATCCAGCAATTGTGACAGGAGCCAGTCCTGTAAAGAACACCTCACAGAGAAAGTCTGCTATTTGCTGAATAGTGGATTGAAAGGGATCAATACCCTTACCTTCACACCACTCTGCAAATTTGTTAACCTTGTGGTTATATGACTTGAAGGTTGACCTACTCCTCCTCGCAGCTGCGATGAAACTGGCAGCCTGTTGAGAAAAGCCTTCCGACATGGAACGTTGTTTGATAACATCCACGCAGTCAATTTGATCATTTCGGGCCGCTCGTGTAGGAAGCAGCCCTTGGCCTGGGAGATTATGTTCAGAATCTCGGGCAGCTGCCCTGGATTGTCCACTAGCAGATCCAGGAGATCCATGAACCACACCCTGCTGGCCAAAATGCCGCTATTAGCAGGACCAGGCACGGCTCCTACCTGATCTTCACCAAAACCTTCGGTAGAAGAATGGTGGGCGGATATGCATAAGCATGCATCCCTCTCCAGCTTATCGCCAGAGCATCTGTATCGATGGCACTTGGATCTGGAATCGGCGAGACATAAGTCATGATTTGAGCATTTTCCTTTGTGGCGAACAAGTCCACGTTTGGCTGATGGACTGCATGAGTGACAGATCAGATGGCTGCATGAGTGACAGATTGGATGACTGCATAAGTGACGGACTGATGGACAAAACCACCCACCCACCGAGTTGACCACCCAACCAACCGACTGCATGAGTGACAGATCGGATGACTACATGAGTGACGGATCGGATGATTACATGTGTGACAGATCAGATGACTGCATGAGTGACAGATCGGATGACTGCATGAGTGACAGATCAGACGGCTGCATGAGTAATAGATTAGATCACTGCATGAGTGACAGATTGGATGACTGCATGAGGAATAGAGACTGAGTCTAGATTGCATGGGTGACAGATCGGATGAGTGCATGAGTGACAGACTGACCAACTGCATGAGTGATAGGTCAGGCGACTGCATGAGTGGCGGACAGACAGACAGACCGAACCACCCACCCACTGACCAACCGACCAACTGACTGTGTGGATGACTGACTTAGCGACAAATGAAGCTGTATGACTCAGGTATGCATATTCTACAAGCAAAACGTGAATAGTGTACCTATATACTACATTTTCTTATGTCCAATGCATAGAATAGGGCTATGGATCTGTAGGTCTGTACAATATCATGTAAAATCGTGGAAATCACCCTGGACTTTAAAATAAGCCGCCAGCGTATTACAATTGTACCATAATAACAACGGTGACTTTGACGAATTGGCCCTGGGGCGAACGCCCCTTGACGGGATTGTTTTCCGCTTCCAATCGCGTAAATACTGTTTAATTTTCTTATTCTAGCGCACAAATATCTTCATATGATTCAATATCAAGTGTCACCAAGAAGTTGATACATGAGAACACACTAAAATATGTGTGTATCGTAACATTCACAAACTCGTCGCTGTTACGAGCGATTTGTTTATGCGTTGTGACATACTTTGCGACGGGGAAGCCCTTCCTCTTATTGAATGGCTATTCCACCATTTCACGAGGCACAACCTACACATTTTAAATAAACCTCATCCATGTTGCATAGTTTTTTTTGCACGATTCAATTTCAATGATAGGGCGCTCAACATGGAAAATCATTTCATATTCCATTAGATTGCATAAAAATACGCTAAATACATAAGTATATATTTGAAGTTTGCTATTATTTTTCATTTAAGACCACCGTTTTTCATTTAATAATAGCCTAGGCTTCTATTAGGACAAGAGGTGTTCAATTTCCAACCAAACATCTCTGAGAAAGGGGGTGGGCTTATATTAGAGTTTTCCCAAAAAAGTCCTAAAATTGATAACACGGAAATTCAACGTATTTTCTCCCGTAAAAATTCCCACCGCCTACGTTTAATGTATACCTCAAAACATCACCGGGGAAGTGAAATTATTTGATTTGAGCGCCTAAATATTGCGTATCCTTTAATAAAGCTCGTTTATTACATCAAAATTAATCCACAATTTGATATAAAATGGCGTCGCAAAAAGATACAAATTACGTCATTCGCCTCCAATTGAAGAGTTTATTTTAGAGCGAGTACTCGGATATAAATATTCTGGAATCAGGGACTCGGAACTATCTATATATTATCATTGTGAGATAGGAACTGAGTATTATACTGATCTTAAAAAATGGGTACCTGTTTGATAAACTCCCATTAGCGTATAATATCTCACGAGAACATGATGCCTCCCATCTCAAGAACCGCTGGCTCGCCAACTTAAGAAGCCGGCTATATTGTCGTTCGTAATAATTCAATTTGGATTATATGTTGATCGGCATTACAAAATTGATGCACATTTTCTCCCGTGCTTGTTGTTTAGTACATAAATTTGGTCTTAAAATATATTTATAAGGAAGGTATTTAATCACGCCAAGACTGTTTTACGCGCATTTTGACAACAAAAGTGTGGAATAAACTTTATTATATCTTGACCATACGTGGCCTACTACTAGTATTAATCTAATAGGCGGTCGAGATTTACAAATTCGAGGCCTGTATCGACTTCTAGAGGGGCCAGGAATGTATAAGGGCAGAGATCGGTCTGAAGTAGACACACACTGTGACATGATTGTTATTATACACGCTATTCTTACAAATTTACTCTTAAGAAAGATTTTCCTATACAGTCTGCTGAGTTAGGGGGTGGGCTTCTAACACAGAGTTTTGCCATTTTGAAATCATTGGAGCTCATATGTCAAAGTTAGGGGGTGAGCTTCTATTAGAGCATAGGCTACTATTAAACGGAATACGGCACTTGTTGTGACATAGTACCTTTAAAGTTCCCATTGCTTTAGTATTTGGCGGGAAAATAATCTAAGATGGCCACCAAACTGTTTATCCGACAGTTTCGAAAACGTTCAATTTGAGCTCAGAATACCCAAAAACATATATAGAACCAATTTTGACCTCAAAATCCATCAAATAAAAAATCTAACATGGCTACCAAACATGCTACATTTTGATTGGACCACAGCAGCCATGTTTTTTGATGGATCAACTTCCCATGAACAAACTTTAATGGCCCTTAGTCCCTAATCATATCTCCCAAATTTCGGCCCGATCCCTTAAGCGGCTCTGGAGAAGTCGTCTTTGGGAAAACTAGGTCAACCAAGATGGCCACCAACCCATTTGACCAATCAAGTTATCATGAACAAACTCGGTTCAGCTCTTGCCCTAGATCATATTTCATGAAGCTTACATCGATCCCCCAAGCGGTTTTGGAGAACAAGATATTTAAAGACGTTTCCTCAAATCGGCTGAAATCCAAGATCTTAAGCGGCTCTGGAGAAGTCGTTTTTGGGAAAACTAGGTCAACCAAGATGCCCACCAACCCATTTGACCAATCAAGTTCCCATGAACAAACTTGGTTCAGCTCTTGCCATAGATCATATTTCATGAAGCTTGCATCGATCCCCCAAGCGGTTTTGGAGAACAAGGTTTTTAAAGACGTTTCCTCAAATTGGCCGAAATCCAAGATGGCCGATCGGCTTCGTTTGAACAAACTTTGATCCTTATACCCTAAGGATGTTTCCTGACAAATATAATTGAAATCGGCCAAGTGGTTCTTAAGAAGAAGTCGTTTAAAGGAAAAGTTGACGGACGTACGACATACGGTCGCCACGGCATAAGCTCACTTGGCCTTTCAGGCTAGGTGAGCTAAAAACGTGGTAAGAAAACGCACCTCTGGCTTGATCGTACCACAACAAAATCGGGTCATTCCATGCCAAATCACCCAAGGTGACCACCTCCGATTTCCACGAAATTTCACACAAATGTTCATTTATGAAAATGATTGTGGCATGCAAAGTTTTACTGCCAAATTCCAATTAGTTAACAAGATATAATTAATTAAAATTAAGGGTGCGTGGCAATTTTTGCCCCTCGCGAATCCTGTACATTGTGATGGAGCATTTTAAAATGCTAATAACTTTCTTAATTTTGAAGAGATTGACCTGTAAATTGCTATATTACACAATTTTAAGATATTTCTTATATTTACTGTAGTATTGATATCTAAATATGGGTGTTTATGCAATTCCGAATATATTTTAGCAGATTTTCTCATAGGATTACTAGCTAGTCATTCATCATACAGACTTCATTTGATGTTACCTGGATTATATACCCATAGGTACTTCTTCAAGAAACAACCCATCTAAATTAACTCAAATATTAATGTATAGCTATGGGTTAAACATGTGACGAAAATGAAAAATGTGGAATTTGGGCCCTCATACCAGGGGTGATTTGGCCAAGTGGGCAACTACCCAGCATTCTGAGCTTTTGATAAGATTAACATAGATATATTAGTTATACGTGTACCAAGTTCTGACTTTGTGCAGATAGCCGTTGAACAATTTTGTCAATCAAGTTCCCTTGAACAAACTTGGGTCAGCTTTTACCACAGATCATATTTCATGAGGTCTGAATTGATCCCTCAAACGTTTTGGAGATTTTTAAAGATATTTCTAAAAATCAGCTGAAATCCAAGATGGCCCGCTGCCGGCCAAATTGCCCGATCGGCTTCGTTTGAACAAAATGTAATATCAATGCCCTAAGGATGCTTCCTACCAAATATAATTGAAATCGGCCCAGTAGTTCTTGAGAAGACATTTTAAATTTCCCATTGCTTTAGTATGGGAGCTTTTGGCGGGAAATGATCCAAGATGGTCCCCAAACCGTTTATCCGACAGTCCGAAGAAGTTGTTTTTGCAAAGATTAGGTCATCCAAGATGGCCACTGAACCATTTGGTCAATCAAGTTCCCTTGTAAAAAACTTGGTTCAGCTCTTACCATAGATCATATTTTGTGAGTTCTGAATCGATCCCTCAAATGGTTTTGGAGAAGATTTTTAAAGACAATTCTAAAAATCGGTAGAAATCGAAGATGGCCGCCGACCAAATTGGCCGATCGGGTTCGTTTGAACAAACTTGAATCTCTATGCCTTAAGAATGCTTCCTGCCACATATAATTGAAATCCGCCCTGTAGTTCTCGAAAAGAAGACATTTTAAATTTCCCATTGCTTTAGTATGGGAGCTTTAGGCGTGAAAATGATCTAAGATGGCCGCCAAACCATTTATCCGACAGTTTCGAAAATTGCACATTTCACATCAGAATACCCAAAAACCTGTATAAAAACAATTTCAGCCTCAAAGTACATCAAATAAAAAAATCCAATATGGCCACCAAACATGCTATACTTTGATTGGCCCACGGCGGCCATGTTTTTTGACGGATAAACTTCTCTTGAACAAACTTTACTGGCCCTTAGTCCCTAATCACATCTGCCAAATTTCGGCCTGATCCCTTCAGCGGTTCTGGAGAAGTCATTTTCGCTAAAACTATGTCAACCAAGATGGCCAGCGAACCATTTGACCAATCAAGTTTGATTCGAACAAACTTGGTTGAGCCCTTGCCCTGGATCATATTTCATGATGTTTCCTTCAATCCCTCAAGCGGTTTCGGAGAAGATTTTTAAAGATGTTTAAAACAATCGGCCAAAATCCAAGATGGCCATCAGCCAAATTGACCGATCCCTATGCCCTAAGGATGCTTACTGCCAAATATAATTGAAATAGCCCCCGCGGTTCTTGAGAAGTCGTTTTAAAGGAAAAGTTGACGCACAGACGACGGACACACGATGGACGGTCGCCACGCCATAAGCTCACTTGGCCTTTCTAACACCTACTGCCAAAAAAAATAAACTGAAAGGACTCGACCCCAATAAAAGCAATGGCCCGGATGAAATACCAGTGAGATTATTAAAGTGGCTAAAGAAATTAGTACACCATTATGCATAATCTTTAACAAGCCTCTGGAAGAAGGCATATTACCTGACATCTGGGAAATGGCAAATGTATGCTGCATACACAAAAAAGGTTTCAAAAATGACCCAAGCAACTACAGGCCAATCAGTCTCACCTCTACCGTATCTAAGGTCCTAGTCTTTTTTAAGAGACAGTATTGTAAATTTTCTGGAAAACAGCCAATCTATTTACCAAATGCCAGCATGGATTCAGACATAATAGACCATGTAAAACTCAACTACTAGAATACCTCGAAGTTATAACAGCCAAACCTGACTCAAATGAACTTGTCAATGCAGTATATTTAGACTTCTCAAAAGCATTCGCTACTGTACCAAACAAACGACTCCAAACAAAACTTAGAAGCTATGGTATTGGCGACAACTTAGTAAGATGAATGCAGGAAATGTCAATTTCCCTTTCTCCGAGATCTAACAATACTCACCATTCTGTTACTTCTGATATACAGCTGGCTCTGACAGCGGCTCTAGGACTATAGACTTAGAAAGCTTTACCGACTCCTGGGAACCGGGTACTCGGCTCCCAACTGCCGAGTACCCGTTTACCATAGAGCTCATATTGTTTGCATAGCCACCAAACAAGAGAAAACTATGGCTTGCCTCCGTGGGGCTGGGAGGCTGGGTCCGTAACAGAATGGTGAGTATTGTTAGATCTCGGAGAAAGGGAAATTGACATTTCCTGCATTCTCCTTCGATCAATACTCACCATTCTGTTACTTCTGATATACACCAGATTTGATCAGTAACCTGGTGGGAAGGGGCAAGCCATACATGCTAATTTTGCCCCTTGGAGAAAGATTTTAGACTTCAAACTTGACTAACGGAGACCTAAAAAGGACCGTCAAGTTTACGGAACCGAATCACATTCGCGTCACAGCTCCCCCCCCTTTTTCCTCCTAAGAAAAGGGAGAGAACTAACGAACATGTATCTCGCCTGAAAACACCAATATGCCAAGAGGGTTAACTACTCCCTGCATATCGCTTGTATTAGCCTGGAAATGAGCATGAATATATACGATGAATGAACATGATACATATACATAATACAAAAAACTCTCACTTGTTGAATTACCTTATGATAACAGGACTTCAGACGTACCGCCTACAACCATTCACCGGTTCGGCCATCAGTGACACAATCTGGTTGACATCCTCTCGCCTGACCATGCCTGCTTTAGGTTCTGTTCTTACCGAAGTGAGAAAAGGGGAAAAGCAGTGTGGTCACTAACTATCGTTTCAAAACAGCTAAAGCGAGTGGATTGGCTGAGTCTGACACATCCCTCATATAGTAATCCGTGAATGAGGACTCACAGTGCCATTGTGCAACGGCCATGATGTCCTATAACGGAACACCATTGTAAAGGGCGGTCGAGGCGGCTATTCCTCTGACATTGTCTGCCCTTACGCCTTGCACCTGGTGCCCAGTCGCCATCTCGTGAGTAGTCTGAATGCATTCGACCACCCAACGAGAGATAGTATCCATGGATGCGGCGCCATAAGACTTTTTATGGCAGATCCACAGATGTCTATCGTTCGACCGTAACGAGTCAGTCCGTTTCTTGTACTTAGTCAAAGCACGGACCGGGCACCAGACACTGGCATCACGATCAAACCTAGTTAACTTCGGTATAATGATCGGTTTGCCGGGATATCTCAAAGATTGGTTCTTTGACATAACCTCTGCTCTTGGCAGAAGACGCAGACCTTCTCCAGAAACAATAAATCGGTTCCTCTCTGCCGAAAGCGCATGGATCTCACTGCGCCTTTTAGCTGAGGAAGCTGCCAATAGAAAAACCGCCTTTAGAGTCAAATGCTTTAGACTAGCCGAACGCAACGGTTCGAAAGGGTGCTTGGCCAGTACATTAAGCACTAAAGATAGACTCCAGGCTGGAATGACTACCGGTTGTCTCGGTCGGAGATTGCTCATTCCCTCAACATCACATTTAACTGGGCCACCTCTGGACTATCCCTGTTGGCTAGACAAGGGATAAATGATGCCAAAGCTGACTTGTATCCAGCAACTGTGACGGGAGCTAGTCCTCAAAAGAACAGCTCACAGAGAAAGTCTGCTATTTGCTGATAGTGGATTGAAAGGTATCAATACCCTTTTCTTCACACCAGTCTGCAAATCTGTTAACCTTGTTGTTATATGACTTGAAGGTTGACCTACTTCTCGCAGCCGCGATGAAATCAGCAGCCTGTCGAGAAAAGCCTTCCGACGTGGAACGTTGTTTGATAACATCCACGCAGTCATTGAACATCTCGGGACGCTCGTGTAGGAAGCGTCCCTTGGCCTGGGAGATTATGTTCGGAATCTCGGGCAACTGCACAGGATTTTCCACCAGCAGATCTAGAAGATCCGTGAACCACGCCCTGCTCGGCCAATACGGCGCTATTAGCAGGACCAGACACGGTTCCTCCCTGACCTTCACCAAAACCTTCGGTAGAAGAATGGTGGGTGGGTACGCGTAAGCGTGCATCCCTCTCCAGCTTATCGCCAGAGCGTCTGTATCGACGGCATTTGGATCTGTAATCGGCGAGACATATGTCATGATTTGAGCATTTTCCTTTGTGGCGAACAAGTCCACGTTGGGTTTGCCCCAATGCTCGAAGATCCGTCGCAGAACTGGAGGGTTGAGGGACCATTCTGTTGGCAGGATTCTCTGTCTGCGAGACAAAGCATCCGCCAGAATGTTCAATCGGCCAGGAATACGAGCTGCTTTCAAAACAACCGAGTAATTCCTGCACCATTGAATCAAGTGCCACACCCTGATACACAGAGTGGGCGACCTGGTCCCGCCTTGGCGATTTATATATGATACTACTGTCGAATTGACCGACCGTATCAATATCACCTTGCCCCTGATCATCGGAAGGAACTCTTCCAACGCCAGTTCCACTGCCATCATTTCCAACAGATTGATATGCAGCTGACTCTCCGGGAGAGTCCATGTGCCCGAGACCTGGTTCTCCCAGGCAGGCACCCCACCCTTCCAGCGATGCATCCGTGTAAACGGACAGCTGGGGTTGGGGTAGGTGCAGCGAAACCCCTATTAGGAGATTCTGACGCTGTTTCCACCATAGCAGATGCGATATTATCGGCTCCAAAACTGGCACCAGTTTTGACAGGGGTTCTGTTCTCTGTTTCCACAGAGACATCAGATACAACTGGATAGGTCTTCGCATTAGAGCATCGTACGGGATAACCTGCTCCATGGAGACCATTATGCCCAGCATCTGAAGGAACCGCCTCGCCTTGAATGTGGTTTCCCACTCGAAAACTCTTGAGGATGGCTAACAGAGACACCACTCTGGGCTCTGATGGGTAAACCCTGCCCTCCTCAAGGTCGAATCGCATCCCCAAATAAACGAAACGTTGAGTGGGCGTCAACTCGGATTTCTCCTCGTTGACTATGCAGCTTAGATCTGAAAGTAACTTCAGAGTCAGAGCAGTATCCACGTTCAACCTGGCTGCCGAGTCTGCCTTAAGCAGCCAGTCGTCTATGTAGGTGTGTAGCGCCACGTTCTCTTTTCTGAGAAACGCTGTCACCGCAAGGACCACTCTTGTGAAAACCCTCGGAGCTGTCGACAGGCCAAACGGGAGACTGTAAACTCCCATAGTTGACTCTGAAACGCAAATCTCAGAAACCTGTGCCAACTCCGATTCATAGGAATGTGGAAATATGCATTTTTCAGATCGATCGATACACACCACATTCCTTTCCTCAATCCCGCATTACCGACCTCGGAATTTCCATCTGGAACCGAGGCGTATGGCTAAACCAATTTAATGGCCTGAGATTGAGTATGGGTCTCCATCCCCCTGTGCTCTTGGGGACAAGGAACATGTTTGAATAGAAGCCTGGAGTGTTTCGATTTGCTGGATTTATTGCTCCCTTCAGAAGCAAACCCGACACTTCCTTTTGAACGGCTTCTAACTTGTCTGGCTCCCTTGGTACGGGTGTCCAGACAGGTGCCAAAGACAGATTTTGTGGTGGAAAGTCCCACCACTCCGGCATGTAACCCTGGGATAACCATCCCAGGACCAGACTGTCTGACGTCACACCTTGCCAGGCCTCGACGAAACGCATGAGCCTTCCACCCACCATAGACGCCTCGACGTCTAACGGGGTTGTCCGGCTCGCAGTCCGCCCCCCCACTCTTTCTTAACGAGAGAGAGAGAGAACCATTTCGTTCTAGGCACGACGGGTATAACTGGCACCGCTGTTCCTGTCACACAGGCGCGGTCCAGGCGGATATGAAGGGAGCTTTCGTACCCTCAGGTACGCTTCGGCCCCTTCTGTCCGCCCTTTGAGGCCTTACCCTTACCCTTCCCCTTGCCCTTCCCACCTCTAGGGCGGTCAGGAGCAACATTGGGGAGGGTAGGCGCCTCTACAACCTTCCTGGGCTTCTTCGCCGGCGTCGGCTCTGAAATCCCAGCTGAAGCAGAAGTCGCAACAGGCCTAGCTTTCGCCTTGCCCTTATGCTTCTTCTGCTCCTTTGAAGGTTGTCCCGTTAGCGGTTTCCCCACAGGCCCTAGTGCATGCGCTTGTCGCACTAGCTCTAGCTGTAGGTTTACCGCTAACCGATTCTGCGCGATACTGGCGGTATCCTCTAAGATGGCCCACGCTTGGCCACCGAAGATGCTAGGCCCTGTCAGGGGTGTCCCAAGGAGACGCTCCCTGACTGCCGTAGCCGGACGCATATGGTCAATGACCATTTGCCTCCTGGATTTCGTCACACGCGCTTGCACCCTTGCCAATGCGTCCATCGACAGCACCAGGCCGTCATTGACACATGAAAGCGCCACTGGTGGCACAGGGTGGCCTGCCCCGCTTCAGCCCACACCGACTGAAGGAGACGATAAGAGTGGTTGACAGCGCTCATCGCTGCCCTCACACCCTCATCGCTAGGGACAGGACTTCTTCCTGGTGTACCTGAGACTTGTCCACAAGTGCCGGACCGGGGTGACCCGGCACGGCACTCTGGACGCCCAGTACCCATCGGTCACTCCGTGACCGACGGGACTACACCATACCTGTCGTATTCCCCCCGCGGAATACGACATCTTGCCCGCACCTCCCTGGAGGCCGCAGGGAGCTGACCCTTGGTCATCAGTTGTTTGCTATAAATAGCATCCAACCATTCTATGAACCGTGGATCCAGTCCCACTGACTGGATCCGGGCCGCGGGCAAAATCCCCGTCCTGATCGACGCAACCGACGGACGGGGCGCATCTTCATCGGCCGTGGCCGAAACCACAGACGGGTCAACCCTGGCTAGCCACGCCAGAGCATCTGACCAATCTACCTCCGATGAAGACACGCCCGCAAACACGTCACCCGTTGACGTGCTCACGGGTCTGCCAGCCACGGCCTCCCAGCAAGGAGCCACGGCTGACACGCCAGGCACTCCGGTACCACACGGTTCCGCCGCCACCCCATGAAACACTCCGGTCCATGGGGTAGGTCCACACGGAAAACCGTACGGACCCGTAGCAGCCGCGGAACCATAGCCGGACACGGGTGCCCACGGCACCCCACGTCCGACTGCCGGACCAGGCGAGATAGGTGAGTACCACGCCCGGCCCGGCACACCCGTTCCCGTGACGGCTGGTGCCAAACCAAGCCGCACGGAACCGGTGCACGGTAACGGATTTGCCTCAGCCACAGGCGGAGCCGCTGACCTGGCTTGCGCCAAACCAGACAAATGGAGGCCGGATCCGTCTAGGACGGAATCAACCTCCATATTCTCCACCTGCGGCTTCACGGGCCGCAGCAACCTCTCCTCCTCGGCCTCCTCGTCTTCAGACTCCGAAGAGTCGTCACTAGACGAGTCAACCGTGGAACCGTCCTGGCGGACGGCTCCCACACCTGACGGACCGGCCACCGCTACTGGACCACCCGGAGGTGGCCGCAGAGAAACAGAAACCCGTCTGGCCGAAGCCAGACGGGACTGCCAGGGGGCCGTACGAGACGGCCCCCTCGGTAACCAGTCCAGAATCCTGTCCGAGGACAGGATCCGTACCAGGCATGGGGAGAAACTGCCCCCCAACCTTTGGTAGCAGGGACGACACCAGCGTGGTCGAACGCTATGCAGAAAAACCCTGCAGAGCCGGACCAAACCACGCCGGCGGTGCCATCTCCGCCACCTCCAGCTGGGGACGTGGAGCACCCGCACCGGCCGAACCGGGCGCTCCACGATTTACTCTCGGACCGCCTGACCCCGCGTCAGACCCAGCCAAGTCCTTCTGGGAAAGGAACTTAACCATCGTTTCGACGGACCACACTGCACAAACATTACACCTATGATCTATATTACACAGGGCACACATAAAACAGACATGGTCCTTGAACATTACACGGACAAACTTATGGCAGTCGTCACATGATGGCGGGGCTGGCTTGGCCTATAAAATAAGCACAAACCTACAATAAACAAGCGGAACGAGACCCGGATGGAAGGCAGACAATTAATTTTCAAATAATTTGACTCATAAATTAACCGTAACCTCCCCGCACCCCACCCCGCCACGTTACAACAACGATCGCCTTGATTATGACGACAAGTACGCGGCGGGCACAACACACCCATAATAGATCCTCCAGGATGTGTAACGGCTCCAGGAATCATATCGCATAGCATTCAGGGTATATTTACTAATCAATATAAATTATACTCCTAACGAACGCAGCACGATATGTGAAGAAAACAACAAAATGTATAACAAAACTGCTGTCTCACACGGTAAAACCGCAGACCACACATCTACTCAAGAATTTTGAAACCACCGATCATTGCAAACCGATCGTGATCACACGTAAACTTGATCATTCTAAAGTTTCCGGTACCATTTTTAGTACGCAGCACCCAGAATAAGATGCGCGAATTAATGAAAAATTTTTCTTCACATAAACATCCGAGCGACCGGGTGTGACGTCACCCGCTCGGATTCTACGGAGAACGACGTCAGCCGATATTCGTGTTAGAAATACCGTAGCAAACACCTATTTTCATATCTGCCGATCGCCTGTTGGGGTTTAAAGAAGGCGATCGTCTGGCATATATCGTTGTTAGCACACGTCCCAGATTCTATGGGGACAGAAATTGGAACATGCGACACAACGAAATTTAGAGACCTAAGTCTTTTAACTATGGATAATAAAGAACAATACAACCTGGTTTCTTGGGCGGTATTCTCCATAGTCCTTAGTTAATCCTTTCAGAACACACAAACTATCACTGATTAAAGACTTAGATTATTTTAAAACACTAAAATCCTTAATGCAAAAAGCATGTATTGCTCTTGTCGCTATGCAAACAAGAATGAGCTCTATGGTAAACGGGTACTCGGCAGTTGGGAGCCGAGTACCCGGTTCCCAGGAGTCGGTAAAGCTTTCTAAGTCTATAGTCCTAGAGCCGCTGTCAGAGCCAGCTGTATATCAGAAGTAACAGAATGGTGAGTATTGATCGAAGGAGAATAGGAAACTACCTATGTAACAGAAGCCAAAGAGTAAGGATCAATGACACAATATCAGACTGGATTGATGTGACCAGCGGCGTGCCACAGCCCACAAGGAAGTGTCCTGGGACCTATACTTTTTCTGATATATATATAAATTACCTACATGACAGACTAACCTATATGGCAACCTAGCTACAAGTAAGATTCAGGACAACATAGACAAAGTATGCAAGTGGTCACAGATATGGCCACTTTCTTTCAACACAGATAAACCGCATGTTATACATTTCAGCAGAAACCACCGTCAAACCAAATACTATATGACAGATACGCCCGATATGCATCCTGTATCAACGTCAGAGGTAGAAGACAAGGGAGTGCATATTGACAGAAACCTTTCATTTGATATACATATAGGGAATATAGTATTCAAGGCGAACAGCACATTAGGACTAATCAAGAGAACATTTACCAACATTGACCAATCAACTTTCACGCTCTTGTACAAATCTTTAGTGAGACCTATTCTCGAATATTGCAACTCGGCATGGTCACCAAGATTGAAAAGGCAATCCCAGCTATTAGAAAGAGTTCAACGCTGAGCAACAAAACTCGTCCCGCAAATTAAAGAGTATAGCTACACGGAACAACTTGAAACCCTAAATCTAATGTCACTGAAACATAGACGATTTCGAGATTTAATTAAACAGGGTTTGTACACCTTTCAGTATTTGAAATTCCATGACTTTTCCATGACTAAAATTAAGAAATTCCATGACCTCCAAGAATCAATAGCTAGGTCAAAGACAGTCAAATTTGTTTCAAAATGTTCAACAACATATAGTGAATCATATGGAATTCACTTTATCTAGGGCAAAGGGTCAACATGTGAGAATATCCGGTACATTTTTAATAAAATCTGAGGTTTTCACATAAAAAATTTATGAATAAAAATTCTGAATGGAAGTTCTAGAGCCTATGATCATACATGTAGTATCCTTTCAGCCTAACATGGTTGAAATCGGTCAAAATGGTAAGAAGCAATATGGCCATTTCTAGTAAAGATTTTGACCCAAAAAATTGTCTATTAACCCTTTAACACTCATATCAGCCAAAGCCGGCTTCTGTCACGTGTGGTCTTGAGAGATGTCCATTTGCAGACCAAGAGAAGACTATTGTTGAACATTTTTTATAAAATAGTCTTCACTTGGTCTGCAAATTGACATTTTTTTTTTAATTAAAAAAAATTTTGAACAAATTTAAGGCTTAGAGCCGAGGCTTCTATTTGGACAAGGTGTTCAAGAACAAATTTAAATCCACTCCCTAAAATTGTTACTTTCGCAAATATGTTGCGCACTAATAGATAACACGCATGGGAAAATTTGACAAAATATACACCTGTGCAAAAGTTAAGCACCACCCTATTTTTACGCACATGCGAGGGTATATTCATGTGCTATGAAGAAAGCAATAGCATAAACATTTATGTACCCATCCATCTTAGTGCAAGAGGTAATAATGCAACTAGAGGAATGCTGATTATGATGGTGGGGAAACACTGTATGTTTTTGTTTGAACTTGAAAACGAGGCCTGAATATGGTTACGTTGACACAACTGACAACTATTGCCCTACAATTGACACACGTGGCTAGATTGTCATTAATGGTGTCTGAAAACGAAGTTTAACATCTGTGCACGAGTTTGAGACTGTCATTATTAATACTGGGTATATCCACCTTGTGCCTGGATGACGGCCTGGACACGACGTCTCATGCTGGTCACCAACTGACTGATACGCCATTGTGGTATTCGTTGCCATTCAAGATGGAGTGCGTCTGTTAATTCCTGTAGGTTCTGCACAGGAGGATCCCTCCTTCTCACCATGTTTCCCAGAATGTCCCAGATATGCTCAATAGGGTTCATGTCAGGGCTCCTTGCTGGCCATGGTAGGGTTTCGATGGCATTCTGGCGGAGGTATTCATGCACAGCTCTAGCACGATGTGGTCGGGCTTTGTCATCCATGAATATAGGGTGGGTTCCAGGTGCATGATTTACAAAATGAGGGACCACAACTCTATCCAGTATGGAATCTTGATATCTTTGTCCATTTAGTGTTCCAGGTACAGTCAACAGATCCAGCTTACAATCAAATGAGATGCACCCCCATATCATAACGGAACCTCCACCAAATGGAACGTCTTCCATGATGTTACATTGGTCGTACGCCGTGCGTCTGGACCTCCATACACGAGTTCGACCATCTGTGGCATGAAGCAGGAACCAACTTTCATCGGACCAGTGTACCCGTCTCCAGGATCTCATGTTCCAGTGTCTTCTTTCGTTGCACCACCTCAGACGCTCCTCTTTGTGGTGTGCAGTGAGGAGAGGACGTCTGACAGGTCTCCTAGCTTTCATGCCAGCAGCATACAGTCTCCTTTTGACGGTAGACATTGACACTCTATTGCATGTTTCCCATTGCTGGCTGAGCACTCTGCTGTTGGTGAATGGAGATCTCCTAACAAGGCGTACTAGGGCTCGATCATCACGGGCAGTAGTCTTCTTCGGTCTTCCAGATCTAGGCCTGTCCTTCACCTCGTTAGTTTGCCCATGTTTTGCAATTAAACGACTGATTACAGTACGGTTAATGTTCAGCTGTCTGCCAATCTCTCTGCATGACATACCAGTGGTATGCATGCCTATGATTTGCCATTTCACACGATCACTTAACCTTCGTCTTGCCATAGCGGTTCACAATCAAGAGCTAATTCTCTCTGTACAAATAAACCACGGTCATGAACACAAAATTCCTAATCTTGTCGCCTAAATCTGTATGTAATGTTCTACACCTCAAACTGGAATTTTACATAACTGAACACGTGTGCTGTTTCCCGCCACGCACGGACATCAAGCGGCGTGAAGTCATGCATGCATGTGCATTTCGTACTTGGAATTATGTCAGCTAACGCGGGGACAAAAAGTATGGCAGCCTAGTTGTACCATCATGTTTCTACGTTCTATTGTTTTTGCTGGTGCTTAACTTTTGCACAGGTGTATATGAGCCAAAAAAGCCTTATACATGTATATAACACGCAATCAGAGTTTAGAAATATTGCAACACATATTTTTCAGACGAACGAAAATTGGTAACTTTACCGCTAGATTCAAAATAATAATAATCCTTTATCGGCTAAATATCTTGTTATTCTTTTAATATTACCAAGTTTATTTCATACTTTAACCATAATAGAACGCATAAAAACATCTTTGAGCAAGAAATACGTTCAATATACAGGGGAATCTCCATACACTAGCGAGACCGAGATATCATCGCCATCTAATTATCATAATGTAACCAATTCGGCCGGGACGAAATCGCCCAAATGAACAGAAATCTTGCCACTAAATATACTGCCGAATGCATACGCTGAGTAGGAAATAGTGAATTTATTGCTCAAATTGTTTTAAAAACATTCTCTTCTGTACATATTTATTATTAATTTGGGATATTCGCATTCGCGGCGTTACAAAACCCGTTTTTATTTGGGAGGCCTCCTTCCAGCCCAGATATAGTTTCAGTGGAATGTCTCCAATCACAAAAGAGTTTAATATGGCCTACCAACATAAGAAGGGATTTAACCTCATTTTATTTCTTACGTTGTTTTGGGTCATTTTATTTTGGTTGGACATATGACTTTGATAATGAATGAAATCATGTGATCGCCACGATAGAGATATGGAAATGTGTATTTCCGAGCTTTATTTCCCCATTTCACATTTGTATGCCATCAGATTTTATTTTTATTTAGGGAGATTATCATTTTCCATGACTTTTATCAAATTGACAAATTTCCATGACTTTTCCAGGCCTGGAATTTAGATTTTCAAATTCCATGACGTTCCAGGATTTCCATGACCCGTGCGAACCCTGATTAAAACATTCAAGCTCATCACGGATCTATATAATATTGATAAGGACTACTTTTTCAAGCCATCCAGTATTACACAGACCAGAGGACATAGGTTCAAACTCAACATAAAGCGCAGCAACAAAGATATTCGCAAGCACCTTTTCGCTAACAGAGTGGTACCACAGTGGAATTCACTGCCAGCTACAATACTCGAAGCAACAACACTTAAATTATTCAAGAGCAAACTAGATATCTACTTCAAAGAAAGATCATTTGAATTCGACTGAACAGGCATACGTATACCAGCCCAACAGAGTTGTACTGCAATTATTCCAATACAGTGGACTTATCTTGGGAGTAGGCTGTGCATCGACAAAAACAACCTCTGCAGCGATTTCAATTATCGGTAGATAAGTCTCTGCTTCCACATCCGCATTTTGCGGTAGCATGAAGACACTAGCAGGGTTCTGCCCACACGGGTCGGGATTAGTCACCACTCAACAATTTTAACCAGCACTAAACACAAAACTATCTTTTTTAAACACCACTTTTCACAAATTTTGTGAAATTAAGCTTTATTTCAAGGAACTTTGTAAAATTTCCATAAAAATGTCCGGCACTGATTTCATCATGGGCAGAACCCTGACTAGCGTAAGAGATTTGGATACCGACAAACACAGAAAATGAGCAATAAGACCAACCACGGCCTCCACAAGTCTGCATGCAAACAAATGCTAGGCGCAGCAGGGTGTAACCATAGGCGCACCGCAGCTGACGCGGGTAACACCCATCTGCAACGCAGTATTTTCACAAATCAGTTAGCCCTTGCTGCTCCGATGTCAAGATTTAAAATTTTCATATTAAATTAAAAAATGATCTGGTGTTCATTTTTCGGTAAATTTGGTGGATGATGTTGCTGTCATAGACATCAACCAAAACTGTTGAGAAATTTACACCGGCTTCATTGTTATTTACACAGCAAAAGATAGAATATTGACATTGGAGTGGTAAGAGTTAAACTCTTAAATCTAACAGTTTCGGGGAGACTTAATTAATCAAGAACAGTCAAATCATTCAAGAACAAATTAGAGGAGATATTCAGGAAAGAACTTTTGAATTGGACTGAGCAAGCCATACTACAACAAAAACACTGAGTCAATAACAAGACAATGGCTTATGCCTCGTAAAATGATGATGATGAATGGACTTCCCATCTGTAAATAGAATAAATAATGAAATAAATAACCTTGCATCATGAATTCGCATTTAACTTAAAATCCCGGAAATATAAGACATTCATAGCAAAATATCTTTCACCGTGTGCATAGAGATCATTTTATTTGATTTTGTCTATTAATTGGTGTTGGTATTTAAGATCTATGTGAAGGTTAGATGTTACATACAATTGCATACATACAATGGAATACTGGCTGTGTCACGTTTACTTACGGCAAACTTTCCAATTTAATGTTTATTTCTAGCAAATGTTCAACTTACAAAGACTTCCGGTTTACATATTCATACGCAGAATGTTATTCTAGATAGCCTTATGTAAAAAAAGATTAATAGCTCGGAGAGATCGGGACATTTTCACTTTGTCTCACAGCAAGTTATTGAAGAAAGTGTTATGATAATTTAGATGATCAAATAAATAACAAGATGAACATCAGAACATTTGGGACTATAGTTTGTATCGGCTTTAGCAGTATTTTATATGAGCAGCAAATCGACCAAACTGTCTTGGGCTTAAAAAACAAAACAAAATATGTTGACAACCTAACAGGGAACAGCTGAAAGAAAATGGTTTCTGTGAAAGTGATTTTGGTGTTGGTAATATGTTATTTTCCAATGAATTCATTTAGATGATCATAATTGATATGGAACTTCAACAATTGTGAATTTATTTACTTTTAAGTCAGGCCATACTTGATACTAACAGTACATAGTAACATACTCCACTTAGTGACTTAAAGAGTAGAACAATAAATGATGGAAGATCCAGAAATAACTTCCCTACAGAGACTGACTTGTTGGTTAAGAATACAAGGAACCAGAGTACGTGCACGTTATAAGCTAAACATTGCAAAATTGTTCATGCTATACAGTTTAAGTTTCATTAGTAATTTATTAGTACAATCGGTCACTAGTTCCTCAGTAAATTCAACATTGTCAATAACACAAAATCAAATGGACTGCTCACAGTCCAGCTCGGTACCGACGTGGGTAATGCAATCAAATGTTAATTTTACCTGTGCCGATCTATTATTAGGACAGTATCCTTTTATTAACTAGTCAAAGCACCAAAAAGGTTTCAAAATGAAGAAAATCCTCAAATAAATATTGTGTGGGACTGTCCTTGTACGCGATCTATGCTGTCAAATTATGAGGACAGAATTCGTTTACAATACAGACGGTGCGATTAGCGATGGCCATCAGTCGGCTATTTTAGAAACACATTTAAACATAGTCATGATAGTCTTTCCAGAAACTTCTAATGCTAATTGATGTGAAACTGCTCAACAGACTTCATCTTGGGCAAAGTTTATTCAACAGAACCTGATTGGTTGATTTGTCTGGCAGCCATCTTAGATGGCATGGTGTTGCAAAAATTATGTCTTCTCATGAACCACTGATCATGTGATCAGGCAAAAATTTTGGAAATGTGATTGTAAATGGACTAAGGGACATTGAAATTTGTTTATGGACAGTTGATTCATGCAGAGGCATGACCACTATTGACCAATCAGAATTGAGCATCTGATAATTGATGCATTTTGACCGTGAAAATGGCAATATATAGTTTTTTGTAGAGCGTGCTAATTACCAATTTGAGTCTTGAATCAGATTACGGTAATCAATTAGGTTGACCGTTGTTCACAGCTGGTTGGTCGACCTGGTTAGCGAGTAGGCCTATCTTGGATTTTTTCCTATTTCTGTAAACACATTTAAGTATCTGAATCTGCTTTGCTGTCATGCCTGGGACATGAAACTCAAGAAATGTAATCTATTTCATGTTCCACATTCAAATGCTGATTCTATGCAGGTGAGCGATACAGACCTTTCAGGAAACAGATAAATTAGAATAACTTTGGTTTTCTGCCATGCAAGGAGAATGATGTTCATTACAATGTGAGCCATTGCTACTATGTCTATCTCAATCCTCAACAAGTGGTTGTAATCACATTTTTCAAAGAAACATGGGAATTATGCTCGTGTGTGCGTGCTTGCGCATGTGGAAATTGATTGTAACTCCTCCGAAACATTTGGATGGAAATCATTGAGTGATAGTTGAGAGGGCTGTTGATGGAGACATATCATTTTAACTGATATAGCATAGGAAGATGTTTTTGATTTAAATTTTGACTACAGTTGTATAGGGTATAATAATACTATCTGACAGTGCATAAAACCTCAGATCCCATACACAGTTCTAAGATGAAATTTTTTAAATAATTTTTAGACGAAAATACGATCACACGTTATAGAGATTTTAATAATATTTAATTAATTAGACAAATATTACACGCGCACATTCATATGTTTTATATCATTGAACATGTTGAAAAAAATTCTCGGCGATTTATCTTCCTTTTATTTTCAAGACATTTCTCTTAACTTGACAATTCTAGATACAGGTGTGCTGAGGTAGATATGGACCCTGAAACACAACAAGCAGTAGGCTGTGATGACAGTAGAACCATCAAAGGTGAGACAAATCAAACAATAAGAAGCTAAGTACATATGGCCAGTTTTATTCATGTATGTCTGAACAAATGTTGGTCAGTTTTGTACATGTGGGCTATTGTGATACCACCACCTGTGCATCCTCATCGTCCAATTTGCATTTAGCTCAACTTTTATATTTATAATTTATATCTCGTGTTTGTTTGATCATACTGGACCCAAACTTGGACACATGCTTCGTTCACTGTCACCTTGGTGAAAGCCTTGTTTATTTCAACATTAACATTTTCCGTTTAGCTCAACTGAGCGGTTCGTATCTCAACTGTGGTTAATCATATTGGACCCAAACTTAGACAAATGCTTCCGTATAATGCAGGGTATCACAGTCACCTATGTGTGAAAAGCTCCACGGTCAAGGTCACTGGGACATCTGTATCTGCTATGCAAAATCTTATGCGATTGCAATTTAGCATTGATTTTCATAAGTTTTATCATTAACCCTTTCTGCGACACATCCCTGAAAAAGTAAATTCTTTACAATGTATGGCATATTTTGTTGAATATTTGGAAATTAATATGACTGGCAGCAATGGCTTCCAGTCAAATTCATTTCAAATTATTCAACAGCTTTTCCTGTTTGTTTGCTCCGAGATTGAGATACATGGAATTTATCTGTGAAAGCGTTAATTGCTATAGATTTTTGCAGACAACTATGCAATTTATAATTTGCATAGCAATTCATGCTATGCAAATATTAAATTCTAAATTATGCCCTAATATGTCATGTTTGGTTAATCATACTGGACCCAAACTTAAACACAATTGTTTCCTTAAGATGAGTGAGCATGACACAATGTCCTTCAGGGTCGAAAGATCAAAGGTTGTTGAGGTCGTGGGAAAAAAACCTTTTTCAACAGTAACGTTTTGTGTTTGGCTCAACTTCATTGTTTATATCTCATGTTTACTTAATTATACTGGAGCCAAAGTTGGACACCTGTTTCTTTCTAACGAGTGGAAATGAAACATGACACCTTGGAGTCAAAGGTCAGGATCACTGTCTCCTTGCTTAAACGTAGTTGTTATCAAAACTAACATTTTATGTTTAGCTCAACTTAGCTGTTTAATATATCTCTTGTTTCAAGTTGTTTGTATTTAAGCATACATGTCTCACATTCGGCCAGACACTTACTTATGGCATGGCATGACACAATCAACTTAGCATCAAAATGTCATGGTCAATGTGAAAGAAGGTTTTTCTCAACAATAACATTTTGCTTTTACCACCATGTCATGGTCATTGATAAATGTATTGATAAGCTTTTTATATTTACTTTATGTTTGAAGTATAGGCAAGCTTCCTAATTCGTTGCAAAGTCCTAAAGTCGAGCTTCACATTTCTGGTTGCAACATATTATGGATGGCTTGATTGGCTTCAGTTGCATATCTGACCACCCGAGGGGTGTGACAATCAGTCTCGCTGTCTGAGTGTGATGGAGTGGTTCTCGACATGCAGACTGATTTACTGAGCCATAAGAATACACATGTAGCTGTGACTGTATGATCTGTTCTCGTTTCAGTGCCTTGTTTTCCATCCCCACATATTATCTGTGATGGCAAACTTCATAATGGTTCATCTATTGCATTCTACAAACGTGTGCCTTGTAAATGGACGTATGTATTCTGTTTATATTAAACATTTTGTATTAATATGAAATATGAACAGTTGTTAAAGGGGGGGAGGCGGCTATAGAAACGTGCCCCCGTTTCAAATAGATTCCAACACATATAAATAATGGTGTGGGTTTAGTTAGAAATGTGCTGGGCGTAGGGAGAAATGGATCCTTCTATTGCCTGAATGAAGTGATGGCAATGGTGATCGATCGGATTGCCGATTAATCGTTTATCCATATAATTAAATTGAAAATGAACAGCATTAATATAATTGTCCCATTAACTGCGGAATGACCCATATATAATCCATGTATTAGTATATATAATAAGATGCACTTGTAGTAGTGGATGTAATAGTGTTTTTACGCTTTTCATTGTAGAAATGGACGCAAGTTTGAGACCGCATTGCTACTCTCCATCTTTCTTGGAATGTTTGGGATAGATCGATTTTACCTTGGATACCCAGCAATAGGTATTGTTTCTAATATGTATGTTCATCTTTGATCATACTTATCTGTTACTTGTGGCCATGGTATGAGCTGGTGCGGGGTATTGCAATCTATATCCCACATGAGTCTGTCCTCTCAAGCACAGTAAATGTAATGTTGCTTTGTGTCGTACTCTTCAACCATTAGTGATCAAGAACATGTCCTGATCGATTACTGAATGACATATGGCATCTTGCCATTTCTATTCATCCACAAGGCGATGTGGAGGTTAGTTCAGGACATTCAGGTGAAACATCTACTTCGTTTAGGGTATAGGTGTTTAGTCTACAGACACGTCTGCATCTTCCGAATCCCAGGGTTCGCACATAAGTATGGAAACATATAAAATTATACGAAATCCATTTTCAGGCCTTGAAACCCAAAGTATGGAAAATTCCACATTTTCTGGTAATGGTTTGGAAAGGTATGGAACATTGAAGTTTTGTCAGGTGTAATTTTATCACGCAAAATAATATAGATAATATATTCAGAATATTTACAATCTTGTCCTTTAATTCTGACAGTTTTTTAACTGGACACAGGTTGGAGACGACATAAAATGGGTCTAAAAATTTGAAAATTAGGTTTGGAAAAAGTATGGAATTTCTTTCTGTAGCAAGTGTATGAACCCTGCAACTATTTCTGGTGCCGAGTTCATTTACATGGGTCCTCCATCCATCTTCTGATCTAAGCTTTGTGACTCTAAAGTTACGGTCATCAATTTGACCATTTCTGTTTATGATTCAATTGTGGATATATATTGGCTCTCACTTTGATACCTATCAGTATCTATTCTTATCAGGAATACTGGTATGGTCAAACACTGATCCAATTTGGATCAAAATCTGAATGTCCGTGTACTGTTTTTCAGCTGCTTACAATTAAAATTTGCGCCAATATAATATATCGATGGGTTCCGTTACGCCATCTATTTGTTAGCGTCCAATCTCGTTTATGCTAATATCTCATCATGGGTTCACATTATTGGGACGAAACTTGGACACATGCTTCCTTATATCAAAAAGAGTAAAATGATATTGAGGTCATGAGGTCAAACTTCAAAGTCACTGTGGCCTTGGTATAACACTATCTTTTATGGCTAAGTTTTTTGTTTAGCTCAACAGATTGTCTTATATCTCAGGATTGGTTCACCCTATTGGGACTAAACTTGGACATATGCTTCCTTATGTCAAGGAGATGGCATGCAATGATATTAATGTCGGAGTTCAACGTCACTCCGAAATTGGTATATAACTATTTATTTACGGTTAAGTTTTTTGTTTGGCTCAACCTATTGTCTTAAATCTCAGGATTGGTTCACCCTATTGGGACTAAACTTGGACACATGCATCAGTATATCAATGGGATGTAGCACAATGATGGTGAGGTCAAAGTTCAAGACTACTCTGTACTTGGTATATAACTCTATTTTTTCTCTATTTTTTTACAGTTAAGTTTTTCCTTTAGCTCAACATATTGCAGGGTTCAAACACATGTGTGGAAGTCTGGAAAACATATGGAAAATTAAGAAAGCCTTTTACAGGGCTTGAAAAAGTATGGAAAATTCAATATTTAGTGTTACTACAATGGCAATGTAAGGAGAATGTATGGAAAATTAAAATATCGGCAATTATATAAGTCTTGTGATGGCCATTTTCTCATAAAATGCTAACAAACATGAAATCTCACTAGTCTTGCAAAATCCCACTGTGAATGCGATGAAACTGCCTTTTTGCTTCCTTTGCTTGAGTAGAGGTTCTGGGGTAAGCAGGCAGCAAACTCAACGATATAAAGATATTAACTGTTGAGCGCACCAGGCATTTCAGTGGTAAATTTTCAAAATCTGTCTTCCCTAAGAAGACTATTTTTAAACATTTATCACAAGAATAACAGATACGGTTACTGAGCCTGCCATTCCAGTAATAAATTGTCAAGAAATACTCATCTCTAAGTCTGCAAATGAACGATTCGAAAAAAATGAGAAAAGAAAATTCTTGAATAAAGTTTATGGTTAGCGCAAGGTGGTTGGTAGAATATCTTGAGGTGGGGACTGGGGAGAGTTACTCAGTTACTAGGTAAGACAACAATGTATAAAAAAATAATCGAAATCCTTTTCGGTGTGTGTAGTTTGCGGTAGGTATATTAATATTGTGTTTTGCATTAGCCACTAATTATTAACTAATTGTAACAAGAAGGCCTCTTGAGGAGGCCCAGGGGCCTGTGGTGAACACCTGAAACATTAGCATTTGAAACATTTAAATATATACATGATTCTTTACATTAAATAAGATGGCCAATGGAAAAACTTAACAATCAAAATTCTGTATACAAGCTCTGAAGCCTATACATGTACCCGTAGCATTTTGACAATTTCCTGTAGATTTGTCAGTCAAAATTCTGAATGGATGCTCTAGAATCTACCACCATAGAATAGGTCTAACCAAATTTGGTTGAAATATGTCAAGTAGCTATGGAGGAGTAACACTTTGACAATTTCCGGTACATTTAAAAAAAATTTTCATCCAAAAAATTGATCAATCAAAATTCTGAATATAATTTCAAGAGTCTACTGCCATAGAATCCATCTAGTCAGATTTAGATGAAATATGTGGAGCAGCTATGTCGTAGTAGAATTTTGACAATTTGCAGTAGATTTGTCATAAAAACTCAGATTTTCACCCAAAAAATTTATCGATCAAAATTCTGAATAGACGTTCTAGAACCTACCACCATAGAGGCGGTTTAGCAAAATTTGGTTGAAATATGTGAGTAGTTAACGAGTAGCATTTTGGCAATTTCTGGTAAATTCTTAATAAAATGTAAAATTTTCGCCCAAAATATTTACCAATCCAAATTATGGGAAAAAAACGTCTTGAGGGTACCAGCATAGGATCCTTCCAGCCAAATTGGCTGAAATCGGTATAACCATTAAGGAGAAAACACAATTTGACGACCGGCCACAATGGCATAAGCTCTCTTTCCCGAGCAAGAGCTAATAATGAGTCTGGAATTTTGAAATATAAGTCTGGAAAAAGTATGAAATTTTATTTTGGCCAAGGTGTATGAACCCTGATATTGTCTTATATCTCAGGATTGGTTCACCCTATAGGTACTAAGCTTAGACCGATGAATCCTTATATCAAGCGGATGTAGTGCAATGATGGTGAGGTCAAAGTTCACGGTCACTCTGAGCTTGGTTTATAGTTCTATTTTTTACGGTTATTTTTTTCGTTTAGCTCAACATATTGTCTTATATCTCGGCATGGCATCGCCTTATTTGTCCAGATTCAACATGGACACATGCTTCCCAGTATCAAGGACATGAAGCACAATGATATTGAGGTGAAAGATCAATGTCATTGTACCATTTGACTTGTATAAAATATGGCCTATCAATACCAGTAGATTCTTCACCTTACCAGTAGCTCATTTTGCCTTTAATTCAGAATTGGCCAAATTATTGGAACTAAGCATGTTCATTCATGTTACTTCAACCATTCCGAGCTGCACACAGACATTCAAACTTCTGAGGTCAAGGTCATTGTGATCTTAATACAAATCTAGGTTTGCAATTGGAAATGCATAATGCCAAGACTTTTGCCAATATCCTGTCAGTGTAACACTGATGATGTCTTGCACTGTTTGATTGCCACTTTAGTCTAGTCTTGTATCCATTTCAAAAGTCATGGTTACTTGTACCTTGTGTAGCCGGAAAAGTAACCAGCTATAACCATTTTGATTGTTCTTGTATACTGTTAATAGCTCCCATGTAAGTGTCAATTATTTGGCGTAACAGTTAAAACAATTCTTAGCTCATCTGGTCGAAGAACAGAAGAGCTGATCTTGTTACCACGGCATCGGGGTCGTAATCGTTTTCAGCGGTGCCATTAATTGGCAGTCCATTAGTCCATGCAAGTTAACCTTTCTGTTTAGCTCAGCTACAGCTAAACTATCAGGATTATGTTTAAAGCTGAAGGGTCATTACGAAATTAAGAACTCTTCTTAGTAAAAAATATTACGTGAATTAATTATTCATGTTTGCAATTTGTATCAAGTAATCATCCGCCATTTTGTTTTGTGGCGGCCATTTTCTTTTCCCCACACCGCCAGCCTAATAAAAGGAATCGCCAAATCTAAATTCATCCCCATTCACTTTTTGATTCCTCGTGTGTAAAACATCTAACGAGCAGCCGAGCACCCCAGTAACAAAGTGTCTTCAAATAAAATACAGAGAAATCACGAACTGAGGACATAAGAATGAAATGAATATGTTTATAATTGCATTCTATCCCTTCCAGGATAAATATACAATCAAAATTGGATATAAATGCATAGGTATTCTCTATCAGACGAACTATTCCGCCTTGCACAAACACCAAGACATTTTATTTTGGAAATGTCAATAATGCTGACGTCATTGATCTATGTGTAGATCAATTCAATTCAATTAGTTTATTTGCATATCAAAGCGAATGAGCCCTAAACAATATAGTCGCGGAAACACTGCTTCTAAAATGTGTGTCTATCTGATAGGACAGCGATAGGATGCACTACTACTACCTTGGTACCATGACCGCAAGACGATAACGACAGAGACATATCCAGGCATTCGAAAGACTTTAGGGGATCGAAATCCCTCCTTACTTACATAGCGCACTTTTCCTGTCCATCATCATCATCACTGTTGTTGACGTTACCGTCATCCCCACTACCACTACCTTGTACCATCATCATCAGCGGCACCACCTTCACATCCACCACCACTATGTACCACCATCATCACCCACCACCTGTTCTTGTTAGTGCTTTTTATCTTTTAGCAGTCTTCCTCAGTGTTCTGATCATGGTTATATTGCTTTGAGCATGGGTGTGGTTGATAGTTATCCCCCACACGTTGAAACAAGCTCAAAATAATCTCAGTAGCTGCAGGTTCCAGATTTGTATATTTTCCAGATTGTACAGATTTTCGCGCATCACGCGCAAAGTAATGTCATACCTAATGTATGGTCACACTTTTTCTGTGTTAAAGTTTAAGTCAAATTGGACCATCTGTTTCCGAGATATCCACAGATCTCATATTTATCTGATCCGGATCCGGATTCTTTTATCTGTAATATGGCCAAAGTCTACTAATCCACTTGCATTGCAACTTCCTTCATTGTGTTAAAATTTAGCCAAATCAAGTAGGTTTTACATTTTTCCGGAATATGCTTTTGTGATTGAAAAGAAATGGCGGTTTATTGAGCTACGATCTGCAGCTAAGCACCTGTCTGTCTGCCTGCCTGTCTCCATGCCAGCCTACCTGTCTGTCTGCCTGTCTTGTAGACCACGGCTGAGGAGGTTGCACCCCGTCTATCGGTGGCATCGATTAGGACGGGGATCTTGCCCGCAGCCCGGATCCAGTTTATTGGACTGGATCCAAGATTTATGGAGTTATTGGATGCTATTTATAGCAAACAACTCCTGACCAAGGGCCAGCTTCCTGCGGCCTCCATGGAGGGGCGGGTGAGGTGTCTTATTCCACGGGGGGAATATGACAGGTATGGTGTTGTCCCAATGGTCACCGAGGATGACCGCTGGGTGTCCAGAGTGCCCGAGGGGGTGGCCTCACCCCGGCACTGGTGGACAAAGCTCAGGTACACCAAGACGAAGTCCTGTCCCTATGCAATGAGGGGGTGAGGGCAGCCATGAGTTCTGTCAACCATTCTTATCGCCTTCTTTAGTCGGTGTGGGCTGAGGCAGGGGCAGGCCACCCTGTGCCACCTGTGGCCCTTTCATATGTTAATGATGGCCTGGTGCTGTCTATGGATGCATTGGCAAGGGTGCAAGCGCATGTGACGAAGTCTAGGAGGTAGATGGTCCTTGACCATATGCGTCCAGCTACTGCTGTTAGGGAGCGTCTTCTTGGGACGCCCCTTCTTACTGGCCCTAGCATCTTTGGTGGCCAAGCGCGGGCCATCTTAGAAGACACGGCCAACATCGTGCAGAATCGGTTGGCGGTTAATCTGCAGTTAGAGCTAGTGCGTCAGGCACATGCACTAGGGGCTGTAGCCAAGCCACTAACCGGGCAACCTTCTAAGAAGCGGAAGAAGCACAAAAGCAAGGCGAAAGCTAAGCTTAGTGCTGCTTCTGCTTCTACTGGGTCTTTTAAGCCACCTCCGACAAAGAAGGCCAAGAAGGTTGTGGATGCCCCTACCCCCTATGCCAAGCCAAGACCAAAATGGTTCTCACTCTCTCGTCAAGAGAGGGGGGAGCGGATCGCAAGCCAGACACCCGCATTAGCCGTTGATGCGTCTATAGTGGGTGGAAGGCTCATGCATTTCGTCGAGGCTTGGCGAGGTGTGACATCAGACAGTCTGGTCCTGGGATGGTTATCCCAGGGGTACATGCCGGAGTGGTGGGATTTTCCACCACAGATTCTGTCTTTGGCACCTGTCTGGACACCCGTACCAAGGGAACCAGACAAGTTAGAAGCCATTCAAAACGAAGTGTCAGGTTTGCTTCTGAAGGGAGCAATAAAACCAGCAAACCAGAACACTCCAGGCTTCTATTCAAACATGTTCCTTGTCCCCAAGAGCACAGGGGGATTGAGACCCGTACTCAATCTCAGGCCATTAAATTGGTTTATCCATACGCCTCGGTTTCAGATGGAAACTCCGAGGTCGGTAATGGCAGGATTGAGGAAGGGAATGTGGTGTGTATCGATTGATCTGAAAGATGCATATTTCCACATTCCAATGAACAGGAGTTGTCACAGGTTTCTGAGATTTGCGTTTCAGAATCAAGTGTGGGAGTTTGTAGTCCTCCAATTTGGCCTGTCGACAGCTCCAGCGGTTTTCACCAGAGTGGTCCTTGCGGTGACAGCATTTCTCAGAAAGGAGAACGTGCCGCTTCACACCTACATAGACGATTGGCTGATCAAAGCAGACACATCAGCCAGGTTAGAGGTGGATACTGCTCTGACTCTGAAGTTACTTTCAGATCTAGGCTGGATAGTCAACAAGGAGAAATCCGAGTTGACACCCACTCAACAGTTCATTTATTTAGGGGTGCGATTCGATCTCAAGGAGGGCAGCGTTTACCCGTCAGAGCCCAGAGTGGTGTCTCTGTTAGCCATCCTCAAGAGTTTTCGATTAGGAACTTTCAGGCGAGGCAGTTTCTTCAGGTGCTGGGCATGATGCTCTCCATGGAGCAGGTAATCCCGTACACTGCTCTGATGTGAAGACCTATCCAGTTGTATCTGATGTCTCTGTGCAAACAGAGAACAGAACCCCTGTCAAAACTGGTGCCAGTTTTGGAGCCAATAATGTTGCATCTTGTATGGTGGAAAAAGCGTCAGAATCTCCTAGTAGGGGTTTCGCTACACCTACCCCACCCCAGGCTGTCCGTGTACACAGATGCATCGCTGGAGGGATGGGGGGGGGGGCCTGCCTGGGAGATCACCAGGTCTCGAGCACATGGACTCTCCCGGAGAGTCAGCTGCATATCAATCTGTTGGAAATGATGGCATTGGAAAAGTTTCTTCCAAAAGTCAGGGGCAAGGCGATATTGATACGGTCGGACAACTCGACAGTGGTATCATATATAAATCGCCACGGCGGGACCAAGTCACCCACACTATGTATCAAAGTGTTGCACTTGATTCAATGGTGCAGGAATTACTGTTGTTTTGAAAGCAGCTCACATTCCTGGGCGTTTGAACATTCTGGCGGATGCTTTGTCTCGGAGACAGAGAATTCTGCCAACAGAATGGTCTCTCAACCCTCCAGTTCTTCACAGGATCTTCGAGCGTTGGGGCAAACCCAATGTGGACTTGTTCGCCACAAAGGAAAATGCTCAAATCATGACTTATGTCTCGCCGATTCCAGATCCAAATGCCATTGATACAGACGCTCTGGCGATAAGCTGGAGAGGGATGCATGCTTACGCGTACCCACCCACCATTCTTCTCCGAAGATATTGGTGAAGATCAGGGAGGAACCGTGCCTGGTCCTGCTAATAGCACCATTTTGGCCCAGCAGGGCGTGGTTCATAGATCTTCTAGATCTGCTGGTGAACAATCCAGTGCAGTTACCCAAGATTCCGAACATAATCTCCCAGGCCAAGGGACACTTCCTACACGAGCATCCCGAAATGTTCAAATTGACTGCGTGGATGTTATCAAACAACGTCGTCGGAAGGCTTTTCTCGACAAGCTGCAAATTTCATCGCAGCTGCGAGAAGGAGGTCAACCTTCAAGTCATATAACACCACGGTTAAAAGATTTGCAGACTGGTGTGAAGGAAAGGGTATTGATGCCTTTCAATCCACTATTCAGCAAATAGCAGACTCTCTGCGAGCTGTTCTTTTCAGGACTAGCTCCTGTCACAGTTGCTGGATACAAGTCAGCTTTGGCATCAGTTATCCCTTGTCTAGCCAACTGGGATAATCCAGAGGTGGCCCAGTTGAATGTGATGGTGAAGGGAATGAGCAATCTCCGACCGAGACAACCGGTAGTCATTCCAGCCTGAAGTCTATCTTTAGTGCTTAATGTACTGGCCAAGCACCCTTTCGAACTGTTGCATTCGGCTAGTCTAAAGCATTTGACTCTAAAGGCAGTCTTTCTATTGGCAGTTTCCTCAGCTAGAAGGTGCAGTGAGATCCATGCACTTTCAGCAGAGAGGGGCCGATTTATTGTCTCCGGAGAGGGTCTGCGTCTACTGCCAAGAGAAGAGTTTATGTCAAAGAATCAATCTTTGAGCTATCCCGGCAAACCGATCATTATACCGAAACTAACTAGGTTTGATCATGATGCCAGTGTCTGGTGCCCAGTCCGTGCTTTGACTAAGTACAAAAAACTGACAGACTCGTTACGGTCGAATGATAGACATCTGTGGATCTGCCATATGGCGCCGCATCCATGGATTCTATCTCTCATTGGGTAGTCGAATGCATTCAGACTACCTATGAGATTGTGACTGGGCACTGCGCAAGGGCACACAATGTTAGAGGAATAGCCGCCTCGACCGCCCTTTACAATGGTGTTCCGTTAGAGGACATCATGGCTGTTGCACAATGGCACTGTGAGTCCTCTTTCACGGATTACTATATGAGGGATGTGTTAGACTCCGCCAATCCACTCGCTTTAGCTGTTTTGAAATGATAGTTATACGACCACACTGCTCTTCACCCTTTTTTGGCATTTGTAAGAGAGTATTAAGAAGCAGACATGGTCAAGCGAGAGGATATCAACCAGATTGTGTCACTGATGGCTGGACAAGTGAATGGTTGGAGGCTCCACGTCTGGAATCCAAATATCATGAGATAATTCAAGATTGAGAGTTTTGTATTATGTCTATATATCATGTTCATTCATCTTATATATTCATGCTCATTCCCAGGCTAATATATGCAAAGAGCAGTTAACCCTCTTGGTATATTTGTGTTTCAGGTGAGATGCATGTTCGGGAGTTCTCTCCCTTTTCTTAGGAGAAAAAAGGTGGGGGGGGGGGCATTGATGCGAATGTGATTCGGTTCCTTTAACTTGATGGTCCTTTTAGGTCTCCTTTAGTCAAGTTTTTAAGTCTAAGCTCTTTCTCCAAAGGGCAAAAGTAGCAATTGATGGCTTGCCCCTTCCCACCAGGTTACTGTCTAGATCTGGTGTATATAAGAAGTAATAGAATGGTGAGTATTGATCGAAGGAGAATGAAGGAAATTTCAATTTCCCTTTCTCCGAGATCTAACAATACTCACCATTCTATTACGGACCCAGCCTCCCAGCCCCACGGAGGCAAGCCATGGGTATCTCTTGTTTGGTGGCTATGCAAACAATATGAGCTTCATGGCAAACGGTTACTCAGCAGCTGGGAGCCGAGTTCCAGGAGCCAGTAAAGCTTACTAAGTCTATAGTCCTAGGGCCAGCTATCCAGGATAGCTTGTATCAGAAGTAATAGAATGGTGAGTATTGTTAGATCCCGGAGAAAGGGAAATTGAAATTTCCTTCAATTCACAATGACTGATCTTATTATTGTAGGCTCTAGAACAGCTATTTAGAATTTTGATTGTTTGATTTTCTGGAAATTTCCCCTAGAAATCCTTCGAAATGCTACCCCACCGTAACCAATAGCCTGATTTCAAGGAAACTTAGGTGGGACTATCCTATGGCTGTAATATTGCCAATTGATTTATCAATTTGTCTTGGTGGGAATCTTGAACTTTCCAAAACCTTTCAGGAAATCCATTAAACATATCTCCTACGCCACTTGGCCAATTTTAACCAAATTTGGGTGGAAGGATCTTATTGTGGTGGGCTCTAGAAGATCTATTCAGAATTTTGCTTGGTCCACTTTTCTGGTGGCCATCTTGGATTTTCAAAGAATTTTCCAGAAATCATTTCAATAAAAAGCTCTTCCTCCTTAATATCAATGACATGATTTCAACAAGACTTGGATGGACTGATGCAAGAGTGGTAGACGTCAACACTTATAATGAGGATTTGGACTTGTCAATTTATTTGGTGGCCAAATATCTGGCCAAAATATCTGTAGTGCTCTTTATGTAGAACATGGTCTTCCATCTTGAAATGTCAATGTTTCAGGTGAGCTATTACATACCCATTGGGCCTCTTGTATAAATATAGCCTGCGGATCTGATATCAACACTGTTTAAATTATTTGAACTTGTATCACAAAAATGGATTTATGAATTGTGTTAACCCTTTAATGCTCAAATTCAATTCAACTCAATTGGTTTTCAGACCAGGAGATTATTTTTGCAAATTTATCACTGGAATGACAGGCTCAGTTATTGAGCCAATCATTCCAGTGGTAAATTTTCAAAAATAATCTTGTCTTGCTCTGCAAATGGACATCCTCGCTAGAGCACATTAGAAGTAATTTTTGATCAGCTTGCTTGTTAAAGAATCAACATAGAGCTTGTTTATTTACAGGATTGCTGAAGCTGTCTACACTCGGCCTGTTCTTTCTCGGCCAGCTCATTGACATCTTATTAATTGCAGCACAGGTAATACATGTCCTTAATGTTTTTCATGCTAACCCTCAAACTTGTTCACGATAATTTATATTTTCTCAGAGAAAATGTACATTTGCTGAAGAAATTATTTCTTAAGATTTATCACTGGAGTGACTGACTATGTAAATGGACCTTTCTCCTTCGATCAATACTCACCATTCTGTTACTTCTGATACACAGCTGGCCCTGACAGCGGCTCTAGGATTATAGACTTAGAAAGCTTTACCGACTCCTGGGAACCGGGTACCCGGCTCCCCACTGCCGAGTACCCGTTTACCATAGAGCTCATTCTTGTTTGCATAGCAACAAGTGCAATACATGCTTTTCGCATTAAGGATTTTAGTGTTTTTTAAAGGAATCTAAGTCTTTAATCAGTGATAGTTTGTGTGTTCTGAAAGGATAACTAAGGACTATGGAGAATACCGCCCAAGATAACCAGGTTGTATTGTTCTTTATATCCATAGTTAAAAGACTTAGGTCTCTAAATTTCGTTGTGTCGCATGTTCCAATTTCTAACCCCATAGAATCTGGGACGTGTGCTAGCAACGATATATGCCAGACGATCGCCTTCTTTAAACCCCAACAGGCGATCGGCAGATATGAAAATAGGTGTTTGCTACGGTATTTCTAACACGAATATCGGCTGACGTCGTTCTCCGTAGAATCCGAGCGGGTGACGTCACACCCGGTCGCTCGGATGTTTATGTGAAGAAAAATTTTTTCATTAATTCGCGCATCTTGTTCTGGGTGCTGCGTACTAAAAAATGGTACCGGAAACTTTAGAATGATCAAGTTTACGTGCGATCACGATCGGTTTGCAATGATCGGTGGTTTCAAAATTCTTGAATAGATGCGTGGTCTGCGGTTTTACCGTGTGAGACAGCAGTTGTTATACATTTTGTTGTTTTCTTCACATATCGTGCTGCGTTCGTTAGGAGTATAATTTATATTGATTAGTAAATATACCCTGAATGCTATGCGATATGATTCCTGGAGCCGTTACACATCCTGTAGGATCTATTATGGGTGTGTTGTGCCCGCCGCGTTCTTGTCGTCATAATCAATGCGATCGTTGTTGTAACGTGGCGGGGTGGGGTGCGGGAGGTTACGGTTAATTTATGAGTCAAAATATTTGAAAATTAATTGTCTGCCTTCCATCCGTGTCTCGTTCCGCTTGTTTATTGTAGGTTTGTGCTTATTTTATAGGCCAAGCCAGCCCCGCCATCATGTGACGACTGCCATAAGTTTGTCCGTGTAATGTTCAAGGACCATGTCTGTTTTAGGTGTGCCCTGTGTAATATAGATCATAGGTGTAATGTTTGTGCAGTGTGGTCCGTCGAAACGATGGTTAAGTTCCTTGCCCAGAAGGACTTGGCTGGGTCTGACGCGGGGTCAGGCGGTCCGAGAGGAAATCGTGGAGCGCCCGGTTCGGCCGGTGGGGGTGCTCCACGTCCCCAGCTGGAGGTGGCGGAGATGGCACCGCCGGCGTGGTTTGGTCCGGCTATGCAGGGTTTTCTGCATAGCGTTCTGCCCACGCTGGTGTCGTCCCTGCTACCAAAGGTTGGGGGGCAGTTTCTCCCCATGCCTGGTACGGATCCTGTCTTCGGACAGGATTCTGGACTGGTTACCGAGGGGGCCGTCTCGTACGGCCCCCTGGCGGGTCCGTCTGGCTTCGGCCAGACGGGTTCTGTCTCTCTGCGGCCACCTCCGGGTGGTCCAGTAGCGGTGGCCGGTCCGTCAGGTGTGGGAGCCGTCCGCCAGGACGGCTCCACGGTTTATTCGTCTAGTGACGGCTCTTCGGAGTCTGAAGACGATGAGGCCGAGGAGGAGAGGTTGCTGCGGCCCGTGAAGCCGCAGGTGGAGAATATGGAGGTTGATTCCGTCCTGGACGGAACCGGCCTCCATTTGTCTGGTTTGGCGCAAGCCAGGTCAGCGGCTGCGGCTGAGGCCAATCCGTTACCGTGCACCGGTTCCGCGCGGCTTGGTTTGTCACCAGCCGTCAGGGGAACCGGTGTGCCGGGCCAGGCGTGGTACTCACCTATCTCGCCTGGTCCGGCAGCCGGACATGGGGTGCCGTTGGCGCCCGTGGCCGGCTATGGTTCCGCGACGGTTACGGGTCCGTACGGTTTTCCGTGCGGACCTACCCCATGGACCGGAGTGTTTCATGGGGTGGCGGCGGAACCATGTGGTAGCGGAGTGCCTGGCGTGTCAGCCGTGGCTCCTGGCCGGGAGGCCATGGCTGGCAGACCCGTAAACATGTCAACGGGTGACGTGTTTGCGGGGGTATCTTCTTCGGAGTTAGACTGGTCTGATGCTCTGGCGTGGCTAGCCAGAGTTGACCCGTCTGTGGTTTCGGCCACGGCCGATGAAGATGCGCCCCGTCCGTCGGTTGCGTCGATTAGGACGGGGATTTTGCCCGCGGCCCGGATCCAGTCAGTGGGACTGGATCCACGGTTCATTGATTTGTTGGATGCTATTTATAGTAAACAACTAATGACCAAGGGTCAACTCCCTGCGGCCTCCAGGGAGGTGCGGGCAAGGTGCCGTATTCCGCGGGGTGAATACGACAGGTATGGTGTAGTCCCGTCGGTCACGGAGGATGACCGATGGGTACTGGGCGTCCAGAGTGCCGGGTCGGGTGGTCCCGGTCCGGCACTAGTGGATAAGGCCCAGGTACACCAGGAAGAAGTCCTGGCCCTATGCGATGAGGGTGTGAGGGCAGCCATGAGCGCTGTCAATCACTCCTATCGTCTACTTCAGTCGGTGTGGGCTGAAGCGGGGGCAGGCCACCCTGTGCCACCTGTGGCGCTATCGTGCGTTAATGACGGCTTGGTGCTGTCAATGGACGCATTGGCAAGGGTGCAAGCGCGTGTGACGAAGTCCAGGAGGCAAATGGTCATTGACCATATGCGTCCGGCTACGGCAGTCAGGGAGCGTCTTCTTGGGACGCCCCTGACAGGGCCTAGCATCTTTGGTGGCCAAGCGCGGGCCATCTTAGAGGACACCGCCAGTATTGCGCAGAATCGGTTAGCGGTAAATCTCCAGCTAGAGCTGGTGCGGCAAGCGCACGCACTAGGGGCTGTGGGCAAGCCGCTAACCGGACAGCCTTTAAAGAAACAGAAAAAGCATAAGGGCAAGGCGAAAGCCAGGCCTATTGCGACGTCTGTTTCGGCTGGGTTCTCGGAGCCGCCGCCGGCGAAGAAACCCAGGAAGGCTGTAGAGGCGCCTACCCTCCCCAATGTTGCTCCTGACCGCCCTAGAGGTGGTAAGGGCAAGGGTAAGGGTAAGGCCTCAAAGGGCGGACAGAAGGGGCCGAAGCGTACCTGAGGGTACGCAAGCTCCCTTCATATCCGCCTGGACCGCACCTGTGCGACAGGAACAGCGGTGCCAGTTATACCCGTCGTACCTAGAACGAAATGGTTCTCACTCTCTCTCGTTAAGAAAGGGGGGGGGGGGGCGGACTGCGAGCCGGACAACCCCGTTAGACGTCGAGGCGTCTATGGTGGGTGGAAGGCTCATGCGTTTCGTCGAGGTTTGGCGAGGTGTGACGTCAGACAGTCTGGTCCTGGGATGGTTATCCCAGGGTTACATGCCGGAGTGGTGGGACTTTCCGCCACAAAATCTGTCTTTGGCACCAGTCTGGACACCCGTACCAAGGGAGCCAGACAAGTTAGAAGCCGTTCAAAAGGAAGTGTCGGGTTTGCTTATGAAGGGAGCAATAAAACCAGCAAACCGGAACACTCCAGGCTTCTATTCAAACATGTTCCTTGTCCCCAAGAGCACGGGGGGATGGAGACCCATACTCAATCTCAGGCCATTAAATTGGTTTATCCATACGCCTCGGTTCCAGATGGAAACACCGAGGTCGGTAATGGCGGGATTGAGGAAAGGAATGTGGTGTGTATCGATCGATCTGAAAGATGCATATTTCCACATTCCGATCAATCGGAGTTGGCACAGGTTTCTGAGATTTGCGTTTCAGAATCAAGTATGGGAGTTTACAGTTCTCCCGTTTGGCCTGTCGACAGCTCCGAGGGTTTTCACAAGAGTGGTCCTTGCGGTGACAGCGTTTCTCAGAAAAGAGAACGTGGCGCTACACACCTACATAGACGACTGGCTGCTCAAGGCAGACTCGGCAGCCAGGTTGAACGTGGATACTGCTCTGACTCTGAAGTTACTTTCAGATCTAGGCTGGATAGTCAACGAGGAGAAATCCGAGTTGACACCCACTCAACATTTCGTTTATTTGGGGATGCGATTCGACCTCGAGGAAGGCAGGGTTTACCCGTCAGAGCCCAGAGTGGTGTCTCTGTTAGCCATCCTCGGGAGTTTTCGAGTGGGAAACCACATTCAGGCAAGGCGGTTCCTTCAGATGCTGGGCATGATGGTCTCCATGGAGCAGGTTATCCCGTACGCTGCTCTAATGCGAAGACCTATCCAGTTGTATCTGATGTCTCTGTGGAAACAGAGAACAGAACCCCTGTCAAAACTGGTGCCAGTTTTGGAGCTGATAATATCGCATCTTCTATGGTGGAAACAGCGTCAGAATCTCCTAATAGGGGTTTCGCTGCACCTACCCCACCCCCAGCTGTCCGTTTACACGGATGCATCGCTGGAAGGGTGGGGTGCCTGCCTGGGAGAACACCAGGTCTCGGGCACATGGACTCTCCCGGAGAGTCAGCTGCATATCAATCTGTTGGAAATGATGGCAGTGGAACTGGCATTGGAAGAGTTCCTTCCGATGATCAGGGGCAAGGTGATATTGATACGGTCGGACAATTCGACAGTAGTGTCATATATAAATCGCCAAGGAGGGACCAGGTCGCCCACCCTGTGCATCAGGGTGTGGCACTTGATTCAATGGTGCAGGAATTACTCGGTTGTTTTGAAAGCAGCTCATATTCCTGGCCGATTGAACATTCTGGCGGATGCTTTGTCTCGCAGACAGAGAATCCTGCCAACAGAATGGTCCCTCAACCCTCCAGTTCTACGACGGATCTTCGAGCATTGGGGCAAACCCAACGTGGACTTGTTCGCCACAAAGGAAAATGCTCAAATCATGACATATGTCTCGCCGATTCCAGATCCAAATGCCGTCGATACAGACGCTCTGGCGATAAGCTGGAGAGGGATGCACGCTTACGCGTATCCACCCACCATTCTTCTACCGAAGGTATTGGTGAAGGTCAGGGAGGAACCGTGTCTGGTCCTGCTAATAGCGCCGTATTGGCCGAGCAGGGCGTGGTTCACGGATCTTCTAGATCTGCTGGTGGAAAATCCTGTGCAGTTGCCCGAGATTCCGAACATAATCTCCCAGGCCAAGGGACGCTTCCTACACGAGCGTCCCGAAATGTTCAAATTGACTGCGTGGATGTTGTCAAACAACGTTCCACGTCGGAAGGCTTTTCTCGACAGGCTGCTGATTTCATCGCGGCTGCGAGAAGGAGGTCAACCTTCAAGTCATATAACAACAAGGTTAACAGATTTGCAGACTGGTGTGAAGAAAAGGGTATTGATACCTTTCAATCCACTATTCAGCAAATAGCAGACTTTCTCTGTGAGCTGTTCTTTACAGGACTAGCTCCCGTCACAATTGCTGGATACAAGTCAGCTTTGGCATCAGTTATCCCTTGTCTAGCCAACAGGGATAGTCCAGAGGTGGCCCAGTTAAACGTGATGTTGAAGGGAATGAGCAATCTCCGACTGAGACAACCGGTAGTCATTCCAGCCTGGAGTCTATCTTTAGTGCTTAATGTACTGGCCAAGCACCCATTCGAACCGTTGCGTTCGGCTAGTCTAAAGCATTTGACTCTAAAGGCGGTCTTTCTATTGGCAGCTTCCTCAGCCAGAAGGCGCAGTGAGATCCATGCGCTTTCGGCAGAGAGGAACCGATTTATTGTTTCTGGAGAAGGTCTGCGTCTTCTGCCAAGAGCAGAATTTATGTCAAAGAACAAATCTTTGAGATATCCCGGCAAACCGATCATTATACCGAAGTTAACCAGGTTTGATCGTGATGCCAGTGTCTGGTGCCCGGTCCGTGCTTTGACTAAGTACAAGAAACGGACTGACTCGTTACGGTCGAACGATAGACATCTGTGGATCTGCCATAAAAAGCCTTATGGCGCCGCATCCATGGATACTATCTCTCGTTGGGTGGTCGAATGCATTCAGACTACTCATGAGATGGCGACTGGGCACCAGGTGCAGGGCGTAAGGGCACACGATGTTAGAGGAATAGCCGCCTCGACCGCCCTTTACAATGGTGTTCCGTTAGAGGACATCATGGCCGTTGCACAATGGCACTGTGAGTCCTCATTTACGGATTACTATATGAGGGATGTGTCAGACTCAGCCAATCCACTCGCTTTAGCTGTTTTGAAACGATAGTTAGTGACCACACTGCTTTTCCCCTTTTTTCACTTTGGTAAGAAAAGAACCTAAAGCAGGCATGGTCAAGCGAGAGGATGTCAACCAGATTGTGTCACTGATGGCCGAACCGGTGTATGGTTGTAGGCGGTACGTCTGAAGTCCTGTTATCATAAGGTAATTCAACAAGTGAGAGTTTTTTGTATTATGTATATGTATCATGTTCATTCATCTTATATATTCATGCTCATTCCCAGGCTAATACAAACGATATGCAGGGAGTAGTTAACCCTCTTGGCATATTGGTGTTTCAGGCGAGATACATGTTCGTTAGTTCTCTCCCTTTTCTTAGGAGGAAAAAGGGGGGGGGGGGCTGTGACGCGAATGTGATTCGGTTCCGTGAACTTGACGGTCCTTTTAGGTCTCCGTTAGTCAAGTTTGAAGTCTAAAATCTTTCTCCAAGGGGCAAAATTAGCATGTATGGCTTGCCCCTTCCCACCAGGTTACTGATCAAATCTGGTGTATATCAGAAGTAACAGAATGGTGAGTATTGATCGAAGGAGAATGCAGGAAATGTCAATTTCCCTTTCTCCGAGATCTAACAATACTCACCATTCTGTTACGGACCCAGCCTCCCAGCCCCACGGAGGCAAGCCATAGTTTTCTCTTGTTTGGTGGCTATGCAAACAATATGAGCTCTATGGTAAACGGGTACTCGGCAGTGGGGAGCCGGGTACCCGGTTCCCAGGAGTCGGTAAAGCTTTCTAAGTCTATAATCCTAGAGCCGCTGTCAGGGCCAGCTGTATATCAGAAGTAACAGAATGGTGAGTATTGTTAGATCTCGGAGAAAGGGAAATTGACATTTCCTGCATTCTCAAGCACAGTACGGAACTCGTTTCTAGCCATTTTGAGTGTTGAAGGACTTATTCCGTGTTCGGTTTCTCATGCATTGGCCTCTCAGCTTCTAGATTACATGTAGTTGCTTTCATGAACTGTACTATCATCTATTGCCCCACAATCTGTAATGTAGTGGTTATTTTTAAAGTCAGATCTGTATTATAATTAGGAGTGCACAATATTGCTCTTGAGTATAGCATGATATATGATGTAGAAAATATTACGAATATATCGATATATCACTCCAAACACAATACACCACGCGGGTGGTAGTAAAAATATTACCTTTGCGCAGGTCACAGAATGCTGTGAAATTTAGTGGCAAATTCAAATCATTTGTAGGGCCCTTTTTTGGGGGATTTCAGCTGTTTTGGGGATGTGATTTAACTGAAGACAGTTATTATTGGCTCAACTGGCCGAAAGGGCAAAGTGAGCTTATACCATGGCATCTGTTCATTCGTCCGTCCATCATCCGTCAAATCGCATCTCCTCATTTATGCTTTGGTCGATTTCAAATAAATGTAACTGGAAGGATCCTATAGGCTCCAGAACTTCTATTCACAATTTTGATTGGTCAATTTTTCGGAAACCTCCAAAATCATTTAAAACGCTACTCCAATATAAATGGCCCAACTTCAACAAAACTTGGATGGACCAATTCTATACTGGTAGGCCTCAACACTTCTAATGGGAAATTTGATTGGTTATGATGACCTAGTTTTTGCAAAAATGACTTCAGAGCTGCTGAATGGATGGGGCCAAAATTAGTGAGTTGTGATTAGGGACTAAGGGCCATTAAAGTTTGTTCACGGGAAGTTGATATGTCAGAAAACATGTCCGCCGTGGGCCAATCAAAGTGTGGCATGTTTGCCGGCCATGTTGTAGCTTTTTATTTTGACGGATTTTGCAGGCGAAATTGGATTTGTATATGTTTTCGGGTATTCTGATTTCAAATTTGCCATTTTCAAACCTGTTGGATGAATGGTTTGGCGGCCATCTTGGCTCTTTTTCCTTCCAAAGACCCATACTAAAGCAATGGGAAATTTTTAATGTCTTCTCGAAAATGACTTGGCGGATTTCAAGTATATGTGGCGTAAAGCATCCTTAGGGCATAGAGATCCAATTTTGTTCAGACGCAGCCGAGCAGCCTATTTGGCTGGCAGCCATCTTGGATTTTGGCCAGTTTTTAGAAATTCCTTTAAAAATGTTATTCTCAGAAACCGCTATGGGGATCGATTCAAAACTCATGAAATATTATCTAGCGCAAGAACTGATCCAGGTTTGTTCCAGGGAACTTGATTGGCCAAATAGTTAGGCGGCCATCTTCTATGACCTGGTTTCCCTTAAAGCGACTTATATTCCAGTACCACTAAACAGGTTAGGCTGAAATTTGAGGGTTATGGTTAGGGACTAATGGCCACTAAAGTTTGTCCATGAATACATAAAAAACAAGGCCACCGTTGATCAATTAACATTTAGCATGTTTGTCGGCCATCTTCATCCTGGATTTTCTGAAAATTTCTGAAAAAATGTAATGAAAGACTACCTATTAACCACTGGTCCACTTTTAATAAAACATGGATGTACATTCACAGAAATTAAATTAATACATTTTTCCAGTGGTCATCTCGTTTTGTTCGATTGTACCTGTGGCCAATAATTCCAGGTGAGCAATATAGGCCCCTTGTTAACTCATACTCTCTGCTGTCTTACTAGCCACAGCTCGTCGTCATTACTGGTGTAGTATGTCTAAGATCTTTCATCATTTGATGGTATCAAACTCCTGGTCAATGCTCATCTTTTGAAAGTCCCAGTGTTTGGAAGTCCATATATACATGTAGGCCAGAATATGAGTTAACTTAACTTAATTTAACATTGGAATCCCTGGTGCTGTTATCAGGCTAGCCATTCCCGTTGTAAATTGTCAAAATAGTCTCCACTTTATGCTCATTTCTCAACACCACTGCAAGACCACTTTTTGACCCGTTTGACCATTAAAAGGTTATCTTGTGGCATCAATTATATGCTAATTTTATATCTTAGAACCAATGGATGAATCCACTTTTACCTACTCTCCACCTATATCTAGCTAAGCTCCACCCGTGCTTTTTCCCGTGTTGTGATCTATTGAACCCTGAACTACCTGCACCTCAATTTCCAGAAAAATATACATATAAGCTGTTGAATATTTTGAAATTAATTAGTCCCCTACCGGTAAAACCGGGGGTACTACAGGTTTGCACTCCGTCTTTCTGTTCATCCGTCTGTCCTTCTGTAGCAGTTGGTTTTCTGCACTTTTTTTTGCAGTCTTGCAAGATATTCTACTAACAATTGCTATGTTGCTTTGTTATGAGAAGTTACAGACCAAAGTTCGAGTTTCAGGCGTATGCGTCAATATTTTATGGAGTTATGCCCCCCCCCCCCCCTTTCAACTTAAGAAATACGAAAAATCAGCTTTTCACACCTTTTTCGCACTCCTTCAACATATTCAAGTGAGAATTGCTAGGTTGCTTTATTATAGCGAGTTACAGAGCAAGTTCGTGGTTCAGACATTTTCGTCAATTTTTCATGGAGTTATTCCCCATTTCAACTTAAAAAATATGAAAAATATCTGCTTTCCACACTTTTTCTCACTCCTTCACGGTATTCAAGTCAAAATTAGTAAGTTGCTTTATTATAGCGAGTTATGGAGCAAGTTTGAGTTTCAGACATTTTCGTCAAGGTTTCATGGAGTTATGCCCCCTTTTGTCTTATGAAATGCAAAAAATATTATTCTTCCACACTTTTCGCACTCTTTCTGTATATTCAACTGAGAATTGGTACGTAGCTTTGTTATGAGAAATTACAGACCGCGTTTCAGGAGTTTGCATTAACTTTGATGGACTTATGTCCCCTTTCAACTTATGAAATACGAAAAATATAAATTTTCCGCACTTTTTTGCACTCCTTAAAGGGATTCAAATGAGAATTGGTAGGTTGCTTTATTATAGAGAATTATAGAGCAGGTGTGAGCTTCAGACATTTTCATAAATTTTCCATGGAGTTATGGCCCCCCACCCTTTTGACTTAGGAAACACAAACATATCAGCTTTCAAGACTTTTTTGTTCTCCTTCACCATATATAACTGAAACTTGGTATATAGCTTTGTTATGAGAAGTTACAGATCAAGTTAGAATTTCAGCTGCTTCTGACAATTTTTAATTGAGTTTTTGACTGTAAATCTCTAAAGATTTATATCACCATTTAGGGGCATGTATTGCTACATAATGCTTGTTTGACTGGGTGCTGTTGCTGCCTATGGACACAACAGCATCCAGTCAAATTAATTTCAAAATAATCAACATAATGGTTATTAAGTAGCAAAGACCTACAATTCGCACAACTGACAGACTATTAAGAATTCCTGACGGACTTAGATACACCATTCATGGCATATTTTAATTGTGATGTCAGCCTACCTGTCATGTATTTGATTATGACATCATATGCTTGACTCACAGTTTGGATTCCTCTATTATTTGCTAAATTTACATCTTAGAACCAATAGCATGTGAGAGTATGTTGGTATCGGTGATGATAAAGGTGATGATGTTGAACTCCATCACAAAATCTACAATTAGAAGCTAAATGCAGGCTACTATTGACAAATCAAAAATATTTGTTATCATATAATGCATTTTGATATGATAACATAATATCTGTGTTTTATTATAGGTTGTGAAACCAGCAGATGGCTCTGATTATGTCATTGATCACTATGGTCCTGGAGTTGACAAAATCTCATTGAATAACTTCACATTTTTCAAACCAGCTGATACATAGTGTAGCGTCAAGCATGTAGAGAATATGTACACGATTTTCAGCTCAAATGGGCAGAATGGCCAAGTCAGCTTATGTCATGGTGACGGTTCTTCTGCATGTCTGTCTGTCTGTCATCCATCCATCCATCACAGTCACACTGCTACATGTACTTCTCATTAACCGATTGGCAGATTTCAACATAATATGGCTGGAAGGACCCTGTGGGGGTGGGGTCATAGTCGGGGGACAAAATATTTGTCTACGCCCCCAGATATCATCAGCCGGTTTGGCTTGTGCTAATACAGTCAGTGATGTGCATCACAGATTGGTTCTAGGTATTCTTTCTTCTCAACAACAAGATCAAGCCATGCTAAGACAGTTAGATACAGATATGGAACAAGACCTTAGTATGAGGGATTATATTTTCCTTAAAAACACTTCCGATCAGAGATGTGTGTCATGTAACTTATCAATTTTGTCCCAGTTGATTCCGTCTAATGAGATACAAGTAGTTACCCTTGTACCATCACGTCAGTCAAATTCAATCCCAGAGCGCCAGATTCATTTTTATGAGATACTCATTGGCTCGTAGTGCTTACAATAATTGTACATAATTTAATGTTCTGCCGGATGATGAGAGCGATCTAGTTTTATTTAGAAGGACCATAGAGTGGTGTGCTTGAGAGCTTTAATACAGAATTTTGATTGATCAATTTTTTCAGCCACCAAGAATGAAAAATGGCTGGAAATTGTTTAAAACGTTGAGTTACTCCTCATTAACTGCTTGCGCGATTTCAACCAGACTTGACTGGAAGGACTCTAGGGCCATAGCCTTCAGAACTTGTATACAGAATTGTGATTGGTCAATTTTTCTGGTGCCCATCTTGGATTTCACTTCAAGAGTATACTTAGCTCTCTGATACTCATTGATATTTCCTAAGTATCGACCTAGCTCCAATAAACTCGGACTTTAAAAGAAACTGCCCCATTTGGAAGGTTATACACCTGAGAGCTCACCGGATGTGGCTCCCAACTGTGCACATGCGCCGATTCACTTCCTCTTCCTAGATTATTGCAACACGCTCTGTTTTACATTAGCAGAATTTGTTAAATTTTGTTCCAATTTAGAGTCTGACTGAGCTTTGTAGTTAAGAGTTCGCTTTTCTATCTTTAGAGATGTCTGACCATATAAAGTCACCTGAGGCCACGCCTGTATCAAGTCATTGGGTGTATTTAATTATAATTAAGATTTGTTTGACTCATGTTTTTGGATAGTAATGTGTTTCCGGGACGCGAGTTAGACATGGTAAGTAATCTGTATATGGTTCTTAAACTTATATGATGCCTTGATTAGCTAAACACATGTTTTATTTTGTGTTCATAGGTACTTTTCAAGAAAGTTTGTGTGATTAGATTTACTAAATCTGCCAGTCTTCACTCTTTTACTTTGTTTTTGTTAGAAAAAATCTATGACCAGAGTTTACATTAAAAGTTACCCGTGGCTAATAAAGTTTTATTAACTTTCGCATTCTGCCCTGTGGTTCTTACGTAAAGGTGGCTGGCAGATTTTGACCGGTGGACGATGCTCTGGCGCTTCAGTTGTGGTAAGCCATTGTGATAAGTACGGTTCAGGTATAATAGAATTATGTAGATAGTTGTCATTTTTAGCTCACATGGCCAGAATGGCCAAGTGAGCTTATGCCATGGCGACCATCCGTCCGTCCATCAACTTTTTTCTTTAAACGACTTCTCAAGAACCACTGGGCTGATTTCAATTATATTTGGCAGAAAGTATCCTTAATGCATAGGGATCCAAATTTGTTCAAATGAAGCCGATCGGCCAATTTGGCCGGCGGCCATCTTGGATTTTGGCCGATTTTAGGAAAAGTCTTTAAAAATCTTCTCCGAAACCGCTTGGTGGATTGAAGCAAACCCCATGAAATATGATCTAGGGCAAGAGCTGAACCAAGTTTGTTCAAGGGAACTTAATTGGTCAACTGGTTCGGCGCCCATTTTGGTTGACCTAGGTTTAGCGAAAACGACTTCCCCAGAACCGCTGAATGGATAAGGCCAAAATTTGGGAGATATGATTAGGGACTAAGGGCCATTAAAGTTTGTTCAAGGGAAGTTGATCCGTCAGAAAACATGGCAGCAGTGGACCAATTAAAATACAGCATGTTTGGTGGCCATATTAGATTTTTTTATTTGATCGATTTTGAGGCTGAAATTGGTTTTATATATGTTTTTGGGTATTCTGATCACAAATCTGCAATTTTCAAAACTGTGGGATAAACGGTTTGGCGTCCATCTTGGATCATTTTCCCGCCAAAAGCTCCTATACTAAAGCAATGGGAAATTAAAAATGTCTTCTCGAGAACTTCTGGGCCAATTTCAATTATATTTGCCAGAAAGCATCCTTAGGGTGTAGAGATTCAAGTTTGTTCAAACAATGCCGATCAGCCAATTTGGCCGGTGACCATCTTGATTTTTGGCTGATTTTTTAGAAACGTCTAAAAATCTTCTCCGAAACCGCTTGGTGGACTGAAACAAACCCCATGAAATATGATCTAGGGTAAGAGCTGTACAAAGTTTGTTCAAGGGAACTTGATTAGTCCCATGATTTGGTGGCCATCTTGGTTGACCTAGTTTTAGCGAAAACGACTTCTGCAGAACCACTTCGAAACTGTCGGATAAACGGTTTGGCGGCCATCTTGGATCATTTTCCTGGCAAAAACTCCCATACTAAAGCAATGGGAAATTTAAAATGTCTTCTAGAACTACTGGGCCGATTTCAATTTTATTTTGCAGGAAGCATCCTCAGGTTGTAGCGATTCAAGTTTGTTCAAACGAAACCAATCAACCAATTTGTCCAGTGGCCATCTTGGATTTGGCCAATTTTTAGAAATGTCTTTAAAAATCTTCGCTGAAACTGAGCGATTGATTCAAAAGTCATAAAATATCATTTAGGGCACGAGCTGAACCAAGTTTGTTCAAGGGAACTTGATTTGCCAAATGGTTGGGTGGCCATCTTGGATGGCCTGTCGTTCATGAAAGCAACTTCGTCTCCAGAGCCATTGAACGGATTGGGCCGAAATTTTGGAGATATGATATTGATGACTAAGGGCCATTAAAGTTTGTTCAAGATAAGTTGATTCATAAAGAAACATGGCCTCTGGTCTAATTGGTACAAGTCTGCTCAACTCGTTAGTTTTATTTATTGTTAATGACCATTCTAGTTTAGATGCCTATGGTCCAGGTGAGCGATACAGGCCCCTTGGGCCTCTTGTTTAAAATTTTATGACTACTAAATTTATTTATTCTGCTATCTTTGATTGCTTATGCATAGGTTTAGAGAAAGTTCATACTATTGGAGTTATGCCATAGGGTATTGAATACAATTCATCTTACTCTATGATGATCGTTCAAATACTCATTATGTAGAATTATGATGTCATAATCGGCCTTGTTATTTTTTTAACAGTCATTTGTGTCCTAGGCTGATTTCCTTGAGCAACATCCCCTTTCCAGGGTTCACGGTCGATTTTATTAGTAGCTCCATTATGAGTTTATTTAGTTTCTCTCTTATGATTGAAAACTAATTGTCCTCATTATGTCTTTCCAGAAACCCATGTCTGACTGGCTGTCATGTCATCGCTTTGTCAAAATTAATTTCAATCCGCATGACTGATCTAGGTGTAATACTTGCGTACCAACAGGTCAAAGACAATGCAACGAAGGAAAACAGGAGAGTTGAAAAGGAGGGTTGTGTTAAGAAGAGGAAGACATCCATGTCTGGCATACCAGACATGGAGGCCTTCCGTGGTGAAGTGATGGCTGAAATGAAGAAGATGATAAAAGATTTGGTACCGAAGTTGTTTCGCTGCATGCTTCCTTGTCCAAATAGTTTAGCGTCTTCTTCGTTTGCACCGGAGCGAAATGTCCCTGCCTCTGGGTCACGGTTTTCTGATACGGTCCATCCAGTTTTCGATAATGAACCAGAGGTGCCTCCTGTAGATCCGGGCTGGAGCCTTTCCGCGTCCGTAGATCAGGAGCGAAAGACATGGCCCCATGGTTCCTGCTAAACGGGAGCTCTAGAGCAGCCTATGGCTACAAGAATCGAAGCCTCTACTGATTCTTTCCCTGTCCAGGCTGGGTTTAAGTTCTTTGCAAAGCGGGCGTCTAATATTGCTGGACAGGAAGATTAGGACATTTTGCTATGGTCTCCCATGGAGCCGATGGCCATAGAGGGGGATACCCTTATGCCTCTATGAGGGGCATAGGGGTGACCTTTTCCATGGAATTACTCCCACAGGAGTAAGTATCACGGCTCAGTGGGTAGGCCGAATCGGAGCCGATGGCTGACCATACCGTATCGCTCGGCTTGCCGAGAGGTACGCAACGGAAGGCCAGGACCATGGTGTCATGCATGTAGCGCGCGCACACGCACGCACGGACGCATGCACACACACGACGCCATGGATACGACTACTGGAGTAGACCTGGTGCAAGCTGCGTGTCCGTATGGTTTCCTTGGCTACCCAGGGTATTGATGGCTCCAGCCAATGTTCTATCTAGGAATGGCATAGAGGATGGCGAAGGCCCTAGGCTCGTCGAACATTCCTTTTTGGCCATTGAGGGGGGCTGGCTGGTCTTCCACATGCAAGAGTGGAAGCGAGTAACTCAGGATGACTTAGTCTTGCGATGGCTTTCAGTCAAGTACCACCCTGACTGGATAACTAACCAGCCATCGCATCTGTCTCTGGTGCTGATCTGGACTCAAAATCCAAGCGATCCAGCTCAACAGTTGTGTATAGAGGAGGAAATAAATTCCCTCATACAGAAACAAGCGCTTGAGCCGGCACAGAATTTCCTGGAATTTTATTCAACCATGTTTCTAGTAATAAAGAGCACTGGAGGGTGGAGACCAATTCTCAACCTCAAACCTCTAAACTGGCTGGGCATGTGGCGTGTACACGATTCCAAAGCTCGTAAAAGTGCACATGGGAAAAATTGATAAAATGTGCATATTTATGTGAAATATTTAAGGTAGCCCTTGGAGAAAATCAAATATTTTTTTACAAATTAATTATCCGAATTTACCGCCGCGCTCTCTATCTGTCAATGATGTCGTCGTCGGCGGCGTAAACTTTTACGTTAAGTTTATATCTGAGCAATGCCTGATCCAATTGGAACCAAACTCGGGTGCATGGTAATATACATCAAAAGGAAGCAGCCTGTTGATGAAAAGGCCATGAGGTCAAGGGTACAGGGGTCAAAGGTTACAGTATAATCTTTGTTAATATTTTACGTTAAGTTTTTGCGTTAAGCAAAAGTTATTGCCTTATATCTCAGCAATGCCTGATCTAATTGAAACCAAACTTGGGTACATGGTGATATGCATCAAAAGGAAGCAGCATGCTGATGCAGACATCATGCTGTCAAGGTTATGGGGGTTAAAGGTCACAGTATAATCTTTGTTAATATTTTACGTTACGTTTTTGCGGTAAACAAAAGTTATTGCCTTATATCTCAGCAATGCCTGATCCAATTGGAACCAAACTTGGGTACATGGTGATATACATTGAATGGAAGCAGCCCACTGATAAAGCCGTCATGACGTCAAGGTTATCGGGTCAAAGGTCACAGTATAATCTTTGTTAATATTTTACGTTAAGTTTTTGCGTTAAATAAAAGTTATTGTCTTATATCTCAGCAATACCTGATCCAATTGGATACACAGTTACCTATAATGATAGAATGCAACATGATGATGTTGGGGTCAGAAGGCCAAAGGTCAATATCACTGTGACATTGATACAGAACTCTGTTATTTCAACATTAAATTTTTGCATTTAGCAAAGCTTTTCATCTTATATTGCAGGATTGGTTAAGACTATTGCAACTAAACTTGGATACATGGTTACCTATAATGTTAGGAAGCAGCATGATGATGTTGGTGTCAGAAGGTCAATATCACTGTGACTTTGATACAGAACTGTGCTTTTTCAACATTAGGTTTTTGCGTTTAGCAAAACGTCTCAGCTTATATTTCAGGATTGGTTAAGCCTATTGCATCTAAACTTGAATACATGGTTACCTATAATGATAGGATGCAACATGATGATGTTGGTATCACAAGGTCAAGGTCACTGACAAACAGGGGACAGGCAAGACATTTAATTCCGCAAAATTCTTGTTTAAATGTTAACACTGCCAGTCATTGCTATGGTAAATTTTCGAAAACAATCAGTTCTTGGTCTGCTCATGGGGATTTTTATGAGAAAATTTTAATTTTCTTGAACAACTTAGTCAACGAGGTTAACTAATTACCCGCACATGGCATCGACGCCAGCACTCAGGTATTCCTTTGAATAATAACCACCCCTTGTCAGGTGTGAATTACAGTTGAGCATTCAAGCGTGAGCTTATCAACAGATTATCACTATGAATGCTGTGGCATGTGGCACTTATCTAAGCTCAAAATGGACTGATGGCCACCAGCCGTTGGTCAACTCATTAATGGTCAAGGCCACCAAAATTGTCTCTATAGTGGTCTTGAGGAATATGGCATTATTGAATGTCTATTTGAATGTCGAGAGGAGGCTTTTTTTTGTAAATTTATCGTTGCAATGACTGACTCACCAACGGAGCCAGATATTCTAGTGGTAAATTTTCAAACCGTTATCTTGCCTTTGCCTACAAATGAACATTCAGTAATGACAAATTTCGTTTTTTCTTAGCCAATCTTGGCTATCAAAGGGTGAATCACCATTGCTTGATATTAATCTGTCCCAGCCAGACAGGGGTTAAATCAAAATTTGTGTAGAATAGTTGATAAACAAGTTGCACAATCTTGTGTCAAATTAACCCTATTATGACCAGACCGGCCTCTGTAATTGTCTCTATGAATTTCCATTTTCAGGCAGAGAAGATTAGTTTTGTAAATTTGCCAATGCAATGAGTGGCTCGGTAACCAAGCCAGTTATTTCAGTGGTAATGTTTAAAAATATTTTTGCTTTGGCATGGAAATGGACACTGATCAAGCAAAAGTAGTATTTTTCATTTTCGTTTTAATGTTAAAGCCAGCTTAAACATCATTTACAGTGATCTTCAGAAACATCCATTTGAATGACATCAAAATGCTCTTTCTGTAAATTCCAGTGATAATTTTACAAAATAGTCTTCTCTTCATCTGCAAATAGACATTAACGGAGCCAAAAAAATTAATATTTAGAATTCTGTTAATGAAAATAAGTAGTATTTTGAACGCTTTGCGGCGCTGTTGACACAAAGGGGTGTGTGTGTTAATAAATCATTATTTTATTTTACAACCCCACCATATTCCACCCCTCTTCACTCATTAATAAGTTAAATAGATATATTATTACATTTTTGCAGCGGAATGGCAAATACGTGTACACGTATACTGCTATTGCTTCAAATGCACACCCCTAGTTTATTCTCACACCGAGTTTCAAAATGGAAAATAGGGGAAGTGATGAAGGATGTAATCTTGCTACTTTAATTAAATACATGGGTCATCTAAGACCAAAGAATCTATCATGGAGTTTATCTCTGGTACTTCAAGTGCTAGCTGATAAACTCTTAGAACCACTAAGCTACATTTCTATGAAAATGTTGACGCATAATACTGTTTTTCTTATTGCTACAGGCTCGTCTAGGCGTATGAGTGAAATTCATGCCCTGTCAGCGGAGCAGGACCATTTTGTGGTCACATGGAAAGGCCTACGGCTTCTACCATGGGTCAATTTTATGGTTAAAAACCAGTCCTTGAAATATACTGGTCAGCCTATTCTTTTGGCTGCTTTGACTAGGTTCGATCCTAATCCAACTGGATTGTGGACTGTATACAATTTTGCCACAAAACCGCCACAGGCAAACAAGTTAACATAGCCAAGGCTCGCAGTGTCCATGGCTTAGTGGCGTCCACAGCTCTATTTAATGGAGTGCCAGGAGATGACATTATGTCAGTAGCCCAGTGTCACTGAGTAATTTTACCAACCATTATCTGAGTGACACGACCAACCCTCTAATATGGTGATGGTTCATAATTTTGTGGTTCATTCATGAGAGTAAAATGAAAATGAAACTCCATCCGATGCCCTATCGTAGGTTGGCAGTAGTACTTAGAGAGCACGTAGGACAATACGGTCATTGCTCCTCCTTTCTCAAAAGAAGGGCGGTGGGGAGCGCATGTTACTTAAACAGTCATTACTCTCCACATCGGCCCAGTTATCCGATGTTCAAATCATTTCCTAGTCGTGTTTCATGCGCAACTTCAGATGTTTGTGCTGCAAACGCAAAAGAGCTTGCTCTTCCAGCGACGAGCAGGTCTTCTGGCCTCATCTCTGTCCCGCCGAATTCACTTTCGAATTCTGCCAATATCAATGAGTATCAGGGAGGTAAGTCTACTTTTGAAGTGAAATAAATGAAATCATGGATTTCTTTTTTCACGAGAAAGTTGATACTTACCTCCCTGATATGAAACCAGGCCTCTCCACCCCACAGAGTCTCGGTCTTTCGGCGTTAAATGTTGCAATAGTCAGCCAATTATCAAGTTCGAGGAAGTGACAGTCGGCACATGTGGTCAGATGTATAATGGGGGCAGTTTCTTTTAAAGTCTGAGTTCATTGGAGCTAGGTCGATATTTAGGAAATATCAATGAGTATCAGGGAGCTAAGTATTAACTCTCATGAAAGAAGAAATCTGTGATTTTATTTATTTTCTGAAATTTTGTGAAATCAGTTAAGACTACTCGTTATTAACCGCTTGGCTGATTTCAACCAAACTCGGCCTGGATGATCCTAGGCGGGTAAGCTTTCAGAACTTGTATACAGAATTTTGACTGCTTAATTTTTAGTTCACCTGTTTTGAAAGGCTAAATGTCATGGCAACCGTCCGTCGTCTGTCCATCAACTTTTTCTTTAAATGCCTCATTAACCGCTAGGTCTCAGAACTTCTATTCAAAATTTTGATTGGTCAATTTTTCCCGTAGCCATCTTGGCTTTTCCAAAAATTATCAGGAAATCCTTTAAAATGCTACTCCTCCAACATCATTGGCCTGATTTAACTGAAACTTGGGTGGAATAATCCTGTGGTAGGCTTCGCCACATTTAATGAGTATTTTGATAAGTCAATTTGTTTGGCGGCCATCTTGTTTAATGTAAAGAATCATCTATGCTTAAATGCAAATGTGTGAAACTTCACTAAGATCAGAAGGACAATGAGTGATTTTTATTTTATATACATTGTACGCAAAGCTCATAACACAATAGACCAGAACCTAAAGGCGTGTCATTCATGATGGCCAATGGAAGTGCTACGCAGTATTAGAGCCAATGGAGAATGATAAATACTTTTGTTGCATGTTTTGTCATACAGATCTGCTAATTTGTAACCTAATCAATAGTGGGTGGCCAGCCATAAGCTTGCTCCCATAAAAGAAGTATGTTAGTCTTGTTTCTTGAGAATAGAGGGCAAAGGTTAATTCTCTTATTAAAGGATAACTAACCTCATCTCTCAATAGCTATTCAGGTGATCTAATATGCCACTCATAAACTATGCAGGTAATTTTAATCTTTTTATCATTCCGTTACAGAAATATATTCAGGCTTTAGTAGCTAAATGTTGGTACATTTCTACACTATATGATGGCTGTTATGATTTACTTTTCAACCAATCAGAGGAAACCGAGCACATCTGCCTTGGTATATACGCTCGGTGATAGAGGCGCCAGCTACATGTATGGTTTGGCAATTTCGCACAAAGGCAATCATACAGGTAAGCTGTTGAATATTTTTAATCTAATTTGACTGGAAGTTATTGATGCCATAGGCAGCAACAATATGGCAGGAACACCTTTCAGTCAAATTAGTTTCAAAATATTCAACAGATAAGCAGATAATTGTGATACAGATAAGGAAATATGACGGGATATAAACCATAATCTATCAGTCCAATACAACATCTGAGATGAGATTAGCATCCCTTTAAGATCAATAATAAAACATTCGGCCATACAGTTTGTATAATTCTGGGCTATTTAGACCAAATATATTGAAAACACTTGGGAATGGAGGAATCAAGTTTCTCAGTCAATCATATGATGTCACAATCAACTATATAATATGTAGGATGACGTCATAATCAATTACGTCATGATGTAGCTATGTTTGTCATGAATGCATAATCGATTGTGGACTAAGCATTGTTGTACGAATTGTATGCGATTGTTATTTAATAAATATGCTGTTGAATATTTTGATACTAATTTGACAAATTAGTTTTAAAATAGTCAACAGCTTACCCATATAGTTTTCTGGAAATTGAGATTCAGAGAGTGCAGGGATCGATCGAGCTTAACTATGGATGGGTGGAGCATAGCTAAAACTGGATTCCTCCATTATGTATGTTCATGTGTTTTAACCCTTACCACACTGATGTCAATATTCTATCTTTTACCATGTCAATAGCAAAGAATCTGGTTTACAGTTTTCAACAATTGTGGTGGAAGATGTTGCTGTCTTCGACAGCACCATCTTCCACGAAATTTGTTGAAAAAGGTACACCAGTACATCTTTTAATTTAATTTAAAAATTGAATATTTTCACAGAGTGGTAAGTGTTAAGTGTTAGACAGCTGAGCACCAAGACCCTTGGCCATCATGTATTACATGTAAGTACTTGAACTGTTTTAAACAAATACTGAGTATTACATATTAAAGCACATTGGTTTATACTCTAACCAGCGTTTATTTTGGGAACAATGCTGCTGAAAGCTGCTGCCTTCACAGGTTGCTACCTCAGTTAGTTACGTACCATTTGAATACTAAGTCATATCATCTCCCAGACCATTAAAAAAAATGTGCTATACAGGTTCAGTGCAGAAGCTTTGGCTAACGTAACCAATAAAGAGTTAAATATTTTGACGTTATGACAGCAGATGGCAATTGCTAATCTTCAAAATGTGACATCATACTGGACTGAAATTCTTTTGTCACTTGACAGATATAAAGTTGGACTGACATAACCTTGATCTAATCTATGCTATTTCTATTAAAGCATTGAGATTGTTACAAGATGGGAATTGTCAACATATCATGTGGATTTGATACAATCAAGAGACCAGAGAATAGTTTGTTTGGCAAAAATTTTGTTCTGTCACATGGTACGTTCACCCATAGATATCGAACTGAAAATATTCACGCTCCTGAACCCACCCCACCCCAGATCCTTGATGGAGTTTGCAGATGATGTTGCTTTTATCGATGAAAGAAAGGGGCCTCTTGATTAGGTGTTTCAAATTGTCACGAAACAGCCTAAAGGTCAATTCTGGGATGATAAAAAGTGTGTTTTATTTGAAAGATTATTACGTTTTTAATGAAATTAGGCCAAAATAATAGCCATATGGAAATAGCATAACCAAATATCATTGGATAAAGTACTGGTAGGTAAAATGGACCATTTTCTGCATATCGGGGTGCTACCATTTTATCACTTCTGATGACGTCAGCGCTGCACTGTCACTAGGGCTGATTGGAGGTGCGAGGCCTACATAAATGCAGGTACATATTTTAAGGAAGTGTATGTAAATGATGCGATTTCATTGATTCTTGGACCTATAAAGAGGTGCCATCCAATGATGCACTATACAAGTTGTGTAATACATTGCTGCTGTCTCTAAAAGTGGCCCGGCAAAGATGGTCCATGTTTGCCCACATGCTAAGGATGCAAGAAGACATGCCAGCACAGAGAGTCTTGGAATTCGCCCTACTTGGAGCCAGCAAATACAAACCCAGGAGAGTCATTGCATAAAGTGCTAAGCATCCTATGTGATGACCTCAAGAAAGCAAGACTCGGTATACTCAAATCAAGAATGGACCTGATGAAGCTAAGAATTTTGGCTGAGGACAAGACACAGTGGACAAAAGCAAAGAAGGACGGTTGTTATTACACCACAAAAAGATCCATTACCATTCAATCACTACTTGCTAAATCAATTATCTGCATTTAGCTATCAGAATAAAATTGTTATGCCTGCATACACACCTCCCCATGCCTATTCCTATTAATATGGACCCTTAACCAGGCTAATGGTTAAGTCCATCTCCAGCATAATGACAGATATAGACTGGCACCAGTCTATAATCCCTCATAGTGACGCTTGTCACTAAGCGCGCTCACGCATGCGCACTGGAGCCCAAATAGGAAACAGATTCACTTTTCAATTATTCTGCAAGCAGAACTACTGCTAAAATATTCTCTAAGGGTTTTTTATGCTTTGCGCTGTGTCAGCTACACTATTGTCTTTTATATTACCAAGGAATATGCCTAATATGAATTCAATCCTCCCTAAGTTTTTTTTAGGAAGTTTATTAGTGGTTATATATTTTATAACTATGTTCATATTGTTACCGGTTTTCGTGAAAGATCGAATTCTCGTTTCGTGGTAACCTAATTACTATGCCTATATCATCATCATCATTATCTAGCGTTCGACAAAGATTTTCATTTATTCCTATGCAAGTTTGTTTTCTTGTCGGTAGGGATTTTGATTTCTAATTTGAACTTTTTTGCCGTTTTTAGAAGTGCGTTTTATGTTTCACTTCAAGAGTATACTTACCTCCCTAATACTTTTTGATATTGCTAAATATCGGCTTTCACTCAATAAACACTCAGATTAAAACAGTTAGGTGCCCCTACTGGGCAGGGAGTCAGAGTGTATTCTGGCGGATGCCAGCCCCACCACCGCGCTGCGCAGACTAGCACTTCCTCTTTGCTAATTTATTGGCAGAGAGTAAACACAGTTTTTTGTGCTTTGCGCTTTTCTACTCATTTTAAAGTCGGTTTAGCCTGTTTAGTAGAAGTTTCAAGCCTGTTTGGAATGTCTGAGAGAGTTGCTTCACCGGAGGCTGGCCCAGGACCTATCCATCAGGTGACTTCTATTAAAATTTAGCGAGTTTTACCCGGTGTAATGTGTTTCCGCGACTCGCGTTTACCGTGATAAGCGCCTTGTTTAGTTGGTTTATTTCAACTAGGTGCTATATAATACTAATCTCTCTTTGTGTTTATGTCCACAGGTCTTTGTGAGGATATGTAATGGACATCACAGCATCAGAGGGTTTGTTTCTCTCCACCATGGTTCCATTTCCTACTAATACTGTTAGGTTATCTAACCAAAATTTTTTGTGTTCAGTGAGTCGGAGGCCTAGTATAAAGGTCTTCTCACTTTGCCCTCTTTATCCAACTCCTTCCCCTAAGGTGGAGAGTGTTAGGAGGCGTAGTCTTGGTGGAGTGCTCCAGGTCATTACGTTGAATGGTTTGTCTATACAAGGTGTCGGGTATCTAATTATTGATATGAGGTGATGTTAATTATTTAAGAAAAAATTAACTATTTGCCATTGTTATCAGTATGTATCTGATGGTTGTGTAGTCAGAATGTCCATTCTGTAGATGTTCTGGTTATGGATACAATTCGTCCTTGCACTTGGATGTTTGTTATGGATCGATTTTTTTCCTATCATGGGATTAATGACGTCATAATCAGCCTTGCTCTTTATTAACAATTAAAGTTTTGTCCAACGCTGGTTTTCAGATGATTAGTGATCTTTATGATCATTTTCCCTCTCTTTGAGTTGGTTTGAGTTTCTAAGCTTAACTATTTTGCTCATTGTCCTCGTCCTTTGGCCTGTTTCAGAGACCTGGTTGCTCGTCCTGTGGACGTTTCTTGAAGGAAAAGTTTGTTCCGCATCTCTGCTATCAGTGTAGTCCCTGTGGTCCCTTGATTAATTGCGAGATATGTAAGCACTGGGGGGGGGGGGGGGGGGGGGGGGCGGGGGGGGGGGGGGGGGGGGGGGGGGCGAACTAATGTCCGAATTCTTGTGCTTACAGACGAAGGACAAGGTGGTGGAGGAGGAGAAGAAGAAGCAGAAAAGAGAGGGTGTGAGTAAGAAGAGTAAGAGGAAGGCCTCGTCCGCGGTGGACATGGAGGCCTTCCGTAGTGAGATGTTGGGAGAGATGAAGAGGACAATAAAGGATTTGGTTCCAGAATTGCTTCGTGGCATGCTTCCTGGACCAAATCTTTTGTTGGCCTCATCATCTGCTTCGGAGCAGGTAATCCCCACCTCTGAATCACCTTTCCGTAGGCCGTTTCCGTTGTTCGAAGATTCAGAGGTGGCCCCATTAGAGGGGGCATTCCACGACCCTGGCAGCAGGCTTGGTGCCGCGCCGAGGGGTCGTGGACGGCTGTCGCTGGAACCCGCGGGCTGCTTATCAGTCCGCGGGTGCCGGTACCTCCTATGGCACCTTTCCTGGCCAGTCCGGGTTAGCTCTCTTTGCTGACCTGGAGTCTAATCTTTCTGGCCAGGAGGAAGAGGATTACCTGTTAGGGTCGCCGTCTGAGGACGTGACCATGGATTATGACGTCTGTGCACCCCTCGCGGGGAATACAGGCGACATAGTCCATGGCTCTACTCATGCAGGAGTAGAGTTCACGGTTCAGAAGGTGGCCCTGGGCGCTGCTGATGGCCAGCGTTACCGCATACCTCGGCTTGCCGAGAGTGTCGCTGGTGCTGGTCTGGGCCGTGGTGGGGCGGTGTCTGCCCCGCGCTCTACCACGGCGCCTGCTCTTGGTCAAGCCAGTGAGCTTAGCATGCCTGGTCTTTCGGGCCTGCATGCTTTCCCTGGCTTGCCAGGGGTATCAGCATATCCGCCGTCAAGCTCTGCTGCTTGCGCTCAGGAGGAAGACGAAGGCCCCCGTCTTGTAGAGCGCTCGCAGCTAGCCACGGAAGAGGATTGGTCTGACGCTTGCCAGTGGCTGGTAAGTGTTAGGCCAGATCTGCCCGTGGAGCAGTCGGCTAGCCAGCGTGACCACAGGCCGTGGTTAGCTGGTAAGGCTACTGCTAACGCGATGCCATCTCTGCCGCTGGCAGAGCATGTCGTTGACATGTTCGAGGCGGCGGAGACGTGGCCAGGCGTTGCCGCATCGTGCCCCTGGATTACCAGAGGTACGGTGTGGTACCCAAGCCGAGCGTGGATGACCGCGCAGCTTTGGGTGAGGATGCGCGGCCAGGCTCCCGTTCTGACACGGGAGTCTTGTGTTCGAACGCACGTTGCGTTCGACAAATGCTGCGTTGCGTGATGCGGAGGAGAGTGGGAGAGCTTCGATTGCCGCTCTGTCCCACGTCTCCCAGCTGTTACAGGGGGTAGTAACGGCATCCGCATCGCGCCAGCCGAGCCCGGTCACAGTCCAGAGAGCCATCCAGGATGGTATCAACCTGGCTCTGGACTGCATGACTCGGGCGGTGACGGAGTGACCGGGCAAGGCGCACGTTTGCCTTGGACAATCTGTGCCCGTCCCAGGACCTGTACAATAGGCTACTGCGTACGCCTATGACAGGTCCTGGTCTCTTTGGAGGTGAGGGATGTAGACACCTCCAGGAGACGGTTACTCTGGTCAATAACCAGAGGGCGCTGCGCGAGCAGTTTGAAGTGCTCCGTCGGGAGCGCGTTCGCGCCGCACCCCCTGCGTATCGTCCCCTGCAGGCTCGAGGTGGAGGTGGCCAGGTCAGAGGCCAACCACCATCGCAGCGTCGGCCTCGGCCGCGTGCGATTCGGCTTGCAGTGAGGGGGGCGCAGGCTCCTCAGGCGCAGTCAGCCAGGCAGCCACCCGCGCACCGAGGTGCGCGCGGTGCTGGGTGTGGCGTGCTAGGATCTGGTCGTGGTAATCGTGCCTGATGGGCCGGTTACCGTGGTGAGAACCACTCCGGTGTTTCTGGCAAAGGAGACAGTGCCACTCTTGCACTCCTTATGTCCACCTCTCTCCCTAGGTGGACCGGTGGGAGGCCGGCTAGCCGACCACAAGCAAGAGTGGGAACGGTTAACTCAGGACCGTTTAGTCTTGCGATGGCTTTCAGTCGGGTATCATCCCGATTGGATGACAGGCCCGCCATCACGACTGTCTCTAGTGCCAATCTGGACTCCAAATCCGAGAGATCCAGAGCAAAGGTTGTGTATCGAGGAGGAGATAAATTCCCTCATACTAAAAGGAGCTATTCAGCCGGCACAAAAGTGTCCGGGCTTCTATTCAACCGTGTTCTTGGTAACAAAAAACACCGGAGGGTGGAGACCAATTCTCAACCTCAAGCCGTTGAACAAGTTCATAGAGACGCCCAGTTTCAAGATGGAGACTGTGCGCTCGGTGTTGGCGGGGTTAGAGAAGGGAATGTGGACAGCTTCAATAGATTTCAAGGATGCTTATTTCCACATTCCCATAGCGAGGAGTTTCCGTCGATTCCTGAGATTTGCATTCCAGGGCAGACAGTGGGAATTCAGGGTCTTACCCTTCGGAATTTCCACCGCTCCTCGGGTTTTCACCCGTGTGGTTCTTGCGATCACAGCATACCTCCGCAGGAGAAGCATAGCAGTCCACACGTACATAGGCGACTGGCTGTTAAAAGCACACACCCAGGAAAGTTTATCGACCAATCTGGAGATTGTTTTGAAAACGCTCACGGATTTAGGCTGGATGAAAAATTTTCAAAAATCAGAGCTGACTCCATCCCAGAAGTTTGTTTACCTGGGGATGTTCTTCGATCTAGAGACAGGATATGTTTATCCTACTCAGGAGAGAGTTTAGAAACTCATCTCAGTAATTTAGTCAGTGTGCGACAGTCGTCATGTCCTGGCACGGGTTTACTTGAGAATGCTGGGGTTGATGGTTTCGTTGGAACCAGTCATTCCTCAGGCCGCCTTACGCAGGCGGCTGATCCAGCTTTTTCTCATGACACAATGGACCCAGAGTACAGGTTCACTGGACTCGAATGTGTCAGTGTTGGCGCCTCTAATTCACCACCTGCAATGGTGGTTGAAGACAGAGAATCTCCTGTTGGGGGTTTTGCTAACCCCTCCCCACCCTCAGGTGACTGTGTATACAGATGCATCGATGGAGGGTTGGGGAGCTTGCCTGGAAGAGTCCACAATATCAGGGCTGTGGGATCTGGATCAGTCAAAGGAACATATCAATCTACTGGAACTAAGAGCAGTAGTCCTGGGCGTGGAACATTTCTTACAGAAAGTTCAGGCCAAGATTGTTCTTATTCGTTCAGACAACTCAACTGTAGTGACTTACATAAACCGCCAGGGCGGAACGAAGTCGCCCAGTCTCTGTATGATGACATGGAGACTGCTTTGTTGGTGCCTGGATCACAGGATTACCTTGAAAGCAGTTCATATTCCGGGAAGGTTAAATCTGCTAGCAGACTCATTGAGCCGAAGGATGAGTGTTTTACCCACGGAATGGCAACTAAATCAATGTGTGGCGGATCGTCTGTTCGACCATCGGGGGAAGCCCAACATCGATTTGTTCGCAACGAAGAGGAATGCGAAGATGACGACGTACGTCTCTCCGATTCCCGATCCAAGCGCTTTCGCAACAGATGCGTTAGCTATCAGCTGGGCGGGAATGTATGCATACGCATTCCCTCCAGCAATCCTGATTCCAAAAGTTCTTCAGAAAATCCGGCAGGAGGAGTGCCAAGTGCTTCTGATCACCCCGGATTGGCCAAGCCGATCGTGGTATACGGATCTGCTGGACCTTCTGGTCTGCAATCCGGTTCCTCTGCCTCTGATGGACGACATTATCTTCCAGGGCAAGGCCCTTCACAACAATCCGTCAATGTTCCGATTGACTGCGTGGATGTTGTCAAGGAATCTAGAATTAAGGAGTGCTTTTCTGAGCAAGCAGCCATGTTTATGGCCAAAGCCAGGAGGGGGTCAACCTCCAGAGCATATAATTATAAAATCAACAGATTTGCAGAGTGGTGCTCAAAAAGATGTATTGATCCAATGGATTCATCTATTCAAGTAGTAGCTGATTTCCTCTGTCACCTGTATGATGCCTATAGCCTCAAGCCTAACTCTATTGCTGTTATAAGTCAGCTTTAATGTCTGTTATTCCTTGCTTGGCTGAGAGGGGAAGTGATGAAGTAAGTACATTAAATGTATTAATTAAAGGCATGGGCAATCTAAGACCAAGGAATCCCCCTGTGATTCCGTCTTGGAGTTTATCGCTAGTGCTTCAAGTACTAGGTGATAAGCCTTTTGAACCACTTAGTTCCATTTCTATGAAACTATTAACTCTTAAAACTGTATTTTTAATTGCTGCGGCCTCGGCTAGGCGTAGGAGTGAAATTCATGCCTTATCAGCCGAGGATGACCGTTTTGTGGTTACAGGGGAAGGCCTTAAGCTGCTACCTAGGATTAATTTCTTGGCTAAGAATCAGTCTTTGAAATATCCAGGTCAACCTATTGTTTTGCCAGCTTTAACTAAATATGATCCTAATTCTAAAGCATGGTGTCCCGTCCGGGCGCTGCTCCGGTACAAACAACGTACATCGGAGTGGCGCACCGACCCGTCAGCGTTATGGTTGTCATATATTGAACCCCATGGCAGGGCGTCGAAGGACACCATTTCCAGGTGGATTGTAGAATGTATTCAGTTTTGTCATAAATCTGCCACCGGGAAGCAGGTTGACGTGGCCAAGGCTCACAGTGTCCGCGGCGTAGTGACATCCACTGCCCTATTTAATGGGGTCCCTGTGGATGACATTATCTCGGTTGCTCAGTGGCACTGTGAGTCAAGTTTTACAGACCATTATCTCCGTGACACCTCTAATCCTCTCGCCTTGTCGATTTTGAAAAAATAACTAGGTGTACATTATTTGAAGGGGTTTCCTCATTGCTTATATATTTCACAATTAATTATTGGAAACAACCACTTTTTTGGCACTGCATCAGTCTTCACCACTGGGAAGATGATGTCAGCACCCAAGTTCAACAAGGTCAGTCTTGTTCATGTGTTGTCCATTGTTGATTGTATTGTCACGTTACCCGTTGTTATTAGCATGATGATGGTTTGTGTGTTTATGTGGTTCATTATTGAGAGTATACGAAAATGGAGCTTTTTCGTCTCTGTCCTGTAGTACATGGCACTTGTACGTAGAGAGCGTATGGGACATTGAGGTCATTCGAGTCTTCCTCCCAGGAAGGGGGGTGGGGGGGGAGCGCATATGACATTCGGTCATCTCTCTTACATCGGTTGTGTTATCCGATGGTTGGTCAAATCCTGACTGTGTTTTCACACAGTTTCAGAAGTTTAAGTGCCTTAAACGCAGAAAAGCGTATAGGGATGAGCTGGTCTTTTGACCTCGCCTCCCTCCCGCCGAATTCCCTGTCGAATTCTGGCAATATCAAAAAGTATTAGGGAGGTAAGTATACTCTTGAAGTGAAATAAACGAAATCTAGGATTTCTTTTTTCACGAGAGAGTTGATACTTACCTCCCTAGATACGGACACGGCCTCTCCACCCCACAGAGGCTCGGTCTTCAGGCTCTTAATAGTTGCATGTGTGTCAGCCAATAAATTAGTCAGGAAGTGCTAGTCTGCGCATGCGCGGTGGTGGGGCTGGCATCCGCCAGACTACACTCTGACTCCCTGCCCAGTAGGGGCACCTAACTGTTTTAATCTGAGTGTCTAATGAGTGAAAGCCGATATTTAGCAATATCAAAAAGTATTAGGGAGGTAAGTATCAACTCTCGTGAAAAAAGAAATCCTAGATTTCGTTTATTTCTAGTCTCCTTTTTACGATTTTCTAATTGGTAGCTATCATTGTTACGCTTTTTTCGTTTTAGGAGTCTGGTAAATCGTCAGATAGGATTTAATGTACGTCATCGATTTGTGATCGCCATCACTCAGCTGAATTTGCCGGACATGTCTGTGTGAAATGTCCTTTTTTGTACCCTCATACCGGTCGTTACGGAGGGGGAATCTCTTCGCCGAATTCAGATGCCGTACTAGTTCTATTGGGAGATTTGAGTCATTCGCGTCGGTCTTGATTAAATCTCTGGACAAATGGATATCTGCTGATTTAAGGAAACTAAGAAACAGGATGTTTCTTCCAGTTCTGACGATAGTCCGAGGACTAGCGGGTGTTCCCGCAAATGGAGGAAACCGATCCCTCTAATCTATGCAGGTTAATAAGTTTCCTTAGCAAACGTCTAGAGCGACAAAGCTCTCGAAGGTGGGCTCGTGTAGTGCACCGGGTCAACCCCACTTAAGACTTGAGGGTGACGGGCATAACCCACAAGCAGTGGTGGCGGAGGCTGAAGCTGACGTCCATAAGGCTAGACCTTATGCTAATGCCAATTTTGTGTTTATTTCCTTTTTTCGCATCTTCCGCTCCATCAGATACCGTTTTAATTTCCGGTTTAGCAAGACATCCGGGTCGTCAGGATCTGGTTTCTTCGGTTGCGTCCGTTTCCGGTAGGACTTCCGGTTTTGTAGGAAATCCAGGTCTTCAAGATCCGGTTATTACTTCCGTTCGGTCCGTTTCCGGTATGATTTCCTTTTTGTAGGACATCCGGGTCTTCAAGATCCGGTTCCTAGTTCCGCTTCCGGTTTCATGAGCGTTTCCGGAAGAATGCATATCTGGGTCTGTTGGACCCAGCATTGCATTGTTCATCAATTTCCGGTTCCGGTTTTTCAGTTTCCTCTTCCGGTTATTCTGTACATCCGGGTTGTAGGATCTTGATCAGTTTCCGGTTGTCTACTTCCGGTTTTATGCATTTCCGTTTCCTTTTTTCCACATCCGGATTTCGTACAGCCGGGGATAGGGTCATTTCCGGTTTTACCCGACATTGCATTGTTCATCCATTTCCGGTTTTTCAGATTCCTCTTCCGGTAATTCTGTACATCCGGGTTGTAGGATTTTGATCAGTTTCCGGTAGTCTACTTCCGGTTTTATGCATTTCCGTTTCCTTTTTTCCACATCCGGATTTCGTACAGCCGGGGATAGGGTCATTTCCGGTTTTACCCGGCATTGCATTGTTCATCCATTTCCGGTTTTTCAGCTTCCTCTTCCGGTAATTCTGTACATCCGGGTTGTAGGATGTTGATCAGTTTCCGGTAGTATACTTCCGGTTTATGCATTTCCGTTTCCTTTTTTCCACATCCGTTTTCCTAGAATCTAGTCATCTTCTTGCCTAAGAATTAGTGTTATTTCCGTATTTGTTTAATATTTGGAATGTTTAATGGTTGAAAATACTCATACCGAGTCATTGCCAGTCTTGTAGTCTCTCTTTGAATTGTAGTCTATTCAGACATTTATTCGTTTATCAATGACAATTTTCAACGTAATTAAAGTCTTCTGACTGGTTACCGTATGGGATTTTGCTGCAGATTATTTTATATGCGCATTTCATCAGCCGATAAGTCAGTTTGTATTCTACGCATTATTTCGAGATACGATTTTTGCTTTCATCCAACTTTAGATGGCCAGTTGTCTTCGGGCCATTCAGCCTTTTTTCTCGCTCCTTTTACCTCTTATGTCGGCAGGTTGACATATTTATTTAACCAAAGGGAGTTTATTTGTGGATGGGATAACCCTGATTCTTACGTAAATCGTGGTATAATTTTGTCAGTCGCTGAAAAGAATTAGATTCAGTAAAGGTTTCATAGGAATGATAGGATCATTATGAGTACAGGATTAATGTCTACAAGTACATTATTCGCTTAGAAAAGATAATCAATCGGATATGGGGCAGGAAGGAGGAATATGAGTCAAATTCTTCTTCTGCGTTGACATAGATTCGGTGAGTTCGTTTTGTTTCATTTTTTTCAGATTGGTGTTTGTTTTCCCTTTTATAGCGTAATTTTTGCTCTATTTTGACTGGGTTGCTGCGGGCCTTCGGACGGTGGTTTCGGGGGGAGGGGGGGGGTGTCAGGGCTCGGGATTTGCTGGGTATTTTGGTGGCAGTTTGGCTGAAGGTTGTTGGTGATGCCACCGGCAATTTTCGGTCGGATTATTCCCAGACTATTCGGTGGGTCTTGGGTTTTTGCTCATTGAGGTTGTTGTCTGCGGGATGGCGGCGGGCCGGTTGGAGTGGGGTGGGGGTTCCGCTGGAGGGTGGAAGAGCGGCCGAGAATCTTTGGATTTAAGCATCCACCAACTATTTTTGGTCAAAATGTTTTCTAAATCTTTGCAAGTCCAGAGATATTACAGTTGTAATATGTGATCTGCAAAATTCAGTATTCAATCAGTTAATATCTAGTATCAGTGTTCAATCTTTCCTTTTATTGGGATTTCTAACACAATGTCATTTGTTATTACAAAGATGAAATTATTGATGCTAAGACTATAAATATAAGAATCAATAAAGTTTTCTGCCTCTTGGCATAAACATCGAATTGTTTAGGATATCTAATTTATCAGCAAGGCCGAGCGGCTAGGTAACCGTTGATGTATTCAATACAATTTTTATTAAATCTCCATTATTATACGATTTTAAAATTAGATAGTCTAATGTTTGCCATAGTTCCCTTATCAGGACCGTGTCATGTATTCTATTCATAGAATTGTGAAGACGGTCATCACTAGTAAGTTTCCCGTAGTTCATGTAGATCTCAGGCACATGATTTGGCTATATCTTGACTCTAAGCTCTCCCATAGACTTAATACTATGGGTTTTTGGTTTGCCACAATATCTGGTTAAATCTCTAAATAAAATTATCTATAATTTTTGCAGAGTCTTTAGCATTATTAATAAGTTAGGCTATACTGATATGAACCTTTTTTGTCTCCATTCAGAGTAAGCGGTATTATTAAAATATCCAAAATAAACATGAGTTACCTCTTTACTGAGGACTAAGCATTATGATATAGCCCAGGATTTTTGGTTGGAGCATCATGGCATATGTAATCTATGTGTTTTCTATGAGCAGTCCTCTTTAGCATATAGTAAGTTTGACACCTCTTTTAAGGGCGGCCATTATCAAAAGGGCTAGATATTCTTGGATCTAGAATCCTTCTCTGTTCTCTTCTTCCAAAATGATCTTCTGTTCTTTCTTATTAGAAGCTATTAGCTTTAGAGGGGTTGTTGTTTTCTATGATTGTCAAGGAGTCTATAGAAGAGGCTATTCATTGGAAAGTAGATCCAGGCTTCTGTTCATTGGTTGGATTGTCTGTTAGCCTTCTAAATGTCGATTCATTCAGTCATTGCCATGGGGTTTTCTTTCATTTTTAGAAGGAGGAATGAGGTTTAGTCTTATGGATCGTCCTCTAGTAGATCTGTTCGCGGCCTCTCTGAATGCTCAGATCTTCTCTTACATGTCTCCTTTTCCGGACAGTCAATCCCTGGTGGTGGATGCTCTGTCTCAGTAGTGGACAGGAATGTTCACCTATGCCTTCTCTCTAACGATTTTGATTCAGTTAGTCTTGAAGAGGGTCAAGGATCAGGTTTGCAAAATTCTTCTGATAGCTCCTTTTTGGCCAAAGAGGATTTGGTTTTTAGACCTAGATTTTCTGGTAGATTTCCCTCTCCTTCTTCCAGTATCCCAGGATCTTCTATCTCAAGTAAGAGGTCTTTGTGTGCATCCAAATCCAATAAATTTTAGTCTGTGTGTCTGGAGAATCTCGAGTCTGAGGTCCTCGAGAATAAGGTTTCTTCTGATCTCAGGAAATTATTGACTGCCAGAAGGGTTTCGACCCGTCGAGTTTACAAGGGTCGACTTAAAATATTTGGTGAATGATGTTCAGACCAAGGTTTCGTGCCCGATTCTGTTTCTATACCCAAAGTATTAGATTTTTCTATCTTATCTGTTTGATTATTTTCATTTGTCAGTTATTACGGTCAGGGAGTATAGATTCTCTCTGGCGTCATCCCTTCCTTGTCTTCTGTATGCCGATGTCGAGGATACTAAGACACTTAATAGCTTTATTAGAGGTCTAAGTAATATTCGTCCTCCGATTGCTAAGCATTTACCTTCCTCGAGTTTGGCTTTGGTTCTTCAAGTTTTGGCAGGTCGCCATTTTGAACCTATTTCTTCTACCAGTATTAAGTTTTGTTTTGTTTTTAACTGTCAAAGCTGTTTTTCTTGTTGCTACAGCCTCTGCTAGAAGGCGTTCAAGAGGTTCATGCTCTTTCTGCTGAAAAGGAGAGATTTATAGTTTCAGGAGACGGCTTGGTTTTATATCCCAGAAGGAATTTTTTATCTAAAACTCAAACTAACCGCTATCCTGCTAGTCCGATCATTTTAAAATCTTTTTCGTCTTTCGCCATCCGATAAATTTTGGTGTCCTGTTTGGGCATTAGGAACCTTCAATCAGCGATCAGATTTTATAAGAGTCGATCCATCTCATTTATGGTTTTCCTACGCGGAAGAGTTATTTAAGCCGGTCTCAAATTCTTCAATTGTCAGATGGATTTGTGAGACAATAATTAAGCTTTGTTATGAGATAGCCTCACCGGATCAAATTAATCTCTCCCTTATTAAAGCCGATGACGTTAGAGGTATGGCTACTTCTTTTGCTCTTTTTGAGGGTTCGTCTGTAGATGAGGTCATACAGGTGGCAGGATGGAAATCTGAATCCACCTTTACATCCTTTTATCTCAAAGACCAGAGTGCAGCAGCTTCCTTCTTTCGTAACATTTCCACTTTTAACTAAAAATGCCGAAGACTATTTACCAAGCACTTCCCACCATTTTTGTTAGGACTCTGCATTTGTGAGAAATGGTGAGAGTCTTCTTTTGGTTTTTTATTTATTTCTGTAAGTTCAAGTTTTCCTTATTTGCTAATCATGGTGTGATTGAGCTAAATGCACTATTATGTTATGTTATTAACATTTGGATAATATTGGTTTAATTTTTATCCTTGTTTGTTGATTCTCAAATCTCCTCCCACCTAATGTTTAAATGGGGCACTGACCAAATCTACGGGTTTAGCAAGTAGTGATTGAACGGTAATGGATGTTTTTGTGGTGTAATAACTAATAACAACCCCCCCCACAGACCCCCCTTGTGGGTTGGTCTGTTGTTTTATTAACCACTATAAAAACATACTTACCGTTCAATCACTACGACCCGGCCTCAACCACCCCGCGTGGTAAGATTTGAGAATTGGACTTTAATATTTAGCACTTAAATTTAGAAAAGTGAATCTGTTTCCTATTTGGGCTCCAGTGCGCATGCGCGAGCGCGCTTAGTGACAAGCATCACTATGAGGGATTATAGACTGGTGCCAGTCTATATCTGTCATTATGCTGGAGATGGACTTAACCATTAGCCTGGTTAAGGGTCCATATTAATAGGAATAGGCATGGGGAGGTGTGTATGCAGGCATAAAAATTTTATTCTGATAGCTAAATGCAGATAATTGATTTAGTAAGTAGTGATTGAACGGTAAGTATGTTTTTATAGTGGTTAATAAAACAACAGACCAACCCACAAGGGGGGTCGGTGGGGGGATTGCAGCTGTAGGATGTTTCTACTACAACAGCTGCAGAAAACAGTAATTATACATACATAAAGAGGTGCAGACTTTGAGATTAATATGATATAATGGATGTTAAAATCAGAAAAGGTGTTCAAAGATCTCGAATATATCAATTTTGGTCATCTAAGATACTATCTGAGAATATTTTATCCTTATTTGGTAAAATTCAGCATGAGATGTTTTTATCTTGCAGGCTCTATCTTTGGAGATACTTTGGTTATCATCATAAAATCGGCGTGAGCTCAAAGAAATTCCTATTGGCCTGGTTGATTATGATTATGCTCACATGAATATTGCAGAGATATAATCAAATGAATTAATATTTTGAAATAAAATCAAGAATTTTCTTCATGTGATCAACATTGCCTCACAAGCTGTAGTAGTTTCAATAATTAAGATATTTTGATGAAACTACCCCAGTTATGAGATAATGTGATTAAGCAGCAGCACAGCAAATTCTGTCATTGTATCTCTAATACCTATTTTGATATGGGATGAAGGATAGAGCGCATCATGAAATTTTTGTTTCAAATTTTGCTGCCACATTTATCCCGCAGTGTATCATTTGAAGCACTAGGGCGATTCTGACATCCCTATCGGATAAATCTTCAAATAGGCAGCTACATGTAGGTACCAGAATTATTACAATCACTTCAGTGGTTCTGGCAATATTATCATGTTTTCGCATAATATTTATTTACACTCCCTATGACTGTGATACAATGGTATCAGGAGCCGGGTGAGTAATTTGACAATTAAATACACATGTCAAGTGTGCCACTTCATTTAACCATTATCACACTTGTGTAAAATGTGTAATAGCCTACTTACAGAGATAGTGCTGGCGTACATTATGAAAAAAAATGTTAGTGAAACGTGATGCTGTCGTGCACTTACAGCAGCATTGTTAGCTCACCTGGCCAGAATGGCCAAGTGAGCTTCTGCCATGGCAACCATTCGTCCGTCCATCTGTCTATCAACCTTTGCTTTAAAATGCTACTCATTAACAGCGGATTTCAACCTAATTTGGCAGGAAGGACCCTAAGGAGATAGGCTTCAGAACTTGTATACAGAATTTTGATTGGGCAATTTTTTCCGATGGCCATCTTGAATTTTCAGAAAATTTTGGGAAATAAGATAAAAACCTACTCATTAACTAGTTGGCCGATTTCAAGCAAACTTGATGGGAAGGACCCTAGACTGGTACGCTTCAGAACCTGGGTACAGAATTTTGATTGGTCAATTTTCTCGATGGCCACCTTGAATTTTCTGAAAAATAGCTTAATATCATTTAAAACACTACTCAACCAGATGTGGTGGCACGAATACTAGGCTAATAGGTTTCAGATCTTGTATACAGAATTTTGATGGGTAAATTTTTTTGCCGCCCATCTTGGATTTTCTGAAAATTTCTGCAAGTCAGTTAAAAGCCTGCTCATTAACCACTGGGCTGTTTTCAATCAAACTCAGTGGGAAGGACCCTAGAGTAGTATGCTTCAGAACTTGTACACAGAATTTTGATTGGACAATTTTTTTGCCGGCTGGCTTGAATTTTCCGGAAATTGGCGGGAAATTGTTTAAAACTCTAATCCTCATTAACTTCTTGGGCAATTTCAGCCAGAGTTGGCTGGAAGGATACTGGAGTGGGAAGTTTCAGAACTTGTATACACAATTTTGATTGGTCAATTTTTCCGGTGGCCATTTTGATTTTCTGAAAATCAGTTAAAAGCCTACTCATTAACCTGTGGGCTGATTTCAATCAATCTCAGTGGGAAGGACTCTAGATTTGTATGCTTCAGAACCTGTATACAGAATTTTGATTGGTCAATTGTTCTGGTTGCCATCTTGGATTTTCTGAAAATCAGTTAAAAGCCTATTCCTCATTAGGCACTTGGCCAATTTCATGCCGATATACAGACTTGAAAGGTCAATAATTTTGGTGGTCATCTTGAATTTTCTAAAAAATGGTGGGAGATAATTTTAAATGCTACTCATCAACTGCTTGGACAGTTTCAACCAGACTTGGCTGGAAGGATACTAGGTTGGTAGGTTTCAGAACTTGTATACAGAATTTTGATTTATTAATTTTTTCAGCGGCAATCTTGGATTTTTTTTAAATATCGGGAAATCAGTTAAAAGGCTTACTACTCATTAACCGCTTGGCCGATTTCAACCAAACTCAGCTGGATGGGCCCTAGTCTACACTACAGAACTTGTATACAGTGTGGCCATCTTGGATTTTCCAGAAAATAGGAATTCGTTTAAGACTATTCCTCATTAACCCATTGGGCAATTTAAACCAAATTTACCTTGACAGATCCTATAGTGGTAGCCTCTAGAAATTTGTTTCTGAATTTTGGTAGATCAATGTTATGGTGGCCATCTTTGATTTTCTGAAAATTATCCGGAACCATGTAAAAATGGTACGCCTTAATCAAGTCCATTTTCAACAAAACTTTGGTCGAACGATTCTATGACGGTAGGCTACAAAATGTCAAATGATAATCTGGATTGGTCTATTTTTTTGGTGACCATCTTGGATTTTTTTTCAAATTAGGTCTCCTTGAAGCCATCGGTGACATTTCAATTTAGACTTTTGGTTCTGTTTTGTGGAAATACTGTGGTGCAGATGTGTGTTCCCCGCATAAGCTGCGATGTGTCGCCTACACTCATGGCTACACCCTGCTGGGCCTATGATTTGGTGGCATGCTGACATGTGGATGCCATAGTTGATCTTATTACTGTTGTTGTCATTTTCTGCGTTCATCGCTATCTGAGTGTAAACCATGGGGTCCTCAATGACAAAGACCAGCATTGGAGACATGACACAACTGTCAAACCGGACAAACCCAATAAACCCCCATCTGCCTGGAGTAGAAACACGAACAATAATCTGTCATGGATCCTATTCCTACAGTGGCTACACACATCGGTACATCAGCAGTTGGAAATTATGTCCTAAGAGCATGGGGATGACCTTCGGATTAACAGCTGCGATTGCTTCGACGATCAGCAACAGTCAAAATATTTACACAAAATGTGATTACCATAAATCTTCCGTTACTTAGGAGACATAAATTATGTCATAGTGATTAGTGTCATTGTGATTAGGAACAAACTTGGGGTTTAAGACACATGCATGATTACAATTTCATATATCAATGAAAATAGACAATGTACACAGGATTTGACCTATAATCTTCACACTCCCCTGCTTGAGTGTTATCATCCCGAGAACATTACAAAATATGATATAATACAAAAACAATAATAAACTAACGTTGTGTCTTGGCTAACATCTGCATTAACAATAACTGTGTTTGACTAATATTTGCTAGCATATTAGGGTCCACTTGTACTTCCATTTCATGTTCAGTTACCGATCTTGGAAGATTACATGGGTTCCAATTGTATCCTGCAGTTAAACGTGTGGTCCTTCGCACAGGCTTGGTTCTGCATCTGATATAGCTTGCTGCCCTGCTGTGCGCTGTCCAGGTATACCATGAACAAACTGATGCTGAAGTATCCCGGATGAGCACCCATCATCTGTGTTACCATTGGAGCTATCAGCCTGTCACCATCTTCAGTGATGTGGTGCATCGCAGTTTGATGATCGATGTCTGTACTTGTGGGGTCATTACTTACTACATCAGGTTCTTTACGCACACGTTTACTGAAATCTGGACCTACGTATGGAACTGTTAGTAAAAAAAGCCATTCATCTTTATCTAGTCCGACATCTTCATCAGCTGGTCTTTCTACTGTATCAGAAAGTACATGGGTACTCACAGGAGCGATGTCTTGCACTAGTTCTCTTGAGTTTAAAATTTCAGTTCTATGAACAGTCTTCTGTTTTGCATCACTGCCTCGACACTACAACATATACATTATTGTCACGTCTTTCAATAACTTTGTATGGTCTTGTCGCACACATCTTGAATTTATACGCCCCTTGAGGTGATTCTTCAAGAATACTCTAGCACCAATAGCTAAACCATCATCAATTGCTTCTTGGTTAATTCTGCATTGATGTTTCAGTGCTTCATGCTCAATCCGTTCACTGGTTAACTGAAATGCATCCTGAAGTCTCCTTTGATGCTCTACAGGTGTTTCCTCATGAAGGTTGTCAACTGGACATCCACCATCCAATATGGCATCGACTGGGAGTCTAGGCTCACTTCCAAAGAATAAGAAATGAGGAGTATATCCAGGTGTAGCATGTGGAGCGCAATTGTAAGCATATATTAGTTCAGGAAGTAACTCCGGCCATTTTCGCTTTTTCTCATTCGGTAAAGTGTGAAGCAGATTATGCAGAGTCCTGTTAAACCTCTCGCATTGCCTTGGGGATGGTACGGTGTTGTTTTTTTACTTTACAATGCCATAGATACTGTAATGTTCTTGTATCAGGCGGGACTCAAAAGTTTCTACCCTGGTCACTAAGCAATGGCTGCAGAATACCATACTTTAGAATAAATTTTGTGTATTCATCTGTTAGAATAAGCACATTTTCAATGTTGTTGACACCTGGTTCCAACATCGTGAAATCCACTGCCAGAATTTCGAGGGGCTTCTTACTGAGCCAATTGTTGTCTTCACATTCTTACCAGCTTTGGAAATTGTGCATCGATCACATTTCATACACTGCGAGGCAACGTCACGTGACATGAATGGCCAGTTACATTTTGTCCTCAATAGAGACAATGTTCTTTCAGGGCCCTGGTGTCTCATATCATCATGGATAGACTTTAAAACTTTAGACTGAAGTGACTGGCAGAAGCAGCTGTTGAATTCTAACACCATTGTCATATACACGATATGTACCTTGTGTACGCTCAAATCGCATCCATGACTGCAACATCGTCTTCATCTTGCGGTCTAGTTTCTTAAACTGAATTCCTGAATGTGGCTCCTTGCACTTAAGAAGAAGTTTCAAATGACTGATACTAACATCAGAATTTTGGAGCTTGATACGCTCTTCTTTTGTCAGACAAGGAAATGTAGATTCTATTATGGGCTCAATTTATCTCTTGCATCCATACCTGCTGAGAAATTTCCTGAATACGGTCTCTAATATCTTTCTCTATACTAGTTGACCTTGACTCAAATGTATTTATGGTGCTGACCACGACCTCTTCAAGTCGACTTATTTCTGGTGTATGCTGTGCTTTGCGGCTAAGAGAATCAGCATTATTGTTGCGCTTTCCTGATCGATGCTTGATATTTAATTTGAATTGTGACAGTTCACCAACCCATCTCAGTTGTGTTGCACCAAGTTTCGCGGTGGTCTGAATATAACTCAATGGATCATTATCAGTAAACACAACACAATCTGTGCCCAACAAAAGATCATGATACTTCTCTGTTACAGCCCATTTTAATGCTAGTAACTCGAGTTTCATACTAGAGTAATTACTCATGTTAAGTTCATTTTTACGCAATGATCTACTAGCATAGCTTAACACAACATGACCATGTTCCTGTTTCTCGTATAGCACGGCACCTAATCCCAAATGACTAGCATCTAATATATAAGGCAGATTAAAATCTGCGTAGCCCGACACTGGATCTTCAGTGAGTTTCTCTTTCAATAGCATGAAAGCTTCGTCACTTGCACAATCCCACATTTTGATACCTAAACGCTTTCTGTTTTTCTTGCCATGGGTGCTTGTCAGGAGTCTGTTAAGAAGAGCAGCGATTTTGAAAAAATCACACACAAACCTTCAGTAGTAACTCGCGACACCGAAAAATCCACACAACTCTGTCTCAGTCTTTGGTTTTGGCCAATCCTGCACAGCGAGTACTTTTTCTTCATCTGTACTAATACCATCTGCAGATATCACATGATCTAGATATCATAGCCATTCCATAAAATGATTACACTTTTCTGGTTTAACTTTTAGATTAAAGTGGCACAGTCGTGACAAAACCATATCGAGATGCTGAAGTGTCTCCTCGAAAGTTGCACCAGATACGAGGATATCATCCAAATATATGAGACTACTCTAAAAAAAAAATCTTCCATGAGCATCATGAATGTTTCCGGAGCACCGCTCAAGCCAAATGGCATTCTGGTTTACTCGTCACCTGTCCCAACACGAAAGGTAGAAAATATCTGATTGAGCTACTGGAAGCTGTTTGAATTCATGTGCTAAATCCAAACTGCAGAAATACCTTGCACCATTCAACATGTCCAATGCCTCTTCAATCCTGGGCATAGGATAAGCGTCTTTCTGTGTCTTGGCATTTAAAGCTTTATAATCACAACACAGTCTGAGTTGACCATTCTTCTTCCGAGGTAGCACTACAGGTGATGCATATGGACGTGAACTTTCCCGGATTATGCCTGTATCCAATGCTTTTCGGAGATAATCCTGTACTTCTGACCACTGATGCGACGGAATGCGTCGATGAGCAATTTTGATCGGGTGGTCATCTGTTGTGATAATTCTATGTTCAACCTCACCACAGAATCCGAAATCATCCTCTGACTTACTAAATACATGTTCATGGTGCTTTATCAAACTTCAGAGTTGATGGTCATACTGATTTAGAAACTCGCTATTAGTACATTTATTTCTTATTTCAATTTCATTCATGCTTATGGTTCTAATTTGAGAAATTCTTTTAGACTCTTCTGTTTAATCTCACAAAAGACATTAAAGCCAATCACAACAGGAACTTTCTTCTTCTGCCTGCCTAATTCATCAGTTGGATCTTTAACTACTAAAAATGTGATATCTTTATATGTATAACCAGAAATTGGTACATCCATCTCGACATAACCTACAAATGGAATATCCGGGCTATTTGCAGCATAAATATGAATGTATTGCTTAATATCCACAAGTCCCCTATCCGAGAAATTTTCCATGAAAAATGACTGCTAACGTCGACACTTGGGCACCTGTGTCCAGGAGACATCAGACTTCCACACTATCCATAAGTAACACATACTCAGGCCATTTACCGATTGCTTTATGCAACAGTAAGCCAACCAAATCAACACCTACCATGTGGCGCTCTACGGCAGGTCTTACAAGTTTAAACCTGGTTTACTTTCTACACACAGTTTCAATTCTGGACAGTCTCTTCAAAATGATCTGGTGAATTACAGTTACAACAAAAACGATTATTAAACATTGTGGAGCTTCTAGGCACATAGGAATTTGAATTATGTACACTGTTTTTTTAATCTCTCATTAACTTAATCAGATCATTAATTTGTCTTTGCTGCTCATCAAGTCTTTCTGTCTGCTTTTCCGGCGCCTTTAGAACTTTTCTGTGCCAGTTTCATTAGCAGCTATGGCTCTCTGATTGGTATTATACTTGGGCGTCCCTATCCACTGAATTGCCCTATCACCCAACTCGAAGGAAAGTCAAACGCTGCAACTTCATTTAAGCGTCGTAACTCACACCCTAGTCCTTCATCCTGCATGGCCTCTGCGAACCTGCCCTTCAATGAGAGTTCACGACATGTCTTAAAACTGCTATCTTTCTCAGTGATTCTATTGTAGATGTTGACAAAATTTAATGAACATGAGAGAAGATCTTCATAGCCCAGTGTGTAAGCATAAAATCACTGTTGTAACACAGACAATGCATCGTCATCACCAAAAACCTTCAATAAAACCTGAATTATCTCCTCAGGAGAAGTCTTAATGTCTTCACCCCTACCCACAATTTCTTGTCTGGCCCTACAACCCAGATGAGTAATAATTAAATTTGCGAAGTCACCACTACACAGCTTACGCAACTCAGCCATGCTTCCCACATCTGCAACCCACTCACAAACGGACAACTCACCTGGTGTTTGGTGGCTGCCCCTTTGACTGGGCAAGACTACAAATGGTTTATTCATATGTTCATTAGTGGTTTCTTGCTCGAGAAGCTGATTTCTAAGCAACTCTAGTTCTTTATTTAGATCATCGATGGTTTTCTGTTCTGCCATTTTACACTTGCAATACCTAAATAATTATTTGCTCAATTAGTCAACAGAATTAGTCTGATACACTCTAAACACACTGTATCAACAATAGAAGATGCTTCACACAATCAATAACAGATAAGCAATCATAAACTGCATGAACATCAAATGTAAATAATAACCAGTATCAATCGCAGATAGCTCCCTACCTATCGTTATTACACCATAACACCAGATACATATTAAATTAGATTATCAATCCAAGTGAGACAATTATCATGATAATCATTATCGAGCATACCAGATATGCAATGACTTAGTTTCAATCCCGGATAAACTATTATATCACTGACAATTACACAATCATCATCATCCATTTATCATATATGCAATGGATTAAAACATCAGCCTCAGATAAACATTAATAGATACATAGTCAGCAACTGTCACAATACCTAATCAATCGGCGCCTAATCATAATATTCATGAATGCATGCAGCAATGATGTGCAATGAACGCCATTCAATAATATCCAATAAATGTTATGCAATGATAGGCCATGAATGTGATGCAATGATAGGCCATGAATGTGATGCAATGATATGCAATGGATGTTATGCAATGATAGTCAATGAATGGATGATGATTAGCCATGACCAATGATGGTGATACAATATGGGTTACCATATTAACTACATATAATCTGTTTCAAGTCCAGAAACACAATATGACTTATCAACTACATATAATTGATATCAATTTCACTAGAACAAATTAGAATTTAAACATGCCAAATGGTCTACAAGCAGGATTATAGCTTATTTCCGTTAAGTTTATGGACTAAATCAATAAACATGTATTTAAAACAGGAAATGTTCAATGTTCTGTTCAATATTATGTATGCAGTTAGCAATAAATTGACTAAATGTGTGCATGTCGCTGTGCACCATCCCTTGCAGAGGGATCCTGGGATCTGAAGCATGTGTGTCAATCTTTCGGAGCATCCTACTCGTGCAGCATCAGATGTAAACTGTGGGGCCCCTCAATGACAAAGACCAGCATTTGAGACACTGTTCTTTATTATGTTCAAGATACATAACACAACTGTCAAACCAGACAAAACCTGACAAACCCAATAAACTTCCATCTGCCTGAGTTAGCAACACAAACAATAAACTTCCATCTGCCTGGGTTAGCAACACAAACAATAAACTTCCATCTGCCTGGGTTAGCAACACAAACAATAAACTTCCATCTGCCTGGGTTAGCAACACAAACAATAAACTTCCATCTGCCTGGGTTAGCAACACAAACAATAAACTTCCATCTACCTGGGTTAGCAACACAAACAATAAACTTCCATCTGCCTGGGTTAGCAACACAAACAATAAACTTCCATCTGCCTGGGTTAGCAACACAAACAATAAACCTCCATCTGCCTGGGTTAGCAACACAAACAATAAACTTCCATCTGCCTGGGTTAGCAACACAAACAATAAACTTCCATCTGCCTGGGTTAGCAACACAAACAATAATATGCAGGGTTGAAAAAAATCAAAAGAAATCAGGGTTTTTCAATTTAATCAGATTTTTATTATTTTTATGCTTTTTTTACTAGAACTAACATAATCATTGATTTTTTGACATGCACTCATGTTCGGAACTAAATAGAATATAATCACTAAACAATGTTGACCTTATTTAATCACTAAACAATGTTGACCTTATTTATACTATTAAAATGTATTATAACAATAAGCATCCCAGAATTTGTTCTTGTTGTTCTTAAGACATTTTTATGCTCCCCGAAAAAAAATTTGCGGGAGCATATAGTCACCACTTTGTTCGTCCGTCCGTCCATCCGTTCACCATATATATATAAGTTTGTCCGGGGCATAGTTTCAAGACTCACATATGGTCACCAAACTTGGTATGTTGATGCATCTTAGGGAGAAGGTGTGCGGAGTATCAAAAGTAGGCCATGCTGACCTACTTTTCATGGTCATCTGAACATCACAAAATGTTTGTCCGGGGCATAGTTTCAAGGCTTTTTCACATATGGTCACCAAACTTGGTATGTGGATGCATCTTAGGGAGAATGTGTGCGGAGTATGAAAGGTAGGTCAAAAGTAGGTAATGCTGACCTACTTTTCATGGTCGACTGAATATCACAGAAAATGTTTGTCCGGGGCATAGTTTCAAGACTTTTTCACATATGGTCACCAAACTTGGTATGTGGATGCATCTTAGGGAGAATGTGTGCGGAGTATGAAAAGTAGGTCAAAAGTAGGTAATGCTGACCTACTTTTCATGGTCGACTGTATATCACAGAAAATGTTTGTCCGGGGCATAGTTTCAAGGGTTTTTCACATATGGTCACCAAACTTGGTATGTGGATGCATCTTAGGGAGAAGGTGTGCAGAGTATGAAAAGTAGGTCATGCTGACCTACTTTTCATGGTCGACTGAATAGCACAGAAAATGTTTGTCCGAGGCATAGTTTCAAGACTTTTGCACATGTGCTCACCAAACTTGGTATGTGGATGCATCTTAGGGAGGTGTGCAGAATATAAAAGTAGGTCATGCTGACCTACTTTTCATGGTCGACTGAATATCGCAGAAAATGTTTGTCCACGCCATAGTTTCAAGACTTTTGCACATATGGTCACCAAACTTGGTATGTGGATGCATCTTAGCGAGAAGGTGTGCGGAGTATGAAAAGCAGGTCAAATGTAGGTCATGCTGACCTTCTTTTCATGGTCGACCGAATATCACAGAAAATGATTGTCCGGGCCATAGTTTCAAGACTTTTTCACATATGGTCACCGAACTTGGTATGTGGATGCATCTTAGGGAGGTGTGCACAGTATGAAAAGTAGGTCATGCTGACCTACTTTTCATGGTCGACTGAATATCACAGAAAATGTTTCTCCGGGCCATAGTTTCAAGACTTTTTCACATATGGTCATCAAACTTGGTATTGATTATTCCAGAAAATATCTCTGTTCATTTTGAACATAGTTTTTATGCGTATTTTTCATATGGTGCCAAGCAAAGTCTAAGTGTGTTAATTTAGAGAAACTTAGATTTTGCTTTTATTAAGCTATCCCTAACAAATTGTTCGTTAGGGCAAATCCCGCCAGACCAAAAGAATGATGGCCCACCAAATCATTCCTACTCCCCAAATTGTGGATTTAACATCATTACCCCAAACCAACAATATTTTAAGGATGGCGTAATATGGTAATATCTCATTGACAATTTCAAGTTCGTTTCTCTGTGTCTGAGCCACAGTTCCAAACCTTTCCCTGAAGCATATGCCTCCAGGGTTATCCATTCAGTTTCTCTGCAGTGTATACCTTCGGGGAGCATACATCAATTTATTGATTTGCCTTGTTTAATTTATTGTCACATTTTGAAATAACTGCAGTTCTACTGGATGGGTCATGACCATTGACCAAATTTCTAATAAACATGCCTACACTACTGTAACCATGTTTTGTCTAGACTTGATGGGCTACATTTTATCCATCTTTTGTGGATAAAATGTGTATACGGCTGTATAACTCTGGACATGGTATAACATATTTTGAATACAATTTAACTGAATGTAGTCGGCAATAACTGTCGGTCAACTTTGAAAATATTCAGCTGGTCTAGAGTTATTATTGTCTAGTGAAATTATTGTCTAGTGGCTGGCAGCAGTCAGAGTCAAGTCAGTTAAAAATAATATCCACAGAACTGTTATAAATAGTATTGGTCTGTGCTGTGTTTACGCATCAAATAACAACTAAGGAAAGTTTCCACTAAGTGTACTGATAGAAATAAAGATTCTTAGTTCTTATATTAGCATAATATTGTATAACCAGGCCTATTAACTATCTGAAACAATAGCTACAATAACTTAACAAATCCCCTGTTTAAGACTATATGCTCGGCCTCAACGTGGCGCAGGGGTGTGATCCACTGGGTGTCAATACAGACATTTTGAGGGGCTAACCAGAGCATTACGCACAACGCAAAAGAATGACACTTGGAGATCGAATCAACCGAAATGGTGCTCGCCATGTGAAGATCCGCCAGGCAGGTGCAGCGCCGGGCTCCACGCCTCGAAGGAGCCCACCCTCAGCTACTGGAGGTCCCATCAACTCGTCTTGTGGAGCCAGGGGACGAGGATGGAGAGCTACTGGCCAACCGAAAGAGAAGACCAAACCCAAAGAGAACCCCAGTATCAACATCAAGCACTGGAACGCAGAAGGGGTTACCAACATGAAATCAGAGCTCGAACAGTTCCTGTACGAAAACAACATTGATATCTGCTGCATCCAAGAGACACACCATTTAAGATCAGAGGTTACCAGATTTTACGGTGTGATCGAAGAGGAAGAAAGAAAGGCGGGGTGATCACCTGGGTCCGAAACAGTGTGAACGCCAGCCAGATCAAAACCTTTATGTAAGAGGCAGAATATATCAAGATCAAGGTAACAACCAGCAACTCTGTGATTGACATTGTCAATTATTACTTCCCTAATGACAAGAATCTCTCACTTGACACAATCCAGGTCCCGGACTGCCACTTCCTCATTGCGGGAGACTTTAATAGCCAGTCCCAGAGCTGGGGATACAGAACACTTGATAAACGAGAAGACATTGAAGCATGGCAAGATGAAAAGCACCTTTTACTTGTCAACGATCCCACAGATCAGCCTACCTTCTACTCACGCAGGTGGCACTCGACAACAATGCCGGACTTGGCATTGTGTACAGAAGACATTCACAGAAACCTCAGTAGAGTGGTCGGATCGCAGTTAGGAGGAAGCAACCACTGCCCAGTCCTCCTCTCTCTTTCTGGAAGTATTTCGACAAGTTCACCTCAACATCCAAGGTGGAACTACAAAAAGGCAAATTGGAGTCTGTTCAGCATTCGTTCCAAGGAACTTACCCAAAATATAGCAGTAGAAGGGAGAAACATCAACAATGCGGTCAAGGGAATTTAATTCAAGTACCTCAAGGCTGCCAACGGAGCGATTCCTCGAGGGTTCAGAAAAAACTACCACCCCTACTGGACAACAGAACTGCAAGCAGCACATGATAAACTAGACAAGGCCAGAGAAGATGCAGAGGGTAATCCCTGTCATGAAAACCACTTCACACTACAACAAACTAAAGCCAGGTATCTAAAGACCAAGCTGGAGGTCAAAAGAAGAAGCTGGAGGGAAAAGATGGCAGGGTTTAATTTAGAGAGAGACACCACAAAGCTATGGAGACTGACTAAAGCACTGAATGATGAGGGTGTCGGGGGAGAGAAGCTTACTCTTGAAGATAGACAAACACTGTCAGGAAAGATTTGTGAAGGCATATGCAAAAGAAAGCAACATTTCTATACCACGAATGCGTCAAAAAGAGGTTAGAAAAGAGCAAAAGGAAAGAACAGACACCAATGCTCACGATGCAATGAAAGTTGACATTAGTTTAGCAGAACTGAAGAAGTCTATCCGCCAATTGAAGAAGAAGAAATCTCCCGGCCCAGATGGCATTACGAATGAAATGATCCAACACCTTGGAAATACATATCTCCGCAAGTTGCTAGACATCTTTAATCTCAGTTGAACCAATGGAGAGGTTCCTCAGTACTGGAAGGAAGCCAGAATGACTCCTATTCTGAAAAGGGAAGAACAAGACGAAAGTGCTGAGCTACCGTCCTATCAGTCTTACAAGCTGCATATGCAAGACCATGGAGCGCATCGTCAACCAGCGGTTGCAGTGGTAGCTGGAGTTGGAGAACATTATAGTTTCAGGGCAGGCTGACTTCAGAAGATACAACAACACATCTTGCACAGGTCAGAGGACACTTTTCAAGCCAAGAAGGTGATGCTAGCTGCCGTTATCGATCTGCAGAAGGCATTTGACAAGGTGTGGAAGGATGATGGCCTCATGAAGCTCCGGCGCACAGGCATCGGTGGCAACATGTTCCGATGGACCAAGTCATACCTACACAATCGCAGAGCTAGGGTGCTGGTGGATGGACAATCTGGACAGAATGTATTGCTGAGACAAGGGGTACCACAAGGCGGAGTATTATCACCAACTCTGTTCATACTCTTCATTAATGACATTGTAGCAGAGCTGTCCAATGGGATCCAAGCAGCCCTCTATGCAGATGACCTCGTACTCTGGTGCACCGAGGAGTACACAACGACTGCCATGTACAGAATGCAGCTCGCCTTGGACCGAATTACAGCTTGGGCCAATCGCTGGTGTATTACCATCAACAAAGAAAAATCATCAGCCATGCTATTCTCACTGTCCACCAAACCCAAGGTTGGCAATCGGACACTGGGCAGTACTCCACTCGAGTACGAGGACCAGCAGACATACCTGGGAGTCACCTATGACAGAAGATTAACATGGAAGGAGCACATCCAGAACGCAGAGGCAAAGGCCAGAAGAAAGCTAAACATCATGAGGAAGCTGGCAGGAACAAAGTGGGGTGCCAATGAAAGGATCCTCAAGACCATCTACCTAGGTGCCGTACGACCACACCTTGAGTATGGATCCAGCTCATGGATGACCGCAGCTAAATCTCATCAACAGAACCTCGACAGAGTACAAAACCAGGCACTGCGCATCATCACTGGTGGAATGCGATCAACACCAATAGAAAAAATGGAGCAGACAGCAGGCATCCCCCCACTTAGTAAAGGAAGGGAATGCAAAGCACTGATCCAAGCTGCAAAGTTCAAATCGTTCAACAACCACCCGATGAAGATCAGGCAAGCACAACTGTCATCAGGAAGACTTAAAAGATCAAGTTTTGTGAAAGAGACAAAAGCACTTCAAAGGAAACACCAAGAAGCACAAATAGAAGACCCAAACCACACCCTTGATCCTCCACCCTGGGAAAACAAACTAGAGAGTCTAGCTATTCGCACCACAGTACCTCATCTCGCAACCAAAGATGAACACAGTGATGTGAGCAAGAAGGCCCTGACCCTAGCCATGCTGGAAGAAATGTACCCTCAGGAGACATGGATAAGGATCTACACAGATGGATCAGCCAAAGATGCAATTAGGAGCGGAGGTGCCGGACTGCACATACAGTATCCAAACGGCCAACATGAGTGAGCTGCAATACCGACAGGCAGACACTGCACAAACTACAGAGCTGAAGTCGAAGCACTGGTCCATGCAGCTAATACCATCAGCAGAACAGCAGACCCTATTGCACAGATTGTCTCTTTATCTGATGCCCGCTCCGTCCTTGAGGCTATCACCAAAGGTAAGCTGCCACAACTTGAAGAAGCACTACAAACCATCAAATGCTTTCGGATAGCACTGCAGTGAATCCCCTCACACTATGGAGTCCAAGGAAATGAGGAAGCAGACAAGATGGCAAAGGTAGGGGCAGAAGAGAATCAGACAGAAAACATGGTTACCCATACAGAGATGAAGACTATCATCAAGTCACTCTATAGAATACCTCAATCAAAAGATGCCTACCATCATCTCTCGAGGCCAGAGCAAGTGACCATTTTTCGTCTCAGAACTGGACACAACAGACTAAACCAACACATGTACAGGCGGTTCCACCTTACGACATCGCCCGCTTGTCCTTGTGGAGAAGCAGAACAGACCACAGAGCACATACTTCAATGTTGCAGTACGTATCAGCTGCTGAGAGAAGAGAGCTGGCCTTTGTCAACTTCTTTTCTTGAAAAGCTGTATGGGCCTGTGGAAGAACTGCAGAAAACCACAGATTGCATCTTGAGAACGGCTCTCCAAGTGTGATACCAGCGATCGAAAAGAAGAAAGAAGAAGACTTAGCAAATCCAAAAAAAATCTTTAGAAATTTTATAGTGCAAATGAGATGAGTTGAGGAGGAAAAAAATAAAAAAGTTGATTTTTTCAGCATGATTTAATTATATGATTTAATCGATTTGATTAAATCAAAACAACCCTGATAATATGTCATGGATCCTAGTCCTACAGTGGCTACTCACGTCGGTACATCAGCAATTGGAACAGCTGAAAATTATGTCCTAAGAGCATGGGGGATGACATTCGCATTAACAGCTACGATTGCTTAGACGATAAGCAACAGTCAAAATATGTACACAAATGGTCATAATGTGATTACCATAAATCTTCCATATATCAATGAAAAAAGATGATGGACACAGGAATTGACCTATAATCTCCACAAGAGTCTCCTCTATTCTGTTGTCTCTTAATGATACCACAAAAGTGCAGATGTGGAAAGCAGAGACCTTTATATTGGTAATTGAATTCACTACTGAGCATGTTGTTTCCTATTGTAATTCGGATCGACCGGACAGGTACCGGCCGTACCAGCCAAGCTGGGTACGCGCCACCCATCCCGGATTCGTTCCCTGAACACGCCCCCCCCCCATGGTAGAGCCATAAGCATATATGAGCCCATGAGGGAGATCGCATTATAGAAACGACTAAGTTCATTAAAGCGCATAGTGCGCATGCACACGCTTAAATGCTATTTTTGACAAAGCGCGTAGTTTACGACCAAGATAGGATGACGCTTTTAGTGTACCGAGACAGTACAATGGAATCCTTTTTAATTACCTGTTCCCGCCGAATCTGGCATTAATGAAGACCAGAATTCGACGGGCTTTCCAAATCTGTAAACCATTTTAAAATCGGTTAAGAAATGGATGAGTTATCCACGGAAAACACCTTTTGATTATCTTCAAAATATTGCTGTGACATCATAATCATGTGTACGCAGAACTTCTAGAATGTTCTAGAACATTCGACTGCGTTATTATTAGCTACGCGCTGATTGGCTGTTGCTCGACCGATGATTGGTTGGAGCCTGCGCCTGTGACGTCATGAGTAGTATAAAAGGAGACGAGATCCAGAGCCTGAGCTCGAGAGCATCCTTGGACAGGGGCCGAATAGGTTGGACCTGTGTCAGCTACGATCAGCACGACAGGCATTACGCAGATCACTTCGCTTTCTGTCGGTTTCTCTCCCATAGCCAGCAGTAATCCAACCCACCGCACTAAAGCAATTTTGTAACTTCCGTTGCCTGCGGGAGCATTTTTGGAACTTTTTGGATATTGTTCACGAACATATCAAGAACTAATTCAGAACACGAACTTGCGGTGAGGCCTTTCCTGGCCTGAAAATGTGATTCTGCAGATGTAGAGGCAGCGATGTTCTTTGGTGGATGACTCGCCGGATCTGCCGGCCACGCCAAAAAGTGGTTATTTAACCGTCCCCGCACTGATGTCGTGCGTGTTTATCTAAACTTTTTGACCGCAGCAAGTAAACTTTTCCCAGTACGTCTTCAGAGCTGGTTGACGTACCCCGCACGGTTAAGTTTAGTTATGCATCTTCATCCGCATTTAACAACCCCCGATTATGATCGGGTTGTCAAATTCCATCCATACCATCGGTGTACGGGAACCTTCGTCACAGCAGTAATGTTATTGTATTTCTTGCTGACTACTCGTTAGACATTCTATATTGTGATTACAGTCCTGAGTTCGATCCGCTCCCGTCATGAGCTGCTTGCGGGAATCCTGTTTGCAGAAACCAGCCTGCGAACTTTCCAGCTTCCTGGGAATGCATCAACTCACGTCAACCTAAGAGTGACGTATCAATTTCAGTAACACGATAGCCCAGGTTTAAGAATGGCTACCGATTATTCAAGTAACTATGCTTGACATTTTAATTATTCCGTTAATTATATTTTTGATAATTATATCATATTTGTATAAACAGTCCCGATGACTAAAAGGCACCGTAATGGTCTTAGGACCACTAGTTATAATTTCTGTATCTGTTTATAGTTATTCTTATTTTCTGTAAGGTGTTTTGCTGACCGCACCGTAGTAGGCTCCTTAACCTGTACTATGGATATATTATTCTGATCATTTCACACTGTATTGATTGTTCTAGTTAGTTTTTATATATATCAGTTCATATGTTTTGTTTATTTGTAGAAAATATAGGACTGCAGTGCACGTAGGCAACACTATACAGCAACATTTATATATGCAGCACTTTCTCCCGCCACCAACAATTTTTCACTGAGGTCGCTGTCCATGGTATAACTCTGTTTAGCCCGGCATGCTACCGACTAAAAACCTTCTATTCAGCTTGATAGGATAGGTTCAAATGATTAGAGACAATTTCTTCATTAGGAAACATGTAGTGTACGCCTCTTTTCCGGTAGTTGCGATAATTTAGCCCCGCACTCCGGCAAGGTTGTGTAAGATTGGCCAAAATACCTAAAGGGCCTCATATATCTAAGTGATTGTCTCTCTTCATGTTCCACTAAGCCTTATGGCTTCTTAATTGTTTGGATGTCCCTATCCGCATCATGGACTGATCCGGCCCTGGGAAACTATTGGGGTTTCCGAGCAGTGATGGCCAGGGTGTGGTGTCACACACATTCCCCATGTATCTTCGGATACTCAGTAGTTAGCACCTTTGCCAGTGTAGGAAAGCACTGCGAAAACATGTCTTAATTATTATTTTCTTTAATCTGCTGAACAATCCTCCCGCATCGCAGTGCACAGCTGGGCAACTTGTGTTTAAACCTAACGACAGGTTAAAACGTTAGTTCCATAGGACCTGGTGACGGGCGAGGTGCGCATCCCCACCGAATTCCATAAAAATGTCTGGGCATGATATTAAAATCTGCCACGCCCTCACGGGAAGGACATTTACGGTGTGTATTCGTCTCTCTTACCCCACCATAACGATAGATCAGTTGCCTAAAAATGTCCTGTGATGTCTTATGTGGTTACGGAGCGAGATGTCTGGATTCTTATCCAGTTCGGAGATATTACTAAGTAACATGTATGCACGCTGTCTTCAGTATTGATGTCTTAGGACATCTGTTCTCAATGACAGCCGTATCTAAAAATTAGGTAGATGCCAGCCATTTGCGGCCTAAAATAATTCTTGTTTCTAAAAACTAAATAGTATATTAAGCATAGAAGAATGCCCGCATAAATAAAAGCGGCAACTACTAATTCAGCATACTGGGAATTACATAAGACGGTGACGTGGGAATCCTTTGGGAATCGATCGTCCCGTCTTCACGTAAAACAGCACGCAACCATATAGTCATAATCTCACTAGGTATGGTCTTTTCTTTACAGCATTTTGGTTAAATATTAGAGTGGGCCCCTTCTGACTATGACTCTTCTCCCGCTTTAAGCAGTGGCAACATTTTCCCATGATGGAGGCCCGTGCGAGGCACTTGCCTCTCGCAAGGATTCAGTGATGACGGTCCATGCAAGGATAATGCTCCTCACCCAAACTAGCACTAGGAGTAGTGCCCGCAGGAGGCACATGATTTTCCGTCACTACAAAGATAATTTTCTTTCCTTTCAGCTTAGAGGTATAATAGCTTATATTAAGTTAATTAGTTAAGTCTCGTGTACGGGAGCCTCCCTTGCGGGGATAGCTCTGCGGACCTACGAGTCTGTGTGGTACCTCCGGGAGCCCCACATTTAAAAGTTCATCAGGCTGTCTCTATGTCTTGTATTTTCGTATGCTCATTATTTTTATCTAGCATACTTGACGGTCTGTTTAGGTAAAACTATTGTACAGACATATTTTAATTAGGTCACCAAATCAAATCTTGTAAGTCCATAGATCATGAAATTGCTATGAACAGGCATACTGGTGACACAAACTCTTGGGATGAGACTGTTGTGTTTAATGTTTGCGACGATGGTCGCATGACCCCACCGGAACGATTGAGTTCCACCGGCCTTAGGAGCTGGTCTTTGTTACCCATAGGGCAGTATTGTACAGGATCCGTCACCCCGAGACCGGAAGCTAACCAGCATCATCATTCGTCGTGCACTTGCGGCACGGCGAGTCGACATCAGACACCAGAACGGCCCAACACTACCCCGCGAGTTACAAGTGGCGCCCAATGTGGGGCCCGAAGAACATCATTATTAACGTGCAGCGAACTCACGCCCACACCGTATAGTGAGCTTAGTTCTATACCGTCTCCATTTAGCGACGGCGCCCTCGATCAAGAGGTAGCATCATACGATGGATTCCCAGCTCACATGCTTACCGACTATGCCAGAAATTCACCCGTGGAGTCAACAACTCCGCAATATAACCTGTTTTCGCCTGTCAGTGATGGCACCTTTCCGAATGCCTCACAGGCGGGAACAGAGTTTAGAACCATATCGGACATCCGCGACAGGCGAACTCCATCAGGGCTGAATCGTGGACGATCATGACACAGACCTGATTACGGGCATATACATAATCCTTCAGACTACTATCGTTCAACCATGTCATCTACGGAGACCATATGGCAGGGTGACAATCCATATTACAGACAACCTCCCACGCCGCCCCCTTCAAACACAACACTATACTCGAGGGGAACACCACGGCATCATCGGGAGGAATTGGCACCACCCTTTCACCAGTACATCAGTCATGCTACACACCACAACCGTCAGCTGACTGCACCACCGCCATATGAGGAATATCAGTCCTCACACAAAGAAGAACATCCGTGTAATCTTCATAATATTCTGCCTCCCGTCCATAGTCCCATGCCGGTTTATGGTTCTACAATGGGGCAGGATTCACTGAATTGGAGTACGCGCATTCTCTCCTCAGCATCGGCATAAACGGATAACACCACCACCACCAACACCACCATCACCACCACCACCACCACTGCCTGCACAACGACCAGCCTCAGAATACTAGTCAGTCTCGCAGATACCAATGCCACCCAGATTTCAACCACTTCATACTTCCCGTGGTCTTGGCCGAGTCATTCTCCCTCCTGAATTTAGCGGGGAGAATGACTGGACCAACTATAAAATACAGTTCGAGATAATAAGTCGAGCTAACCATTGGAACGGTCAGCAAATGGGTGAATACCTCACCACAAAGCTTTCCGGAAAAGTCCTTCAAGTTCTTGCGGATCTCGGGACTGACTACACACCCACCTACACCCAACTGAAACGAGCATTAACTGAGCGATCTGGCGACACAGCTCTCGGGGAAACGAGTCGTCTGCAACTCAAAAATCTCCAACGTAGTGAGGGAGAAACTCTTCCATAATTAGCTAGTCGAATTAGAAGGCTAGTCACCTGCGCATATCCTAGCACCAACATAGAAGGCGTGATACATCTGCATCTAGACACCTTCATCGATGCATTAAGCGGGGAACCCGCCCTGAAAGAAAAACTATTTCTTGGCGACCACGGGAGTTTGGCCCAATTAACGGCAACTGGGGTCCGAATAGAAAACTTTCTGGAGCAGAAAAAGAGTAGCCGACGCCAACTGCACCCTATCAACGAGGTGAGGGTGCAGCTATCGCCACGCCCACTAATGCTCCTCCAGATCATCAACACCGACCGCACCAACATCACGACAAACGAATGTACAAAATTCCAATCAGAATCAAATGCCTCACCACCAACACTGCACCACCACCAAACACCTGTTTCGGATGCAGTCAGCCAGGCCATTGGAGTGAACGGTGTCCTAACCGACCTCCTTCCACAATGCCTGCCCCTGACCGCAGCACACCACAACTGGAGAAGCCATCAAACTCTTAAGGGCACCGAAGGTAGAGTCACCTCGGTGCCCGTATTCTCTTCCCGGCTCAACTACGGCCTTCGTACAACAACGTTCGGTGGCCAACTATTATCAACCAAATTCAGCTTTTACACCTACACCAAAACACACGGCTTCACATATGTCAATGCCTACGATGCCTCCCACATCCACAGCATCGCCATCACCCTCTATCTCCGTACATAACAAGCCTTCTTTCCTTTGTAAAACGGCAGTGGTAGGTTGTAGCACCTCCGCTGAAACAATGTTTTTGCAAGCACCACGTCCCGCCACCAAGACATTGAATTCTCGGTGTCCCTTGGTGGTATGCAAAACACAACATCATCTCCCACATCCACAGACAGCGGCGACTCGGGAGAAACGGTTCACTCCACCTCTTGGATTCGCCGACGTAGATGGGGAGAAACACGTCCCTACCGGCGTCGCTGTTTCTTCTGTGCTTCGCCAAAACATTCAATGAAGCATTGTATGAAATGGCTCGCGCAGGTGGAGCTTATCCATCATCCCATACGCACCACTGTCTACACTAATACTGCATACCCAGAAACGGCAACATCTACATCATCATTGCTACCCCCAGCTCCGCCTTCACCACAGCCCTCACAGCAGCGGCTACGACGGACTGGCCCCTTCCTCACTCAGCCATCCACCACATTAAAAGAAGCGATTCAGAAACAGTCCGAATACATACAGAATGATTCCGCTCTGACACCATTGTCGCAGATGGCATCATTGGAAACTCTTCCACAGGTACACCGCAAAGTGATATACAAATGTGCCTGTTTGTTTAGCGGTGTTTCCACCAGTGCCACCGTTGACACTGGTGCTTCAATCACGGTATTCAACAAGCGCTTATATGAGAGCATCCCACCTCATAAAAAGCCTCCCCTTAAACCTACAAATATTTACCTACAGACGGCTATGGGAGCTGATGTGCCTGTAGCCGGTGTAGTCAATTTAGTCATCCAAATAGAGGAGATGCAATTCATACAGCGAGTTGTCATCGCCTCTATTCATAACGATGCCCTCCTTGGCTCTGATTTCCTCAGTGCCAGGGAAGCCATCATACATTGCAAACAACAGGAACTCGACATACACGGCCGACGAATACCTCTTGGACCGGCATCGTCATTATATGACACGTGTGCTGTAATATTATCAAGTACAGCCACATTTGAGCCGGGACAAGAACAAATCTTATGGGCCACCGCACCACAGTTAGGAAGCAACACACACATCACCATGCCGGAACCTGACCCTGATTACATGATCGCCTCTCAATGTGCAAGTCCCCACATGATAGTAGACACTACTAATAAGGAATACATACCTTTTAGAGTGTTCAATGGTACTGCAGACCCCATCACTCTGGAACCAGGAGTACGCTGCGGCCATTTAGTGGACATAATCTCATTGGAATCACCTACACCTACCGACACACCACAGCATATGACTGATGATTTACCCGAACACTTACATGATTAATATCTATGTGCCATATTTGGATTACAGCAATCACAGAAACATGAAATTCGGAAATTACTGTACAAATATTGCGATAGTTATTCCTCCAGAGACATGGATCTCAGAGAAACTCATCTCATATGACACTCCATCGACCCAAGCAATAATCGCCCTGTACGTCAACCGGTACGACGTCTTCCCATTCATAGAGAAGTGGAAGCACACCAACAAGTGAACGACATGTTGCGGGCCGGTATTATTGAACCCTCAGCATCTCCATGAGCTAGCCCAATAGTACTAGCAGGCAAAAAGGACAGAACCTTGCGGTTTTGTATTCACTACCGCCGCCTTAATGATCTTAGCATCAAGGATGCTTATCCGTTACCTCGGATAGATCAGGCCTTGGATTCCTTGTCCGGAGCCAAGTGGTTTTGTACCCTTGACTTAGCTAGTGGTTACTGGCAAATAGCCATGGATGAAGCTGACATGGAAAAGACCACATTCGTTTGTAGGGATGGTCTTTTCCAATTCCGCAAGATACCCTACGGCTTGTGCAACGCTCCCAGAACTTTTGAACATCTCATTGAGCAGGTATTAACCACCCTGCAATGGGAAATCTGTCTTTGTTACATTGATGACGTAATAGTCTTTGGACCAACGTTTGAGCAAACTTTAATGAATTTGGACACCGTGCTTTCAAGATTCCGCACGGCCAATTTGAAACTCAAACCCAAGAAATGCCAGCTCGTTAGACAGAGCGTTGAGTTCCTTGGACACGTCATATCTGGTGATGGAGTGGCTACCCAGCCGTCAAAAACTAAGGCTGTAGTGGAGTGGCCCACGCCCTCTTCAGTCACAGAGACACAGAGTGCTATTGCCGTTATATCTGACATTTCAGCGAGATTGCTTCACCCCTCTTGACGACCGCCCCGATTCTTGCTGGCTCAGGAACCTGAAAAATCTGGAGGGCCAGGTAGCAAGATGGCAGGAATCCCTGCAGGTCTATAACTTCAATGTTGTTCACCATCCCAGCAAATTGCATGGAAATGCCGACACCCTCAGTAGAGTTGGCGCGGAGGCTGAACACAAAGAGGCCACCACCGTGACACAGTCAACACAGCCATCTCCGGAGTTCCCCGAATTGAGGTGTGCAGAGTGGAATCCGGAATCCGGAGAAAATCGCACACCACCAAACAACAGATGTGCAGACACGAAATATATGGGCGTGGATCCAGGAGGGGGTACATCCTCCCAAGGAATCGGTAACACCACTACCCACCATGGCAAAATATTATTACCAACGGTTCGAAGAATGTCAATTAATAAATAATGTTCTGTACATCAATAACTGTCTGGTAGTTATCGTGATCTTATTTTTAAAAACTACATGATGACGCCGGGCATCTGGCCGTGGAAACGACTGTTGCCCGTATCAAATTGAGATTCCACTGGCTCGGGATTCGCGATAGTGTCAAGGCATGGGTTGTCAAATGTGTCCCATGCCAAAGTCGCAAATTAAGATTGTTGGTGCACCGTGGGAGCAAGTGACTATCGACGTGCTCAGACCCTTGAATATGACGGATGACGGAAATAAATACATTCTCGTATTACAAGACTACTTTACGAAGTGGGTAGAAGCATTTGCTTTGCCAGACCAAGAGGCATCCACCATAGCAGAGGTCCTGGCCAGCAATGTGTTCTGCCGCTTTGGTATGCCTTTTGAGTTGCACTCCAATCAAGGAAGTAATTTTGAGAGCCGGCTCATATCAGAGCTCTGCAAATTGTTCCATATCGTCAAAACAAGGATGACTCCATACCACCCCCGGAGTGACGGGATGGTAGAGAGATTCAACAGAACTCTCGCGGAGATGCTTACGAAGGAAAACGCCTTGATTGTAGAGATTGGGATCTATGGCTCCCATATGTACTCATGGCTTACCGCACTTCAGTACATTCCAGCACAGATTATATGCCTGCTCCATTAATGTTAGGCTCTGAATTAGCCTTACCCCTGGATCTGGCCATGCCTCGGATAACATGAGAAAAATTCACCATCTCTATGTTGAACTCTTGCAGCAATGGACAGAACAAGCCCACGAGTTAGTGAGAGAAACACTGTCCACTGCACACGGGCGGCAAAAGACGTGGCATGACCGGAGGGTGCATGGAGATCCTTATGAAGCAGGAAGGATGGTTTGGGTACACGATTCACGACGATCTGCAAACGTGCCAAGTAAACTGAGTTACCAGTGGAAAGGCCCCTATGTGGTAGTCGGTAAGACGTTGGATGTGACCTACCATATCCGTGCTTCGGATGGCCTGACCTCAGGCATCCACTTCGATCGGCTTAAACCGTGTGTCAGTGATGGCCCAACATCACCCTTGGACTGGGCGTTTTTAATGACACCGGTACCCAGACAGATATTTCTACGGAAATTAGTGTTCCCACGGTTAGCGGAGAGCACCACAGTGCCAGTTCAACCCCACTTCTACCTAGCCAGAATGCGGGTGAACAAGCAGCTAATGCTGATGACGATGACGAGATATGTACTCGCCCTCTCCCTCCTCAGCACGGGTCTACTCGATCTGGGAAGCCGTATCTGAAGAACTTTGTGTTTGTTTTGTCCAAGGGACCGGATGGAAAAGCTGCCCCTTCGATCTCTTCCCATTCCCACCCACTTCATGCTATGCCCCCCCCCCCCCCCATTATAGAGTTGCCACAAGCGGATGCTGAGGCTGACCCAAGCCATGCTTCCCGTTGGGTGGAACATATGATGAATAGCATGGAAGTGAAGAGGCTAGATGAGGCCTTTGTGTGTCTAGAACCGAAAAACTGTACAACAAGGTGTACCCGACCACACCCCAAAACTGCTCCCCTCCCAAGGGACACCCTTTTCCATAGTCCCACCACCGCCATCACTCCAATTCGTATCCCTCATCTATACACCAAGTTCGGACATCACCGGCCCGGTCCATTTCACACTCCACTCGTCATCTGTTGACCATCAATCTTCAGATATGAGAGACTGCTGCTACAGAGGAGGTGGCATCCCGCACCGACCAACATTACCCCCCCCCCCCCACGGTGGGCAGACTCTCGGCTCAAATTTTCCCGGTGTCTAAAAACTACAACAGGACACCAACTGTCATGTAATGGGAGATGACCACATCCCCCTGTCCAAAGGCCACCCCATCCATTCGGCCTACCATACTCCCCCATGAGCAGTCAGGACATGACACCACAGACAGAACGTCATCACATACAGAACACACCTGCCCTCAAGGCTGGATATGTCAATTTGTCATTGCGCGTACATCACATACATACTCGGTTATACTCAGCATAGCAGAGACACTCAACACCGGCAACAACATCATTTAGCAGCACCTACCAGTATTAATTAATTCCCGATAGAGACATAAAAATTCCATTCCCGCAACAGTTCCACTACCCATCGAGGAGAATGCTTGGCAGCCCTCCTGCTTGGAAAACGCATCTATCTTGTCGGGATCAGTAACTTTGATCTACCACCTGAATAGATCTGTTTAAACCACACATCAAATTACTTACAACTTTACTGTCATATTTTTTATTAAGAACACAACTGCTCTACCGTGCTACAAATCATTAGCGCACGGGCTGGTAAAGCGGCATCAAAAATCTAACAGTATAATTACAAGGAGAATTAAAAAAAAATTCTCTTCTCTGCGTTCTAGTCCATAATCAACATGGGCTGAGAACTACCTTTACAGACAACTATAAGACGCATGTGTAAGAACCCGCGCAAATAGGGACATTATTATAAAACAAAATCTTGGTATAACATATATATATTTCCATATCTCGCATCTACAAAAGACTACACCTCAGCAACAGTATCTCGGCCATCGCCGTAAATAGCACATATGTTTCCTATCAACCACGTGTTTCCAAGGGCCACGTGACTTGTACTACTATTTCCAGTAAATTGGATCAAACGCTTTAAACCCAAAGAGCTGCCCAAATATGCAACTACCACAGCGTGATGGAGGAGTGGCGAGGGTGAGTCGGGGTAATTACCACTGACGTCACCAGGCTCCCACACACCCCATCGGGTGCTCCAACCTAAAATTAAAATAGGCAAGTTTATAAGTATCCAATCTGTAAAACCGCCTCACTCTAATTAAAAGGTGAGGCTCTGCGGGAATAAGTAGTACCCTGTTGTTATGTTGATTGGAAAACTTTAAATGTGCTAAAATAAGACTAAGTTAGTGAGCCTTTCCTCTTATAATTAAAAGTACTCCCTTTACATGGGAAGACTTAATCCAGTGACGATCAGAATGGAAAAAGGAGACACTTTCCATATAGGGCTGACCGAATCACCTGTCAAAACTTCCAGGTGTAGTCATCCACCATCGATGACGCCACCAAATACTATAAAAGGAGGAAGCGCGCTCTGAAACTTCATCTTCCCGTCAAAACTCGACACCAGGGAAGAACAAATAGCATTAGGATTCTTTCGTGTCGAAAACTAAATTCTGCTGTTCTTATTATTAGTTCATTATTACAATACTTGGCCTGGAAAGTTAGAAACGAAGAGATAGGGCTTAGGTTTTAAATAAGGTTCCCGCAGCCAACTACCATGCGGGAACGAGATGTCACTCCTCGAAGGTTTAGCGTTGTCGGATTCGTCTGAAGAAGAATTGGTACCAGTTTCAAAAAGATTCCCGTGCAGCTAATTATTAGCTAACGGAGAACCCTGTACCAGAACCTTTACGAGAAAGTCCGACCGCACACTTCATGTTAATAAGGATCATCTCCTCCAGACAGCCTTTTGCATGACGTATCAGTATCTCTATACCGTTACCCGCTACGGAGTGACCCATGTGCTCCATCATCATCACTGTGTGTTAGAAGTGACATTAGTTCCAGGAGAAGAAAACGAGGATTGTGCCGTTTTGGCCACACACTTTGAATCTCGGTTTCCAGTTAAAGTTATCCCGCCCGAGAAGATGGCCCACACGAAGAATACTACCCATAGACATCCCGTTAGTCATCATCCTCCCGAGGCTACCTTGGGCAACATACCGGCAGGAAGGCGTGAAATCCTACCCGCAGCCACATCGTTAAGCACTATGCCACTTCCAGTCACCACATCTACACTGGTCCTGAAGCGGAGCAAGAAGCATAAATCCTCTGCAAAATCCAGTCCGGCAGCACCCGCACCAGTAACCAGCCACTACATCCGCACCCGTAGTATCCGAAGTGATCTCAGCCAGTCAGCCAATATCGGTAGTTATCACAACACCTACGGAGATGGAGATTCCAAGTTATCTGCAGTCACCAGCTCCTCCTGACCTGACCATAGACGAGGGACCGTGACCATCGCAGCCTGCGTCCATTAGCATTACTCCAACCTGTGTCATCCAGCATCCGCATCCCAGTCTTTCTGATCCAGCTATCAGGAAGGGAACTACTCCGGAATGCCCAACGCAGGAAAAAGACGTATCGCTCACACGTATGACATCCAGCCAGTGCCAAATGTTACTGCAGATTGTCTCTTAAAGTACGCCAAGTCTCGGAAGATGTCATCAGCTGCCGTATCCACTCCCACATCATTGCGCCAGCATATGATTCAACTCACCACCATCGCCACGACAACCACCACAGCCACCACAACCATCACAATGACCACAGCATCGACCGCCTCGACACCCACTAGCACCACCACTGGCTTATGGACAAAAATTCTAGCACCCGCAGTAACTGTGAGAGACATTATAGACGCTCATATTCCCACCATCATCACTTCAGACATTTCTGAAAGTGCCAGTGATAATGAACGCATGTCAGCATTAATAGTACATCCACCGTGACCAACCGCCGTCAGTCGCGGGACCCAGACTCAGTGAGGAAATTTTGCAGCAGAGGTGTGATCATTTGTGATACAGCAGAACATCAGTGGTGCAATTCATGGAAACTTACTAATTATTAATTTATTTTAAAAATACCTTTCTTTTTATTATATATGTTAGATCAATTGAATTACGTCCCTAGGATGACTACGGTTTTCTGACACGGCTGCGCAACTTAAGTTGCCCAGCTGTGTCTCACACAAAATGAGCACTGCGGACTCCGGTGTTGTAGGAATGTCATGTGCGACAAAGAATACAACACCCTGCAGTGCAATAATGTTATAATCCCGTCATGCAGTCTCAGCTATGCTGGGACTGCCTGAAAAACTAACTTTTGAGTTATTATTATTATGTTCTAGTTTTCTTTTTATTTTTCTTCTTGTCTTAGATGTCAGGACGGCTATTAGGTCAGCGAGAGCTGCACGTTGCGGACCCGCTATAGCGGGCCGCAAATATATTTTTAATCAAGATACGTGTTGCATACCCATTTATTTACCCGGGGTGCGCAAGTAATATTTTAGATACCCGTAAGGGTATGTTATGTGAAAATTATATATTTGATATACATATATTATATATTATTATATATCTTAAAAAACTTAAATTGTGGTACGTTGGAGCTTGGGTGTTCTCTGCAGAGATAATAATTATCCGCACCCAAAGAGAACACCCATGCGAGCTATTGTTTAGGAATCATTAGCTAAATAAAGTTGAAAGCACACACCAAAAGATTTTTAAAAAAAGAAAAAAGAAAAGGCCTGGAAAACTAATTCCAGGTCAAAAATTAAAAAAACTAAAAGTATGCCTCCCCTCTCCTCTTTGGCACCTCTATGTGCTCTGTCCCTTAGATACGCGTCTATTGCGTCACTACTCTTCTCCGGCCATGCGCCTACCCGGGAAGTCTATAATTCCCCCCTAGTGTACGTCCATGCGTCGATCCGCAATGCGAGATCGTTTGCCACAGATGTCAAACTAGGAGGGGGTGGTGTAGTTCGGACCGACCAGACAGGTAGTGACCATACCAGCCAAGCTGGGTACGCGCCGCCCATCCTGGATTCGTTCCCTGAACACTCCCCCCCCCCCATGGGTAGAGCCCTAAGCGTATATGAGCCTATGAGAGAGATCGCGTTATAAAAACGACTAAGTTCGTCAAAGCGCATAGTGCGCATGCGCATGCTTAAATGCTATTTTTGACAGAGTGCGTAGCTTACGACCAAGATAGGATGACGCTTTTAGTGTACGGTACAATGTAATCCTTTTTAATTACGTGTTCCCGCCGAATCTGGCATTAATCAAGACCAGAATTCGACGGGCTTTCCAAATCTGTAAACCATTTTAAAATCGGCTAAGAAATGGCTGAGTTATACACGGAAAACCCCTTTTGATTATCTTCAAAATATTGCTGTGGCGTCATAACCACGTGTACGCAGAACTTCTAGAATGTTCTAGAACATTCGACTGCGTTATTATTGGCTACGTGCTGATTGGCTGTTGCTCGACCGATGATTGGTTAGAGCCTGCGCCTGTGACATCAAGAGTAGTATAAAAGGAGACGAGATCCAGAGCTCGAGAGCATCCTCGGCCAGGGCCCGAATAGGTTGGACCTGTGTCAGGTACGGTCAGCACAACAGGCATTATGCAGATCACTTCGCTTTCTGTCAGTTTCTCTCCTGTAGCCAGCAGTAATCCAACCCACCGCACTAAAGCAATTTTGTAACTCTCGTTGCCAGCATTTCTGGAACTTTTTAGATATTGTTCACGAATATATCAATAACTAATTTGGAACACGAACTTGCGGTGAGGCCTTTCCCGGCCTGAAAATGTGATTCTCCAGATGTAGAGGCAGCGATGTTCTTTGGTGGATGACTCGCCGGATCTGCCGGCCACGCCAAAAAGTGGTTATTTAACCGTCCCCCCACTGATGACGTGCGTGTTTATCTAAACTTTTTGACCGCAGCAAGTAAACTTTGCCCAGTACGTCTTCAGAGCTGGTTGACGTACCCCGCACCATTAAGCGTAGTTATGCATCTTCATTCGCATTTAACAACCCCCGCTTATGATCGGGTTGTTGTCAACTTCCATCCGTACCATCGGTGTACAGGAACTTTCGTCACAGCAATAATGTTATTGTATTTCTTGCTGCCTACTAGTTAGACATTCTATATTGTGATTACAGTCCTGAGTTCGATCCGCTCCCGTCATGAGCGGCTTGCGGGAATCCTGTTTGCTGAAACCAGCCTGCGGGAACTTTCCAGCTTCCAGGGAATGCATCAACTCACATCAACCTAAGAGTGACGTATCAATTTCAGTAACACGATAGCCCAGGTTTAAGATTGGCTACCGATTATTCAAGTAACTATGCTTGACATTTTAAGTATTCCGTTAATTATATTTTTAATAATTATATTGTATCTGTATAAACGGTCCCGATGACTAAAAGGCACCGTAATGGTCTTAGGACCGCTAGTTATAATTTTTGTAATTGTTTATAGTTATTCTTATTTTCTGTAAGGTGTTTTTGCTGACCGCACCATAGTAGGTTCCTTAACCTGTACTATAGATATATTATTCTGATCATTTCACACTGTATTGATTGTTCTGGTTAGTTTATATATGGCCAGTGGCCATCAGTTCATATGTTTCGTTTATTTGTAGAAAATATAGGACTGCAGTGCACGTAGGCAACACTATACAGCAACATTTATATATGCAGCACTTTCTCCCGCCACTAACAACTTTTCACTGAGGTCGCTGTCCATGCTATAACTCTGTTTAGCCCGGCATGCTACCGACTAAAAACCTTTTCTATTTAGCTTGATAGGATAGGTTCAAATGATTAGAGACAATTTCTTCGTTAGGAAACGATGTAGTCCAGATCGACCGGTCGGGTACCGGCCGTACCAGCTAAGCTGGGTACGCGCCGCCCGTCTAGGATTCGTTTCCTGAACATGCCCCTCTGGGTAGAGCTATAAGCGTATATAGGCCTATGGGAGAGAGAGCGTGTTGAAAAACGACTAAGTTCGTTAAAACACATTATGTGCATGCGCACGCCAGGACGCTGTTTCTATGGAGCGCGTAGTTGTGACCTAGATAGGATGATGCTTTTAGTGTACCGAGCGGGTCCTCTGTAATCCTTATTGATTGACTGTTCCCATTAATCTGGCATTGATCAAGACCAGAATTCGTGCTTTCCAAATCTGTAAACCATTTCAAAATCGGTTGAGAAATGGCTGAGTTATCCAGGAAAACACTCCTTGATTATCTCCAAAATATTGCTGTGACGTCATAACCACATGAACGTAAAGCTTCTAGAATGTTCTAGAACGTTCGACGACGCTATTATTAGCTGTGCGCTGATTGGCTGTTGCTCGAACCATGATTGGATGAAGCCTGCGCCTGTGGCGTCATGGAGAGTATAAAAGGAGAAGCGATCCAGTGATCGAGAGCATCCTCGGCCAGGGGCCGAACAGGTTGGAGCTGTACCAACTCTATCAAGCGCGATACACATCTTCCTTCGCTATGTGTCAGGTTTTTATCCCATATCGTGCAGTTCTTCAACCCATCACACTAAAACAATTTTGTAACTCCCCATCTGCGGGAGTAATTTGGAACTTTTGATAATCGTTCATGAATACTACATCTACATTCGGAACACAAACTTGCAGTGAGGCCTTTGTGGCCTGAATATGTGAGTCTACAGATGTAGAGGCAGGATGCTCTTTGATGGATGACTCGCTGGATCTGCCGGCCACGCCTAAAACTGGTATCTCAAATGACGACACACCAATCGTGTAGGTTCTTTCAACTTTAGACCGCAGCAAGTAAACTCTGCCCGGCGCGTCTTCATAGCTGGCTGACATACCCAGCACTGTGAAGCCTTGTTTTGTATCTTCATTTGCCTCTGACAACCCCCTTTGTGTCGGGTTGTTTACATCTTCCATCCATGCCATCGGTGTACAGGAACAGCCTGCGAGAACTTTCCAGCTTCTGGAGAGCGCATCATCTCACGTCGACTACGGATTGACATGTCAATTTCAGTAACACGGTAGCCTAACTTGGGAATGACTACCAAGTATTCAAGTAACTATACTCCAGAGTTTAATTATTTCTCTCTATAGGTTTTGTTAATTATCTCGTATCTGTACTAACGGTTCCGATGACTAAAAGCCGTGATGGTCTTAGGACCGATAGTTATAATTTCTGTATTTGTTAATAGTTATTATCATTTTCTTCAATGTGTTGCTAACCGCACTATAGTAGGTTCGTTAACCTATATTAATATATATATATATATATATATATATATATATATATATATATATATATATATATATATATATATATATATATATATACACCTGTGCAAAAGTTAAGCACCAGCAAAAACGATAGAACGTAGAAACATGATGGTACAACTAAGCTGCCATACTTTTTGTCCCTGCGTTAGCTGACATAATTCCAAGTACGAAATGCACATGCATGCATGACTTCACGCCGCTTGATGTCCGTGCGTGGCGGGAAACAGCACACGTGTTCAGTTATGTAAAAGTCCAGTTTGAGGTGTAGAACATTACATACAGATTTAGGCGACAAGATTAGGAATTTTGTGTTCATGACCATGGTTTATTTGTACAGAGAGAATTAGCTCTTGATTGTAAACCGCTATGGCAAGACGAAGGTTAAGTGATCGTGTGAAATGGCAAATCATAGGCATGCATACCACTGGTATGTCATGCAGAGAGATTGGCAGACAGCTGAACATTAACCATACTGTAATCAGTCGTTTGATTGCAAAACATGGGCAAACTAACGAGGTGAAGGACAGGCCTAGATCTGGAAGACCGAAGAAGACTACTGCCCGTGATGATCGAGCCCTAGTACGCCTTGTTAGGAGATCTCCATTCACCAACAGCAGAGTGCTCAGCCAGCAATGGGAAACGCGCAATAGAGTGTCAATGTCTACCGTCAAAAGGAGACTGTATGCTGCTGGCATGAAAGCTTGGAGACCTGTCAGACGTCCTCTCCTCACTGCACACCACAAAGAGGAGCGTCTGAGGTGGTGCAACGAAAGAAGACACTGGAACATGAGATCCTGGAGACGGGTACACTGGTCCGATGAAAGTCGGTTCCTGCTTCATGCCACAGATGGTCGAACTCGTGTATGGAGGTCCAGACGCACGGCGTACGACCAACGTAACATCATGGAAGAAGTTCCATTTGGTGGAGGTTCCGTTATGATATGGGGGTGCATCTCATTTGATTGTAAGCGGGATCTGTTGACTGTACCTGGAACACTAAATGGACAAAGATATCAAGATTCCATACTGGATAGAGTTGTGGTCCCTCATTTTGTAAATCATGCACCTGGAACCCACCCTATATTCATGGATGACAACGCCCGACCACATCGTGCTAGAGCTGTGCATGAATACCTCTGCCAGAATGCCATCGAAACCCTACCATGGCCAGCAAGGAGCCCTGACATGAACCCTATTGAGCATATCTGGGACATTCTGGGAAACATGGTGAGAAGGAGGGATCCTCCTGTGCAGAACCTACAGGAATTAACAGACGCACTCCATCTTGAATGGCAACGAATACCACAATGGCGTATCAGTCGGTTGGTGACCAGCATGAGACGTCGTGTCCAGGCCGTCATCCAGGCACAAGGTGGATATACCCGGTATCAATAATGACAGTCTCAAACTCGTGCACAGATGTTAAACTTCGTTTTCAGACACCATTAATGACAATCTAGCCACGTGTGTCAACTGTAGGGCAATAGTTGTCAGTTGTGTCAACGTAACCATATTCAGGCCTCATTTTCAAGTTCAAACAAAAACATACAGTGTTTCCCCACCATCATAATCAGCATTCCTCTAGTTGCATTATTACCTCTTGCACTAAGATGGATGGGTACATAAATGTTTATGCTATTGCTTTCTTCATAGCACATGAATATACCCTCGCATGTGCGTAAAAATAGGGGGTGCTTAACTTTTGCACAGGTGTATATATATATATATATATATCTTAATCGTTTGACACCGTATTGTTTGTTCTGGTTAGATTATGTATGTATATGGCCAGTGGCCATCCGTTAACTTGTTTTGCCTAAGTTATGGAAAATATAGGACTGCAGTGCACGTAGGAAACACTATACAGCAACATTTATATATGCAGCATTTTCTCCCGCCACCAACAATTTTTCACTGAGGTCGCTCGCCATGATATAACTCTGCTTAGCCCGGCATGCTACCGACTAAACCTTTTCTATTCAGCTCAATAGGATAGGTTCAAAATGATTAGAGACACTTTCTTCATTACATACTGTGGAATATATTCTTCTCTTCCGGCAGTGCCAATAATCTAGCCTCGCACTTCGGTAAGACTCATAACTCTAAGATTTTGTCTCTCTTCATATTCCTCTTAGCCCTGTGGCTTCTTAATTGTTTGGATGTCCCTATCCACACCAATGGGCTGATCCGACTCTGGGAAACTATTGGGGTTTCCGAGCGGTGATGGCTAGGGTGCAGTATCACATATACATTCCCATGTATCTTCGGATACTTAGTAGTTAGCACTTTAAGCCAATGTATGAAAGCACTGCGAAAACACATGTATTAATTATTATTTTATTTACTGACAATCCTCCCGCACCGCAGTGCAAAACTGGCAACTTGTATATAAACCTAACAACATGTTAAATGGTTAGTTCCATATGACCCGGTGACGGGCGAGATACGTATTCTCACCAAATTCTTTTAAAATGTGTGGGCATGATATTTAGATCTGCCACGCCCTTACGGGAAGGACATGTACGGTGTGCATTCGTCTCTCTTACCCCCACCATAACGATAGGAGATATGGCCTAATAATGCTTTCGTGAAATGTAAACCATGTCTTGTAATGTTTCATGTGGTTGCAAAGCCGAATGTCCGGATTCTCACCCAGTTCGGAGATCCCGCTAAGTAACATGTATGAGCGCTGTCTACAGTATTGTTGTCCTCGGGCATCTGTTCTCCGTGACAGGGGTGTCTAATAGCTAGGTAGATATCAGCCAGTTGCGCCTAAACTAATTCTTGTTTTGAAAACAACTAAAGGGAATTAAGCAAAGCAGAAGGCCCGCAGAAATAAAGCGGCAACTACTAACTCAGCATATTAGGAATCACATAAGACGGTGACGAAGGAATCCATTGGGAATCTTCCGTTCCATCTTCACTTAAAACAGTACGCACCCCTATTGTCATAATCTCACTAGGTATGGTCTTTTCTTTCTACAGCATTTTTGTTTGAAATATTAGAGTGGGCCCATTTTTGCCTACTATTCTTCTCCCGCTTTAAGCCGTGGTGACACCTTCCCGAGATGGAGGCCCGTGCGAGGCACTTGCCTCTTGCAAGGATTCAGCGACGACAGTCCACGCCAGGATAATACTCCTCACCCAAACTAGCACTAGGAGTAGTGCCCACGTGAGGCACATCACCTTTTCGTCTGAGATAGCCTTCTTCCTTTCAGCTTAGAGGTATAATAACTTATATTAAGTTAAATAGCTATGTCTCGTGTACGGCAGCCTCTCTTGCGGGGATACCTCTACGGACCTACGAGTCTGTGTGGTACCTCTGGGAGCCCCATGTTTAAAAGTTCATCTACCTGCCTCTATGTCTTGTATTTTCGTATGCTCTTACTGTAGTTTTATCTAGCATATTTTCAATTAGTTAGGTAAACGCATTGTATAGACTTATATTTTTAGGTCACCAAATCAAATCTTGTAAGTCGATAGATCACGAAATTGCTATGGACAGGCATACTGGTGACACAAATTCTTGGGATAAGAGCATTGTGTTTAATGTTCGCGACAATGGTCGCACTGCCCCACCAGAACGATTGAGTTCTGCCGGCCTTAGGAGCCGGTTTTTGTTTCCCGCAGGGCAGTCTCGTTCAAGGTCCGTCACCCCGAAACCGGATGCTAACCAGCATCATCACTCGTCGTGCACTTGTGGCATGGCGAGTCGACATGAGACATTGGAAGGGCCCGACACTACCCGGCGAGCTACAAGTCCCCTAATACTATTTAGCGTCCGCACGGCCAATTTGAAACTCAAACCGAAGAAATGTCATCTCTTCAGACAGAGTGACGAGTTCCTGGGACACGTCATATCCGGTGATGTAGTGGCTACACAGCAATAAAAAAACTAAGGCATTAGCAGAGTGGCCACGGCCTTCTTCAGTTACGGAGACGCAGAGTTTCCTTGGCTTATGCCAGTACTATCGCCATTATATCTGACATTTCAGCGAGATTGCTTCACCCCTCTACCAGATCACCGAGAAAGATCGACCATTTGTGTGGACGAGTGAGTGTGAAGGCTCCTTCAAGGTGCTGAAGGAACTCTTGACGATCGCCCCGATTCTTGTTCACCATAACCCAAACCTCGATTTCATCTTAGACACTGATGCGCTAGCTTCGCTATCGGCACAGTTCTATCACAGGTCACCGAAGACGGAACAGAGCAGTGCTGGGTTACGGTTCGCATACTCTGAATAAAATGGAGAAAAGATACGCAACCACCAAGCGAGAATTATTGGCAGCAGTCCATTTCGTCAAATATTATAAACACTTCCTGTACGGCGCCCTTTTACACTCCGTACAGACCATTCCTCACTACGGTGGCTCAGGAACTTAAAAAATCTGGAGAGCCAGGTAGCGAGATGGCATGAATCACTGCAGGCCTATAACTTTGACGTTGTTCACCGTCCCAGCAAATTGCATGGAAATGCCGACGCCCTTAGCTTAGGCTGAACACAGAGGCCGACACTGTGACACAGTCAACACAGCCATCTCCGGAGTTCCCCGAATTGAGGTGCGCAGAGTGGAATCCGGAGAAAATCGCACACCACCAAACAACAGATGTGCAGACACAAAATATATACGCATGGATTCAGGAGGGGGTACGTCCTCCTAAGGAATCGGTGACACCTTTATCCCCCACGGCTACATATTATTACCAATGGTTCGAAGAATGTCATTTAATAAATAACGTTCTGTACATTAATGACTGTTAGGTAGTTCTGGAAAGTTATCGAGAACTTATATTGAAACAACTACACGATAACGCCGGACATCTGGCCGTGGAAAGGACTGTTGCCCATATCAAACTGAGATTCCACTGGATCGGGATTCGCGATAGTGTCAAGGCATGGGTTGCCAAATGTATCCCTTGCCAAAGACGTGCTGTTGGCCAACACCATATCGCACCATCTCAAATTAAGATTGTTGGTGCACCGTGGGAGCGAGTGGCTATCGACGTGCTCGGACCCTTGAATAGAACGGATGATGGAAATAAATACATCCTCGTATTACAAGATTATTTTATGAAGTGGGTAGAAGCATTTGCTTTGCTGGACCAAGAGGCATCCACCATAGTGGAGGCCTTGGCAAGCAATGTGTTCTGCCGTTTTGTTATGCCTTATGAGTTGCACCCCGATCAAGGAAGTAATTTTGAGAACCGACTTATATCAGAGCTCTGCAAATTATTCCATATCATCAAAACAAGGACAACTCTGTACCGCCCCCGGAGCGACGGGATGGTAGAGAGATTCAACAGAACTCTCGCGGAGATGCTTACGAAGGAAACACACCTTGATTGTAGAGAGTGGGACCTACGGCTCCCATATGTGCTCATGGCTTACCACACTTCGGAACATTCCAGCACGGGCTACACCACTGCTCAGTTAATGTTAGGCTTTGAATTAGCCTTACCCCTGGGTCTGGCCATGCCACGGATACCAGGGAAGAAAAATTCACCATCTCTCTATGTCGAACTCTTGCAGCAAACGATAGAACAAGTGCATGAGTTAGTGAGAGAAACCCTATCCACTGCACACCGGCGGCAAAAGACATGGCATGACCGGAGGGTGCATGGAGATCCATATGTAGCAGGAAGAATGGTTTGGGTACACGATTCACGATGGTCTGCCAACGTCCCAAGTAAACTGAGTTACCAGTGGAAAGGCCCCTATGTGGTAGTAGGTAAGACGTTGGACGTGACCTACCGCATCCATGCTTCAGATGGCCTGACCTCAGTCATCCACTTCGATCGACTTAAACCTTGTGTCGGTGACGACCCAGCACCAGAGCTCGGACTGGGCGTTTCTCATGACACTGGTACCCACACAGATATTTCTATGGAAATTAGTATTCCCATGGTTAGCGCAGAGCACCGTGGTGCTAGTTCAGCCCCAGTTCTGCCAAGCCAGAACGTGGGTGAACAAGCGGCTAATGCTGACGACGATGACGAGATACGTACATGCCCTCTCCATCCTCAGCACGGGTCTACTAGATCTGGGAAGTCGTATCTGAAGAATTTTGTGTTTGTTTTGTCCAAGGGACCGGATGGAAAACTCATTCCTCCGATCTCTTCCCATTTCCACCCACTTCATGCTATGCCACCCATCATAGAGTTACCACAAGCGGAAGCTGAGGCTGATCCAAGCCATGCTTCCTGTGGGGTGGAACATGTGGTGAATAGCATGGAAGTGAAGATGCAGAACCGCAGAACCATACAACAAGTTGTACCCGACCACCTCATGAAAAGACCAGACCAAGTCCCTCCCAAGCGGCACCCATATCCATCGCCGCACCAACACCCCCAAATCCAACTGGCGTCCCTTATCTACACACAAATTTCGGACATCACAGCCCAGTCCAATTCACACTCCACTCGTCATCTGTGGACCGTCAATCTTCAGGTATGAGAGAGACCGCTGTAACAGAGGAGGTGACATCCCGCACCGCACCGACCAACATTAACACCGCCCCCCCCCCTGCGATGGGCAGGGAAGCAGCCTGTTCAGCAGACTCTCGGCTCGAAATTTCCCCGGTGTCTAAAAAACTATGACAGGACACCAACTGTCGTGTAATGGGAGATGACCACATCCCCCCTATCCACAGGCCGCCCCATCAAATAGGCCTACAATACTCCCCCGTGAGCAGTCAGAACATCACACAACAGACAGAACGTCAACACTTACAAAGAACACACCTGCCTTCAAGACTGGATGTGTCAATTCATCATTGCACGTACATTACATACTTGCTCGGTTACACTCAGCATAACAGAGACATTCAACATCGGCAACAACAGCATCTAGCAGCACCTACCGCTCTTAATTAATTACCAGTAGAGACATAAGAATTCCTGCAACAAATTCCTCCGGCACAGAACTGCAGGAGAAATAATACTTCCTGCAGACTACATCTCCTGCAAATAACAACAGACTTGGCGTTCACTGGCGTGGAAAACTGGAATGCGTCCACTTTGCTTATCACATTGGCACCATACAGCAGCCCGGACATCCCGACAACAGCATTATCATCAACAGACAACCACCAACAAATCTCCCGCACACACCTTCTTATCCAGTTATGGGAGAACTGATCATATGGATAGCAGGAAGGCACCACATCCATCTACAGTACGCGTCCCCTACCCCTGTTTCCCAACGCCATACGGAAACAGCTAGACTACATACTTCATCTACACGTAATAACAGTCAATATTATTAAGAGAGCCAGATGCCCGCATTGTTGTCAGTCACGAGTAGGATTTTACTACCGAAAAGTTGAATTCGACAATGGATTGATCAAAGTTACGACAGCATCCGACAGGTCATCTGCGCTCTAAAAAGTAACTCTGTCCCACCCATGGGATCGGCCATTACAGAGTGAAATACCCTCAGGGTTCGATAAAGTTGATATTCACGCCGCAACCCTCCCCTCCCGCACTTAGCGGCCATAAACGCATCACCACAGCACAAGTTCCATACACAGAGAACTAGTCACGCATAACAGATTCAAATCACCAACATGACAGAAACACAGACACTCAGGTTGACTGTATTCACAATCTCCGAATGACGGTATTGTAAATTGTAAAAATTGTGGCACACATGTTTGCGAGTTGTACTGTAATTTAGCCATTATTAAAATGGTACAAATCTGTTTGGTCTAGGCCGGGACGGAGCTAGTTCTACCCATCGAGGAGAATGCTTGGCCAGCCCTCCCGCTCGGAAAACACAGCTATCTTGACGGAATCAGTAACGTTGATCCACCGCATGAATAGATCTGTTTAAACCTCGCTTAAAAATTACTTGCAACTTTACTGTTAAATTTTTTATTAAGAGCACAACTGCTCTACCGTGCTACAAATCATTAGCGCACAGGCCGGTAAAGCGGCATCAAAAATCTTACAGTAAAATCACATAGAGAAGTAAAAAAATTCTCTCCTGTGCGTTCCAGTCTATAACCAACACGGGCTGAGAGCTACCTATTACAGACACCTACCAAGACGCATGTTAAAGAACTCGCGCAAATACGGGACATTATAGAAATCTTGATATAACATATATATTTTTATCTCTCGCCTCTGCAACAGACTCCACCTCAGCAACAGCATTTTGGCCGTCGCCATAGACAGCATACACGTTTCTGATCAACCACATGCTTTTTATAGCCACGTGACATTTATTACTATTTCCAGTGAGTTGGATCAAATGCTTTAAACAAAAGAGCCGCCCAAAGACGCAACTACCACAGCGTGATGGAGGAGTGGTGAGGGTGAGTCCGGGAGATTACTACTGACATCACCTGGCTCCCACGCACCCCATCAGGCGCTCCAGCCTAAAATTTGAATAGGCAAGTTTATAAGCATCCAACCTGGAAAACCGCCTCATGCTAATTAAAAGGTGAGGTGCCGCAAGGACAAAGTAGTACCAAGTTTTTATGTTGATCGGAGGCTGTTAAATGTGCGAAATAATTACAAGTTTAACGAGCCATTCTTCCTATAGTTACAAGTACTCCCTTACATGGGAGGAATTAATCCTATGACGTCCAGGCCGAAAAGCAAGGAAATATTCACATAAGAATGACCGAATGAGCTGTAAAACTTTTTAGGTGTGGTCATCCGCCGCCTGTGACGTCACCAAATAATATAAAAGGAGGAAGCGCGCTCTGAAACTTTGTCTTCCCGTCAAAACTCGACACCAGGGAAGAACATAGCATTAGGCTTCTTTCGTGTCGGTAACTAAATTCTGCTGTTTTTCTTATTATTATTTTGTTATTATATTTGGCCTGTAAAGTTATAAACCATGAAGAGATAGGGCATTAGGTTTTGAATAAAGTTCCCACAACTAACTACCATGCGGGAACGAGATGTCACTTCTTGAAGATCTAGCGTTGTCGGATTCCGAAGAAGAAGAATCGGTGCCAGTTCCGAAGCGGTTCCCGTGTAACTCATTGTTGACTAGCGGAGAGCCATGTACCAGAACTTTCACTAGGAAATCTGACCGCACCCTTCATATTAATAAGGACCATCTCTTCCAGTCAGCCTTCTGTGTGATATGCCAGTATATCTACACCGCTACTTGCTACTGGATCACTCACACGCTCCGTCATCATCATCGTGTGTTGGAAGTGACGTTAGTTCCTGGGGAAGAGAATGCGGATTGTGCTGTTCTAGCCACTCGGTTCGAATCTCGGCTCCCGGTCAAGGTTCTCCCGACCGAGAAAGTGGCCTGCACGAAAAACACCATGCGTAGATATCCCGTTGGACATCGTCTTCCCGTGGCTACAGCAAGTAACGTACAGACAGCCAGATGTGAAATTCTGCACGCAGTCGTGTCTGGAAGTGTTACGCCGGTACCTATCACTTCATCCACACCGGTCCTGAAACAAAGTAGGAAGCAGAGATCTCCCATAGAATCCAGTATGGCAGCTCCCGCATCAGTTACTACCCAGTCAGCTACGGTTACCACACCCGCAACCGTAGAATCACAGACAGTAGTAGCCAGTCAGCCAATCTCAGTGGTGATTATGACACCTGCGGAGATAGACATTTCCAGTTATCCGCAGTCTCAATATCCACCGGAACTTACCATAGACGAAGGACCGGGACCATCACAGCCTGTGACAATCAGCGTAACTCCGACCTGTGTTATTCAGCATATGCCTCCTTGCCTTTCTGACCCCGCAATCAGGAAGGGGACCACGCCGGAACGACCATACATGGGAAAAGACGGATTGCCCACACCCAGGATATCTATCCCGTACCTAACATTACTGCTAGACGTCTGCTAAAGTATGCTAGGTTCCGAAAGATGTCGTCTCCTGCCGTATCCGTTCCCGCACCACATCTTCAGCCAACGGTACAGCTCACCGCCATCACTACAACAACTACAGCGACCACCACGCCAGCTACACCCGCCATCATCATGACAGCTGCCCTCACCACAACATCAGCAACATTGGCAACTGCTAGTACCGCCACTGCTACACGGACGGATATCTTGGAACCCGCGGTAACTGTGAGAGACATCATGCACGCCCATATTTCCGCCACCATCACTTCGGATGTTTCGGACAGTGTCAATAATGATAATGATAAGAGCATTTCAGCAATGACAGTGCATCCACCGCAACCTACCACCATTAGTCGCGGGACCCAAACTCAATGGGGAAATTTCGCTGCTGAGGTGTAATCATGTGTAATGCAGCAGAAACGTTAATAGGCGCTTTGGTGGAAATGTGTTAATTATTACTTTATTTTTGAAATACTTTTCTTCTTATTACATATGTTAGATCAATTGAATCCTGTCCCTAGGATGACTATGGTTATCCCACACAGCCGCACACTTTAAGTGCCCGGTTGTGTCTCATACGAAATGAGCACTACAGACTCTAATGTTGTAAGAACGTCGTGCGCGACATAAAGAATACAACCTCCCGCAGTGCAATAACATCACAATCCCGTCATGCAGTCTCAGCTGTACTGAGGCTGCCTGATAAACCAGTTTTTAAGTTATTATTATATATCGTACTTTTCTTATTATTTTTCTTCCTGTCTTAGACGTCAGGACGAATATGGGGTCAGCGAGAGCTGCCCATTGCGGACCCGCAAGGACGGGCGCAAATAGATATAATACTTGGTGCTATATGTTGCGTGCCCCTTTATTTACCTGGGGTACGCAAGTAATTCGATGTGATTAATAAAAACATACCTCATAAGGGTATGTTACATAGGTAATATTTATATACCGTGTCTTTTTGTTATTATATTTTTGTATATATTTACAAACTTAAATTGTGGTATGTTGGAGCTTGGGTGTTCTTTGCGGAGATTATGATTATCTGCACTCAACGGGGACACTCATGTGAGCTATTGTTTAGGATCATATACTAAATAAAGTTATAGCACGCACCCTAATATTAATAATAAAAAGAACACCAAAAAAGAAAGGCCTGGAAAAATAATTCCAGGTCAAAAATCGAAAACTAAAAGTATGCCTCCCCCTCCTCTTGGCACCTCTATGTCATCTGTCTCTTGAATACATGTCTATGCATCACTAATCCTCTCCGGCCACGCGCCTACCCGGGAAGTCTATGATTCCCACCTAGCGTACGTCCGTGCGTCGATCCACCATGCGTGATCGTTTGCCATGGATGCCAAACTAGGAGGGGGGGGGGGGTGTAGTTCAGATCGACCGGTCGGGTACGCTGGGTACGCGCCGCCCGTCTAGGATTCGTTTCCTGAACATGCCACTCTGGGTAGAGCTATAAGCATATATAGGCCTATGGGAGAAAGAGCGTGTCAAAAAACGAGTAAGTTCGTTAAAACGCATTATGTGCATGCGCGCGCCGGGACGTGTAGTTGTGACCTAGATACGATGGTGCTTTTAGTGTACCGAGCTGGTACTCTGTAATCCTTATTGATTGTCTGTTCACGTTAACTTTGGCATTAATCAAGACCAGAATTTGACGGGCTTTCCAAATCTGTAAACCATTTCAAAATCGGTTGAGAAATGGCTGAGTTATCCAGGAAAACTCTCCTTGATTATCTTCAAAATATTGCCGTGACATCATAACCACGTGGACGTAAAGCTTCTAGAATGTTCTAGAACGTTCGACGACGCTATTATTAGCTGTGCGCTGATTGGCTGTTGCTCGAATGATGATTGGATGAAGCCTGCGCCTGTGGCATCATGGAGAGTATAAAAGGAGCAGCGATCCAGTGATCGAGAGCATCCTCGGCCAGGGGCCGAACAGGTTGGAGCTGTACCATCTACTATCAAGCACGATACACGTCTTCTTTCGCTATGTGTCGGGTTTTTATTCCATAGCGTGCAGTTCTCCAACCCACCGCACTAAAACAATTTTGTAACTCCCCATCTGCGGGAGTAATTTGGAACTTGATAATCGTTCACGAATACTACATCTACATTCGGAACACAAACTTGCAGTGAGGCCTTTGTGGCCTGAATATGTGAGTCTACAGATGTAGAGACAGGATGTTCTTTGATGGATGACTCGCCGAATCTGCCGGCCACGCCTAAAAGTGGTATTTCAAATGACGATGCACCAATCGTGTAGGTTCTTTTAACTTTCGACCGCAGCAAGTAAACTCTGCCCAGTGCGATTTCAGAGCTGGCTGACGTACCCAGCACCGTGAAGCCTTGTTTTGTATCTTCATTTGCCTCTGATAACCACCGCTTGTGACGGGTTGTTTACACCTTCCATCCATGCCATCAGTGTACAGGAACTTTCTTCACCACATAGTACTATCGTATCTTTTGCTGACTGCTCGTTAGACATTCTATTAGGCCGACAGCACTAAGCGATGCACTCCCACCATGAGTGTTCTTGCGGGACTCTTGTTTGCGGAAAACAGCTTACGGGAACCAGCCTGCGAGAACTTTCCAGCTTCCGGAGAGAGCATCATCTCATGTCGACTACGGATTGACGTGTCAATTTCAGTAACACGGTAGCCTAACTTGGGAATGACTACCAAATATTCAAGTAACTATACTCCAGAGTTTAATTATTTCTCTATATAGGTTTTGTTAATTATCTCATATCCGTACTAATGGTTCCGATGACTAAAAGGAACCATGACGGTCTTAGGACCGATAGTTATAATTTCTGTATTTGTTAATAGTTATTATCATTTTCTTCAATGTGTTGCTAACCACACTATAGTATGTTAGTTAACCTGTATTAATATATATATATATATATATCTTAATCGTTTGACACCATATTGTTTGTTCTGGTTAGATTATGTATGTATATGGCCAGTGGCCATCCGTTAACTTGTTTTGCTGAAGTTCTAGAAAATATAGGACTACAGTGCACGTAGGAAACACTATACAGCAACATTTATATATGCAGCATTTTCTCCCGCCACCAACAATTTTTCACTGAGGTCGCTGTCCATGCTGTAACTCTGTTTATCCCGGCATGCTACCGACTAAACCTTTTCTATTCAGCTCGATAGGATAGGTTCAAAATGATTAGAGACACTTTCTTCATTACATACTGTGTAATACACTCTTCTCTTCCGGCAGTGCGATAATCTAGCCCCACACTCCGGTAAGACTCATAACTCTAAGATTTTGTCTCTCTTCATATTCCTCTTGTGGCTTCTTAATTGTTTGGATGTCTCTATCCACACCAATGGGCTGATGCGACTCTGGGAAACTATTGGGGTTTCCGAGCGGTGATGGCTAGGGTGCGGTATCACATACACATTCCCATGTATCTTCGGATACTTAGTAGTTAGCACTTTAAGCCAATGTAGGAAAGCACTGCGAAAACACATGTATTAATTATTATTTTATTTACTGACAATCCTCCCGCACCGCAGTGCAAAACTGGCAACTTGTATATAAACCTAATGACAGGTTAACAGTTAGTTCCATATGACCCGGTGACGGGCGAGATACGTATTCTCACCGAATTCTGTTAAAATGTCTGGGCTTGATATTTAGATCTGCCACGCCCTTACGGGAAGGACATTTACGGTGTGCATTCGTCTTTCTTACCCCCACCATAACGATAGGAGATATGGCCTAATAATGCTTTCGTGAAATGTAAAACATGTCTTGTAATGTTTCATATGGTTGCGAAGCGGAATGTCCGGATTCTCACCCAGTTCCGAAATCACGCTAAGTAACATGTATGAGCGCTGTCTACAGTATTGTTGTCCTCGGGCATCTGTTCTCCGTGACAGCCGTGTCTAATAGCTAGGTAGATATCGGCCAGTTGCGGCCTAAACTAATTCTTGCTTTGAAAACAACTAAAGGGAATTAGGCAAAGCAGAAGGCCCACAGAAATAAAGCAACAACTACTAACTCAGCATATTCGGAATCACATTAGATGGTGACGAAGGAATCCATCGGGAATCTTCTGTTCCATCTTCACGTAAAACAGTACGCACCCCTATAGTCATAATCTCACTAGGTATGGTCTTTTCTTTCTACAGCATTTTTGTTTGAAATATTAGAGTGGGCCCATTTTTGCCTACTATTCTTCTCCCGCTTTAATCCGTGGCAACACCTTCCCAAGACGGAGGCCCACGCGAGGCACTTGCCTCTTGCAAGGATTCAGCGACGACAGTCCACGCCAGGAAAATACTCCTCACCCAAACTAGCACTAGGAGTAGTGCCCGTGTGAGGCATATCACCTTTTCGTCTGAGGTAGCCTTCTTCCTTTCAGCTTAGAGGTATAATAACTTATATTAAGTTAAATAGCTATGTCTCGTGTATGGGAGTCTCTCTTGTGGGGATACCTCTGCGGACCTATGACTCTGTGTGGTACCTCCGGGAGCCCCATGTTTAAAAGTTCATCTACCTGCCTCTATGTCTTGTATTTTCGTATGCTCTTACTGTAGTTTTATCTAGCATATTTTCAATTAGTTAGGTAAACGCATTGTATAGACTTATATTTTTAGGTCACCAAATCAAGATCACGAAATTGCTATGGACATGCATACTGGTGACACAAATTCTTGGGATGAGACCATTGTGTTTAATGTTCGTGACAATGGTCGCACTGCCCCACCGGAACGATTGAGTTCCACCGGCTTTAGGAGCCAGGTTTTGTTTCCAGCAGGGCAGTCTCGTTCAGGGTCCATCACCCCGAGACTGGATGCTAACCAGCGTCATCACTCACAGTATTGATGTCTTATGGCATCTGTTCTCAATGACAGTCGTATCTAAAAGCTAGGTAGATGCCAGCCATTTGTGGCCTACAATAATTCTTGTCTCTAAAAACTAAATAGTAGGTTAAGCATAGAAGAAGGCCCGCAAAAATAAAAGCGGCAACTACTAATTCAGCATACTGGGAATTACATAAGACGGTGACGTGGGAATCCTTCGGGAATTGTTCGTCCCGTCTTCACGTAAAACAGCACGCAACCGTATAGTCATAATCTCACTAAGTATGGTCTTTTCTTTACAGCATATTGGTTAAATGTTAAAGTGGGCCACTTTTGACTACTACTCTTCTCCTGCTTTAAGCAGTGGCAACATTTTCCCGTGATGGAGGCCCGCGCTAGGCACTTGCCTCTCGCAAGGATTCAGTGACGACGGGCCACGTGAGGATAATACTCCTCACCCAAACTAGCACTAGGAGTAGTGCCCACGTGAGGCATATGATTTTCCGTCGCTACAAAGATAATTTTCTTTCCCTTCAGCTTAGAGGTATAATAGCTTATATTAAGTTGATTGGTTAAGTCTCATGTACGGGAGCCTCCCTCGCGGGGATACCTCTGCGGACCTACGAGTCTGTGTGGTACCTCTGGGAGACCCACGTTTAAAAGTTCATCAGGCTGTCTCTATGTCTTGTATTTTCGTATGCTCATTATTTTTATCTAGCATACTTGACGGTCTGTTTATGTACAACTATTGTATAGACTTATTTTAATTAGCTCACCAAATCAAATCTTGTAAGTCCATAGATCACGAAATTGCTATGGACAGGCATACTGGTGACACAAACTCTTGGGATGAGACTGTTGTGTTTAATGTTCGCGACGATGGTCGCACGGCCCGACCGGAACGATTGAGTTCCACTGGCCTTAGGAGCCGGTCTTTGTTACCCGGGAAGTATCATACAGGATCCATTACCCTGAGACCGGAAGCTAACCAGGGTCATCATTCATTGTGCACTTGCGGCGCGGCGAGTCGACATCAGACACTGGAATGGCCCAACACTACCCCGCGAGCTACACTATGCACAGGCTACTCCAAAAGTTCAGTCTACTGTACTGGCGGAGTATAATAAGGTATGACTGTGTTGAGCTGGCATGTATACAGCATATTCAGTCAAATTCTCATGTTCTTTCTTTGAAGTAGATATCTAGTTTGTTCTTCAATGAAATGACTTGTCGCTTCCGCTATTGTTGTTGGCAGTGAATTACAATGTGGTACCACTCTGTTAGAGAAAAGGTGCTTACAAATGTCTTTGTTGCTGCGTTTTATGTTGAGCTTGAACTTATGATCTTTGGTCTATGTAATACTTGGTGGTTTGAAAAATTAGCCTTTATCAAGATTAAATAGATCTGTGATGAGCTTGAATGTTTTAATTAACGCTCGTCGAAACCGTCTATATTTCAGCGACATAACATTTTATGTTTAAAGTCTTCTTGTAGCTGTGCTCTCTGATTTGCAGGATGAGTTTTGTCAGCGTTGAACTCTTTCTAATAGCTCTGATTGTCTTTTCAGTTTTGGTGACCATGCTGAGTTGCTTGTTCGAGAATAGGTTTCACTAGCGACTTGTACAAGATCGTGAAAGTAGATGGGTCAGTATTAGTAAATATTCTCTTGATTAGTCCTATTGTGCTGTTTGCCTTGGAGATGATATTACTTCTATCCATATCAAAAGAGAGGTTTTTAGTCAATGTGCACCCCAAGTATTTTTCTACCTCTGATGATGACACCGGAAGCATATCAGGCGAGTCTGTCATATAGTATTTGGTTTGAGAGTTATTTCTATCAAAGTGTAGGACATGTGTTTTATCTGTGTTGAATGATAGTTGCCATGTCTGTGGCCACTTACATATTTCTGCCTTCTGCCATTTAGTACCCACCATCAACAGGTTGATTATTATGCTACTGTAGAGAGCACACAGCAGTGTTAAAAACACATTTTTTTAAAATTTGAAATTTTTTTAAAAACAAGGTTCCATGCACTTACTGTGTGAGAGACTTGAATATGTCAAGGTTCTCGGCTTGTACCGTAGTTGCTGGTACAGCTTTTCAGTCACTGATGGTGCATGAGAAGAACGATTCTTTACGGTACTTGTTTCTACAGGTGACTTGGTATGACAGGTGGTGCATATTTCTCGAGAAGCGTTTTGATGGGATGAGTCGGTTCTCTTTGTTGATGTGCACTTTATTGTTGGCGATTTTATACATCATTGCAAGCCATGCAGATTTACACCTGTTTTCGAGCAGTGGCCATTGAAGATGGTTCAACATGTTGCTTACACTCAATCTGTTGTGAAATCTGCTGAGTACGTATCGAGCGGCTCGTCTTTGGACCATATCTAGCCCATAAATTTCATTTTGGTGTTAGGGATCCCAAACTGTGCTAGCATATTCTAGAGTGGGTCGGACCAGAGTTTTGTAGGCATTGGTTTTGATACTTGTTAATGCTTGTTGATGCTATATTGAACATATACTTTGTCTATGTTATCCTGAATATTACTGGTAGCTGGTATCATAAAGTTTGGATATGTTGTCGGGTTAAGCACCTTGACAACATATCCGAATGACTGAGAGCATAATCGGATAACGGTATCACGTGGTACAAATTTGCATCATGTGGGCAAATTCTACTCAATTACTCCATTCGTGTTCTCACGATATCTCCGCTAACAGGCATGAGATAGCTCGGCATAGCTATATGTTTAGATTGTCGATTACTCCTGCTTCAAGCGAGAGTCCCATGCATAGATAGGAAAAGAAGCCGCGTGATACTTCCAATCGGAGTACTGCGATAACTACGCCGAATTCAGCCTACGTCAGTTCAGTTAAGTTATGTAGATCCCTCCTTTACATAGTAGCACCTCCTTCAGGAGTAATGTAGGAGCCAGCACGTACACAAATCAGGTCAATCTTATTAATTTTAACTATTAGGAAGTCTACAGATATCATGTGGGCATGTGGTTAATGTCGCAATTGCTGGATGTGGTAGGCCTATAAGGCAGCT